>JARFXV010000732.1:0-600000 GCA_031761425.1 Cosmopolites sordidus | reverse complement strand
GGCAAAAATCCGCTCTCTATTAATGACTTAATTTTTTTATTAATTTTTTAATAATTAATTAATTAATTTTTAAGAATCAATTATTAATTTTATTAATTAGTACATTTTAAGAATACATTTGAATACTCAAAAACAGAAACTGAATAAACATAAATTTGGTGACACTGATAACAACAGTGATAAAATTAGGGAGAGAAAAAAAGAAGCGCGTACTGTACAAATTGGCTTTTTTTGTTACTCAAAGAGAAACAACGAACGGGATGACTTTTGGCTTCGGTATTATTGTTTTATTTGTCTGTCTGGGACGTTTTACGTTGACATTTTCTTTTTGCCGAATACGTTGACGAGGGCTCAGAAGAAAGAAAAAGCACCACAGCAAAAATATTTTTTGGGGCGTTTCACGTTTCATTACGAATAATTATTCTCGCCATATAAATTACATAATTGGATAACTTCGAAACTAATGTTTTGCCATCGAAGAGAAAAATAAACGGGAAAAATATTATTTATGTTGTACGGTTAGGATATGTCTCATGAATTTCTTTTTGGATTTTTTTGTTTGACAATTGTTGAACAAATAAATTCTTCTATTGGAATCTTCGGTGTGAAACTCTATACTCGAACAGATTTAGCACTATATAGCAAGTCACTTTTTTAATTTCTCAACGCGTTATGTTAACATTATTAGGGCATGAATCAGTTTAATTCTAAAACTAAACTGTATTCTATTTACATGACAACCGTATCTAATGAAATGTATAAAAAATCATGAATAGTGAAGTTAACTAAGGGTTATGTTATTAATTCAAAAATTTGACTGAATGGAAAAGGTCCTTTACCCCTGTAACGTTTTGTTACACCTTAGCATCTGCTCCGGTGCTCCGGTTCATTCGTAGGCGTTATTTGGTCGTGGTTACGGGTTCAGGTAAAATCAAACGAACGATAAAAGCGCCAGCCAATTTAATAACCCCTATTGGCAAATGGTTTATCAAAAAAATGTATACATGTGTGTAAAACTTAACCCATTTAATAATGAGTAAAAACTGGAAACAACTTGGCTAGAAATGTGGTGAGGAGACAAATGACACTAATATAGTGACTAAATAACGACGAATAGTATACTAAATGATAGCGGAACAAGCTATATGTGATACGTTAAATACACTGTAAAACTATAAATATAATATAAAACAGACAAAACAATATATATGATGCGATAAATAAAAGACAGAAAAAAGATTCGGTATTAACGGCTGATATCTATAATTAAACAATATAATATAAGCAACAATAATATAAGCTTGTCATTCCCAAATAGAGGTTATATAAACGACGATTACGGTAGTCGTCCGCTATAAAATAATCTGAACCTTACTTTGACAAAGTTACGAGTCTTACTGCTGAGGTAGTGTTAAGTCTTAGGTCGGGGGGTTCCAAGAAGACACTACTAGTCTAGTATAGTGCAGGGCGTCGAAACCACTTGGCCTCATACGAAAATCGGCTAACCGCTCTAACCCGACACTGATTGGATTCTTTTGTGTTCTACTGGGATGTAGTATCGGCAGACACTCGAAAATAACCTAACTCTTACGTCAAGCTCCACAGTCACCGACTCTCCTCCTCATCGAGGCTCGCGCCTATTTTAACCAGCGTGAAACAAAAAGCCACGCCTACCCACTTTGCTGTCCTCTATGGACGAGAATTAAAAAAAAATAGTGTAAACATTGAAAAGAAACTACGCATTATCTTGGTATCGTACCTCTATTTGATACCATGGGGTACCAAAGTGGATAACGAAAATAAAATAGAAATGAGCCTGAAATAAGCAGAAACAAAGAGGAGACAATGTAACAGTTTTTTTCAAACGTGACCCCGGTTGATTTTGCTATATGAATCTTTTCATATGCATCCAAAGTCCTATTATTATCTATACTTTTAACAGGTCTTAAGTTACAAAATTTATATTCGGTCATGTTCGAGTATATGTTGGATAATATAATATTTCTCATTTCATCCATATTTAATAGTTGGTGAAACACGCGTGGAGAATTTAAAAAAAGTGATTTGGTGTTTATTGGAAAATCTCTTTGACTCTTAGCAAAATTCTCAACGATGAGAACAAACAAAAATTTCATAGGGCAACAAATTTAAATTTTTTTGAGGTAACATTAAGGAAAATAGGTATATAGGAAGTATTTTGTAGTCCTAAATCCGAAAATGATAAGCTAACTACTGTAACACGTACAGTTTTACGTTACGTAAAAAACGGAGATGACATATTTTTACAATCTTATATTTAATTCACATAAACATGTAAAACGTCTTAAACTTATGCTGCGACATTGCTGACGATTATATGAATAAAAATATATATTACATGAGATGATACAGCGAAAAAAACGTTTGCTTTTTCCTCTTGTGTTCATAGAGGGGTTTCAGCGTTCCTGGTATCTTGCTTCTATCGTCCTTAATATCCTGGTGAAACCTTTCTCCTTGTTCGTCGCTTACTGTACCCACATTTTCCGGAAAAAAATCCTAATGGGAGTGTAAAAATACATTTGTAAGGGCATGCAACATCCTAGTATTTTATAGGCTTTCAAGAATTCATCTATGAAGTTTTTATAGTTTTCATCTTTCATACACAGCAAACAAGAGGAGTTCTATTTTTATCTTGATCTCCAATTTCGCTGTTAAAATATAAAAGATAGGTTTCTTTGTCTTCCTCAGATAAAGATCGACCTTATGACTTTAAAATAAATCGTCTGCATGTATAACAAAACTTATCCGCTGAATTTTTGCTAAATCGATGACTAGAACTTGCCATTCTATATGGGTTATTCCATGCCAAATCGACCATTTTTGAACCCGACCCCTTTCGATTTCTTTCTTTTTCTTTTTCATTTCTACCACACTTTTCTGTTTCTACCCCATTAAAAACGTTTCTCAGACTTTTTTCAATTTTTTTTTACCCAACCCAAAAAAAGTTACGATTTTTTCCAAAAATTGCTCTTTTTTCTTCAAATATTTATAACTTTTTCAAAAATTAACTAAGTGGGATGTTTTTTTAATTTTTTGCTTTTGAATGTACTTTTTAGAAAAAAATACAAACATATTTTTAGATGTCGAGCTTTTTTCTTTTTTTCCTAAAAAACCATTTATTCTGGGGATAATGCCGTGCATCCCAGAGTGGGAAGACTTTTTTCTATTTTTTTTCATTGATTTTTTTATTTGATTATTTTTTCATTTCATTTGCTCATTCGAGCTTTTTTGGCTCTTGGTGAATTTGGAGTCTTCCAGTTTACGAAACGGCAATCCGCTTCGTTTCGGGATCATAAATAAAGAACCACGATTCTTCACATGTTATTATCCTTTCCAATAAGTTTGGGTCATTTTAAATCAAACAGTATTGTGTCAGTACAAACAGTAATGTCAGTACATTTTTACGAACTTCTGGTTGTTCAAACATGAGAATTTTAGGCACCATTTTGGCACACACTTTTTGTTTTTGTTCTTCTTACGGTTTCAGCAATCGAACGAATACTTAACCGACGGTCAGATCGAACCAGTTTACCGGTTTTTCGATATTGTCATTCGTTTTTGACGTGGATTGGCGACCCGGGAGTGAAATCTCTTCAACGTCTTCTCGGCCATCTTGAAAACGCTTAAATCACTCAAAAATACGTGCACGCGATAAACATTTATTGCCATACACTTCTTTCAATAAATTATTAGTTTCAGTAGCGTTTTTTCCAAGTTTCGAGTGAAGTTTTATAACAATTCATTGCTCTATTGTTACACTTAACATTTTTCCGGCGAAACGGAAAAACAACTCTAATGCAAACGAAGGCTACGGTTATACGGATTTGTTTACAGAAGCGAGAGGTACTGCATTCAAAAGAGAAGGCTTCACGCTAAACCCCACGCGTACTTTTTCTGTAGCAGCGTCAGTCTCGTTATTTAATAGCCACATCTCGTATTATTACTGGGTTATGCATTTTTTGTATTAATGGAAGTTCCTTGACTTAAAAATGTTAGATTGTTTCAGTTCAATAATTTTTACAGCGATTCTTCTCATCACTTGAAAGAAAAAAAATTCTTACAAGGGTCAAAAATCTAAATCTGGGTCCTGGATTGTACTGGGATATTGGAACAATTTGTTTGAATTATCTGGTGGACAAGAGATGATTCGTGTGCAGGCTGTTCGGCGACGATATATATGTGTGTGGCTTTGTGTGTCAGAGCGTCTACATTGCCTACTACATTTATTGGTTATAACAAATAAACTACAAAAATGAACATTGTTAAGGCAATTTTTAATTTTTGTTTTATTGATTCTTTTTTGTTCGTTAATGTGGCGTGAATCATTTTAAAATGTGTTATGGTCTGAAAAGTTAGTGCTAGTAATATCAACTTTGACATTAAACGTCAATAATGTGTAGGTTTTCCTTTTTTTTTTTGTAAAAATGTTTTCCGCGGCAATTAATGCATTTTGGATACATATTTATCAATTTGGATACATAATCATCGGTTAAATTTATGAAAGTTATTTCCTGTAGAACCTGTTTAAAACAACAAAAAAGTCATTCCGATACCGGGAATCGAACCCGAGCCTCCTGGGTGAAAGCCAGGTATCCTAGCCACTAGACCATATCGGAGATGAAACTCTGCTTTTAATATTAGATTTTTGATGAATACACCTACAATTTTAGTAAACTGTTCACTTTTGGTGTTTTGATAAAAATAAATTTCCAGAAATATCCATTAACCTCGTAAGATGTTTAGTTTTTATTTACTGCATAAAAGATAATGACATGAAATTAATACAAAAAAAAAAAACAATTTATTCGTATCCGATATGGTCTAGTGGCTAGGATACCTGGCTTTCACCCAGGAGGCTCGGGTTCGATTCCCGGTATCGGAATAGCGTTTTTTTTTTTTTATAATCGTAAGCAATCTGTTATTGTTATTATTTTAAGAGCCTTTGTATTTTTTATAACAAGCAACGGAAATCTTTTAAATGAATACGCTCCAAATAAAACATTAATTTGAAGTGTTAAAATTAAGAGGTCGCACCACTCAGGATGCTCTGTCTAACTGGCGTAAATATATTGAATTGCAAGCTAACTACATTGAAAAATAAAGAAAAATTACTATTAATGTTATTAACCTAATTAATATATTTGTCAAAATACTTTCGAGCATTACTGTAACACTAACGTTAAAAAAAAATGATAAAAAAAGATCAACACCAGAACATACGTTGTCTTTAGAGAATACAAAATTAATAGCCTCAATTTGAATAGTGACGATTTCGTCCGGCATTGTTCAACCATAATAAAATACAATAAATCGCCTGGACAAATTTTACAACAATTTATCGTCGGTTTCGACGGTCGTTTTAAATCAAACATCGGTTCGGGACAAAAGGACGGCAGGAATGGGTCGGTGCCGGTTTTGTCCGTCGCTTGTTTATTCGTCGGAATATTTGCCCGGCCGACTTATTGTGAAAACTCAACAATGAGGAACGCGTTACATGTGCACTAGTTCAAACTAAATAACAGGAAAAAAATTGAATAATCATACGGAAAATTGTGTTTCTATTATGTTCTGTATTTGTATAAGTTGTTTTAACAGAAATTCTCATGAAACACTCACTCAATTCTCATGAAACAACAACTGTAACTGTAAAAATGTTTAAAACCTGAAACAAGAAGAATTTTCAAAGAAGAATTTACATCACAGAGTTAATTCACAAAATTAGTGACCCTTTCGTTTGCGGTATACGACGATACAGTGAAAAGTTAGATATTTTTTTATCACTTTTCATTTCATCAAGGTATTACTGTCGATACCACAAGTGTCAAATGTGTGCTCTGTGTTATTTGACTTTCGTAGTATTTATATTTGGCAACGCCGCGTAAAAGCAAAAGAGCTCACAATAACTCTGTTTCTCTCAAAATATGAAATCATTACCACAAATGATTTATTTGGCTCTTTTCTGAATTGGGAATGCGTGCAATAAAATAAAATTTTCGAAAAATTTTCCTAACGCAATGAAAGAAAGATTGTGCAACTACAGGTATGAGGAAAAAAAATGGCTGCTGCAAACGGGACCTATGAAATGCTTGAACACGCATATAAAACAAATAAGTATGCTGGTATAGTGCAAGTTTTAGGTAACGGTGAAAATAGTGCTGGGAAGGTTACCAAAGCCAAAAAATTTTAGAAAAAATATTAAAAAATCTGCAATATTAAAAATTATTTAATAGTATATATTTTATTATGTGTTACTTTATGTAATAAATGTAACTGTATTAATAAAAAGTACTTGGTATGTTTTGTAATAAAAAATGTGTATGATACTTATATCCCCACATACCTCATTCGATATATGTTTAAATTTCGCGCGCGTCATAACCTCTTTAACAGCGTTGCCACATGTGATTATTATTAACCTAATTACCTAATTACCCCTATCACACGCTCTGAAGCTGAATTTGTGAGTAACCAAAATGTTTTTTTCTTTCCGTTGATACCACTTGCATTGTAATCTGAACGGTAATTTTTGTGAAATAAAATCTGTGACTCAATGGTAAGGCAAGGATCAATGGTAAAGGCAAAACATTTCTTTTATTAATATCTTTTTTCTGGTTCTCTGCAGCTCTTTAAAACTTTAACTGGTTCATTATCTTATTATAGTGTACCAATATTCCAAGTTTCATTTCATTCTGAACAGTAATTCTATAACCGACAGTACTAACTTAAACATATTTTGCAAGTTTCTGTTGCCAATATTTTTTGTGCTACTTTCTTTTAATACTTGGGCTGTTCGAAGTATCACTGAAGCTTTGCAATTATACGCAAGCGTAGTTATATTTCCAGAATATTTTTGACGAGTAACGCCATCTTCATGTCGATGCTGGAAACTTTTCAAACTAACCTCGTACAAAAATTCCTACTGACGTTTTTGAACAGGACAAAATAAACAAATTCAAAAACAAAGAGTTATTCAGAATGAGATTAGCTTTCTTTGAGATATGATAAAGCGTCCACTTTCGGACGGTCTTAAAATAGCTGTTTTCTTTTTCAATCATCAGCATATACATATCAGGCAATACGCCTACGCAAATTAAAATCGAGATGGATGCTATTGCCTTTTAAATGCAAAAATAACGTCTCGATATTTGATTTTTTGTATCTTTACAGAAAAACTAACACCTAGTCACCTAACACCTTCTAGTCTATCAAATACTCTTTCGCGATTCCACCATCTTTCAATCTCTTCTTCTGTATGTATTATGCTGTTCATCCAGATCTGTGGTTAACTGCTGATAAAGCTTCTTTCCATATATCCAAACAGTTATCAGTCGTTCTTCCATCTCGACCTATATGACGATTTTTTTCTCCTTTATTTGGGTTTTTCGCCACTGTCTAAAACTCAAAAAATATTAAAAATACCTGTTCTTATTTAAAGAAATATTATTTATTTTACCTGTTATTTTTATAATACCTGTTCTTATTTAAATAAAGGAGAAAAAATTTATGAACACGCCACAATCATTCCGACGTTACTGTATGACGATTGTAATAATTTTTGGCCATGCTATCATAAGGGGGAAGGCGTAACACTTTGTGGCCATGCTCTTCAGCCATATGATCTGCCACATATTCTTTTTTAAGCTTGTTCCTAGAAAAGAACATTATGAAAATAAAAATGTCCCTTTAATTACTGCTTACCGAATAACGATTTGCAGAAGTTCACTTTTCAACATAGAGTTTTCAGAAGGAAGATTATGCTTCATCAACCATTCATTATGCTTCATCAACCATTCTGCATTGTGCGTTATCCATGGCAATAACTGATGTTTCTTTCAAGATTTTCAACAGCTGGTTTTCAAACCAAAACAGAAAGTTATTTTGATTCATTTCTCCATGATAATCGCCCTTAGAATCGTTTTAGAAGAGAACACAAATTCGGCCAGTGGAATAAATCCAAAATAAAGCCAAAGCAAAAAACTACAATTAATCATGAGACCTACTAAATTATTAATACATACCTCTGTCACGGCGTTTAATGGTAACAGAGGAGCCCATTATCTCGTTCCTGTCCAAAATAAGTGACAAGTGACGAGACAAGTTACTTACACCAACTGCTTAACACTTTTGATATTTTTTTGCAATTTTTATCGCAAATTTTTTACTACAGAACTCATAAAAACAGAAACTAAACCAGAAAGTAGCTAAAATAGCAAAGAATACAGTTAAAATAATTCAAAACGTTTGAAGGCTCAACTCAAAAAAGAAAGTTGTGTTAGGCCGGCGATATTGTCCAAAACCACAAACCTAAATGTCATCTTGACAGCGAATTCACGGAATTTGATCCAACGGCGCATCGTATTTTTGTCCTATTCTAATTGGATTAGAGGAAGAAGGAATGAGAGTGCTTCGAACTTTAAATGTATTTTTCTTTCTTGTGGATTTAAATTGGCAATAGATTTCTCTAGATTGATAACGTGTAACCATTATTTCCCTGAATGAGCTATATATTACCGAAATATTTTTGCCGAGTATCGCCATTTTCATGTTGACGGGGAAGACGTAGCACTTTTTGGCCATACTCTTCAACCATATACTCTGCCACATATTCTTTTTTAGGCTTGTTCCTAGAAAAGGACATTATGAATAACGATTTGCAACATTTCACTTTTCAACATAGTGTTTTCAAAAGGAAGATTATGCTTCGTCAGCCATTCTGCAATTTCTGGTTTTGTTTATGCACTAGTTGGAGGTTCATCCACCAGTGTACTGTGATTAGTGCATTATTTATGACAATAACTGATGGTTCCTCCAACATTTTCAACAGCTCATTTTCAAACCAAAAAAGAAAGATTTATCTTGATTCATTTCTCCATGATAATCGCCTTTTGTTTTAGAAGAGAAGACTAATTCTTCCTCTGGAATAAAGCCATTCTTATTGCCAGCATGCAGAACATATATCTGCAGTAACATATTGTTATTATTGATACGTTTCAAAAAACAACTATTCATGACAACATGACTTCAATGACTCCTAAGTATTAGGTTTAGTATTCACCTTTTTCCATCAACTTTTGTAGTCTTTACACTCCTCTTGTTGCCATCCTGCCCTGAGTGACTCAAGGTCCCATTTTGAAATATCCATGTTTCATCCAAATAAACAAAATCGAATAGAAATTCATCTTTGATATTTTGATACATCTTCAAAATTGGATTCGTTTAAATGCAATATTTGGAAGTTCCTTCAGGTCCCTGCATGGATTATCCTTACTCCATTTGAAACCAATTTTTTTTAGAAGTGTATGAAGTTTTACATCCATCAAAGCTGCATATTCTATAGTTTTTCATGAATACTTTCAGGATTAACCGTTTGTTCTGAAATAGTTCAATACAATTTCATAAAATTATTACATGTATATTATTACATGTATATTATTACATGTATATTATTACATGTATATATTTACCACTAAAACTACTCATTTTTTTCATACATTTCATAGACTTGATTACAAATTGAGCCCACATCAAGATGATCTAGATTAGTTACTCGTTTTGGATGTAGACGCTTTTTCTTCAGGGATTTTAAGATTTCGTTTTTCTTCAGCTTTTTCGGAATTACACTAACTGTACCAATACTAATATTTAGTGCAGCTGAAACTCGCTAAAAAAAAACTCCAGTTAACCATGAGGCCTACTAAGTTATTAATAATAATTTCTTACGGCGTTTAATGGCAAAAGAGGAGCCCAATGATCTCGTTCCTATTCAGACTAATAAGTCACGAGACAAGCTACTTACACTGACCGCTTAACGGTTTTGGCATTTTTTTGCAAGTATAATCGCAGATTTTTTACTACAGAACTCACAAAAACAGAAACTAAATCAGAAAATAGTTAAAACAGCAAAAAAAAATTCAAAACGTTTGAAGGCACAACTCAAAAATGATCAGAACACGAAAATGACAGATTCGACGAAAAAAGTTGTGTTAGGCCGACAATACAGTCCAGAACCACAAACCTAAATGTTATCTTGACAGCGAATTTATAGAATATTCTAATAGGATCAGAGAAAGAAGGAAAGAGAGTGCTTCGAACTTTAAATATTTTTTTCTTTATTATGGATTAGAGATTGATGACGTACAAACATTATTTCCCCGAATGAGCCATATATTACTAAAATATTTTTGTTGAGTATCGCCATCGTCATGATGAGACTCGAAACTGTTTAGACTACCCTTGTAAGTGAAAAGAGCTATTTTGCGATCGTCCTAAAGTGCGTAAGTCGTGCCACATGTAACACGAGAGTTTAATGGACACTTCATTGCATCTAAAAGGAAGCAAACCTCATTCTGAATAAAGCTCTGTACGTAGACTTTGGCTATTTGATCCTCATTAGTCAGTCAGAATTTTTAAAAGTGAATATAGCTATTTTGTTTATATTTTTCACTTTCATCCTCATCGTTTTTCTCTCCAATGAACACTTTGTTCGTCTATGTAATCATTCGGTTCTTTTTCTGTCCTATCGTTCAATCCTTCGACACTGTGTTAATTATTATTGTTGCCTATTGGAGGTGTTTTACGTCTTACAGAATTACGAACGGCATTACTCCACAAATTCAATTCGTCTATTGCTCAATCTTTATGTGTGTTTTTAAGGGCATTCTTCGGGACATTTTGTCCAAATAAGGTCGGTTATATCGTAATTATAAAACTTGCTGAGGATACTAATCTTTTTTTATAGTTATTTGTTTAATTTCTTCTAGAAACGAGGTTGCAGCTGCCTTATCAGCTGACCTAATTTCCCCATAATTTTTAGTCCCTTTTAGATTACACTGAGTTTTGAATATATACAATCTGTCCTTGCTTGCTGTGAATGACTTTCGTTCCTCTTCTGTTTAAGCTTGTGGCCGCATGCATTCATACAAAATTGCTTTTGCTTTGTAAACTTTTTTTTACGTGAGGTGATACCATCAATGGAAATGTCTTATACCTACAAATTTAAAACGTTTACTAACTTAAGTAACAGCTTACTGTGCTGTAACTAACACCTTGACACGTAGTGTACTGGAATTTTTGCATATTGGGCAGAGTGGAAAAACTATCTCTCTTTATACTTTATATTTTAACACAATTTATTTGTTTGTACTCAAAAGATTTTTTTTTTCATTTTTTAATATGAATCAGATTGAATCCTTTCCTGATGATGCTAACATGGTCGAGAATTTAAATAAAGTAATTTGGTAATTGTAAATTGATAAGTTGTAAATTATTCGAGTTTAAAATCAATAATATTCAAGCCATTGTATTCGAAAATATTCCAAATCATCATCAAAACAGAGGCAACATTATTTTTCCAAAACAAACAATGATAATAAGTAAAATAAACAACCTCCCCCCAAAATAAAACTACAATCAAGAAAACTCGAAAGCTGAAGGGGTGTAAATGGGGCGACGTTCTCGGGGTCGACCCCATTAGCGTATACTGGCAATGCTCCTCCTAAAAGCATAATTAAAACAGGAAATATGTGTTTAACTGGGGAAATAATGGCGACAGGACTTGGGCGACAACAAAAAGTATCATTGCTTAAGATTTCGGATTGGCCAGGAAAATGCTATTGTTGTAGTTTATGTTAATGGGAATATCATATAACAAAATCCCACATTATATATTAGGCTAGCAAATTATTAATAATGCATTTAATACATTATACAGAATATATTTAAATACAGCAGAAAACCAGATTGAATCATTTCTCGTATCCCAAGAGTCATAAATTTCCTTTTATTTTTGTAGTGTAGAAGGATAGAGTAGCAAAGGTGATTGAACTTCTGAAAAGTAGCTTTCTTTCTAGTAACGCTTCATGAATTTCAAGTCGATATAACATTTAGTTTTATTTATACTGCTTTATTGGTCAAATTATACGAAGAGTTGATACAAAATGACCACATTTGGCGAAGAACAAAGTGCTCTTTTATCATGAATATGCACCCGCCCATTTTCCCATCCTTGTAACAGAAAAATTGATAATTATGAATCCATCCTATTCTCCGGACTTAGTCCCCTCCGACTTCTTTCTCTTTTCATATACGAAGAAATGGCTGAAATGAAACTCACATCAAATTATGCAGAGTTCGACAAGTTGTACCTTTACGAAGGCGTTAAAAACTTAGAAAAACATTGACGGAAATGTATAGTGACTATTCAGAATCCCTTAAACTAAAGTACGGTATAAACACGACATCTTCCAGTAAAGTTTTTTGAAAAATTAGACAAAACCGTTGATGATGCTCTTGCCTTCATTGTTTTCTTCGCAGTCAAGCAAACCGTCCATTTCTAAAAACTCGGAAGAGGCATATATATGTAGCGCACGCAATAAAGTGAGATCTTTTGATCTCAGTTGATTCCGCTTAATAAGAATCCAAATGTTAATTATAATCGACATTGATGAGAATGCTCTTTTTGCGTTTCATTTAGGTACTTATTAAAACATCTTTTCACCGATATGGCCTAACACGTCCCATTTTCATCTGCCTGCTTCTCTTCTATATCATGGGGTTATTAAAATTATTTATAGTTGACTTTGGAGTAAAAGCTAAGGAGAACTTTGGTACAAAGTATTGCTGTTTTTTGTGTCTATGGGACAGTAGGGCAACAAAAGAACATTGCAGTAAGAAAGATTGGCCTCATCGAACTTCTTTTGAACTTGGTACTTCAAATATAACATATACCCTCCTTGTTAACTTAAAAAAGGGGCTTCTTCCACCTCTCCATATTAAGCTTGGACTAATGAAAAATGTTGTCAAAGCCATGGACAAACAATGTAATGATTTCAAGTACCTAAAAGAAATATTTTCTCAATTAAGTGATGCAAAGCTAAAAGAAGGCGTATTTACTGGACCTCAAATAAAGAAGCTTCTAGGTAATATCCGTTTTCAATAAAAACTATATGAAAAGGATATTTTGTAAGGGTAGTGAAAGGATTTCTGTGCAATAAGAAAAATGAAAACTATAGAAGCCTGATAGATAAACTCTTAAAAGCCTATGAAATACTAGGGCATGTCATTAAAAATATATTTTTTACACTTCCATTTGGATTTTTTTCCAGAAAATTTAGGCGCAGTAAGCGACGAAGACGGAGTGAGGTTTCACCAGGACATCAGGACAAGGGCAGCAAAATATCAGGGACGCTGGAACCCATTTATGTTGGGCGTCTACTACTGGTTTTTATAAAGAGATTATGCTACAGAACACGAAGAAAAAGTGAAGAGCGAAATGAAACTGAACGGAATCGATTATCACACACCCGTTCAGCATGTATACAAGAAGAAATAGAAAATGTAAACGATGATGATATGCATCGAATGAGATATCATCGGTCAGAAGAAACCAATCGCGTGACAATGAATTTGAATAATCGTGCAAGAAGACAAACAAATGCTGCATTGAATACTAAACGAGCTGCATTCCGTTACAACATGACAAATGATTACAGTGCAGATCAATCCATTGCGTCGATGAGCGTTGTGTGCATATTGTAAGGCATTGAAATACAGAAATAAAATCCCTGGATTGTGTGGAGTAAGTGGCAAAGTCAAATTTTTTACTTTGTTTACACATTTCCAATAGTTTTTCACAAATTTACAAAACGATCACAAACAAATTTATTGAAATTTGGACAAAACAACGTCCGTCGGGTCAGCTGGTATTAAATAAATATTAGATTGTAAAAAATATTGTCTCTTTTTTTTCCTATACCGCCCGGGTATCTCAAAAACGTTTACATTTGTTGACTTGTGTTGTCTTCATTCAACTTTCGGCCTTCCCAGACTGCCTTAAACCACCTAAGAACCCTAACCGTTGACAAAACACTGGCTCCATAAAATTGCTGAAGTTTTTTCAAAAGCTTTTGTAGCACTGTGTCTAAATCTCAAAAAAAAACTTGATAGTATACCGTTTCACGATATCGTTTCTGATTTTCAGAACGCAATAGAAAAATTCAGTTCGCGAAAATAATTGCTACGGATCATCAAGTGACTCCAGCGAGTTCAAATTCGTACTTAAAACGCATCAAATGTTGGTCTACCTCTCCTCCAAAGGGGAAGCTCACAGTGTTGCCAGATCGAATGTTACGCCACCAGTTTTATTGCTTTATTTACATACTACGTAAAATAAATCTTATTACACTGTCCTCTTAAACACCCTGTAAAATTGCGTTCGTATTCCTTATACCGACCGACAACATATTCTAAACTTTTACCAAATGACAATTTTCAAAATTCGAAAACAAAAATAAACGAAACATCAGAAGTCAAGTACTCACAAAAGGCATTTCCTAGTTGTATGGCTTCGCAAAACAATGGACACTAATCATTAGACCGGCCGAGAAGGAAAATAAAAACATTATTTACAAGTTGGACGGTAAACTACGGCCAAGTGCCATAAAGGAAAACTTCCAGCAACAGTAAAACAACTCGAAAAAGAGTTGGACGGGAAGCAATTTGGAGTGACGTAATTCGGAAAATGACTGAACAGCGTTTAATAGCCGTTCAGCGCGACGTTAGAAAACTGAGTTAAAGGGGTCGTTGATTGCGTTATATTTCAACAGTATACACTTTCTTAATTAGTTTCATTTAATTAATACTGAATAAGAGTATTGATAATATTGACTTAACTCAGAAACAAACTACATGTGTTCCAACTATTAGATTGATGCAAAAGTTTTGATCCTTTTTACTTAGAAAAGAGAGTTGCTATTTGTGTATTCGGAATAATAAATAAAAACAAATATTTATTATTGAAAATGGTTTTTTTATTTATTATTATTATTCACGTATGGATACTGGTGGACCACGCGAAGTACAATTAGAGGCGTTTGTTGTTGTTAGCCTTCCTTTGCGCCCATACTAATTTAATTCTTTCGCTATGAGCTTTTTTCCTTTCGTCAGACCAAGTTGTTCCAATCTTCCTACATCTTTCTCCAGTCTTCCTACATTTGGAAGGTTGGCCACTTCCAAACGTCAACCTTGTGTCTGAAACAGCCTCTATCCTGAATGAATTGCAGCAATCTCAGAACACTTCTCAGAAGGCATCCGGCCTTACCCAGCCTTTAACTGGCGTGACTGAGGGGTAATTCATAGTCGGATTTTACACTATTGCCTAGAAACAATCACAAACATTTAGGAAGTAAACAGACAGAAGAAAGCAAGAAAAACAACCATCCGAGCGCTGGAATCGAACCAACTACCGCTCCAGTGCGGTTTCGGCACAGCAGCTGCAGGCCGCCGCTATTACCGTCCGCACCAACGCGACCGGCGCATCCGTTTTATGTGTCCGTAAAACTAAAGTCTTCTTTTTCTCATATCGCTATGTATGTATCTATGTATTGTTTGATTTGATGAATTGCTGTCTATGAATCTGTGTATTGTTTGATTTCTTGGTTTTCTCGAAGTCGGTATGTTGTGCTATTTATTTGTTTGGGGCCTAGGATTTTTCTTATTATTTTTCTTTCCTTCTTTCCTTCTTTTCAATGTCCTCGATGTCCCTCTTTCTATTCAAAATGAGGGTTTCTGCCCCATATAGACATTCTGGCTTAATAACTGTGTTGTAATGTCTCAGTTTTGTGTTATTAGATAGGCATTTTTTGTTGTAAATATTTTGTGTAAGTCTCAATGCCGCTTCCATTTTTTGACATCTACCCTTATTGGCCGCTTTTTCCAACCCATTTTCCATGATTATTTCACCCAAATATTTGAATTGAGAGACTCGTCTGATGTTACCATATTTTGTTTTTAGAAATGGTGTTCTTAGTCTGTTGCAGGTCATGTATTATGTCTTTTCAAAGGAAATTTGGAGTCCTACCTTTTCTGCTATTTCTTTTAGGATTTCAATCTGTTTCTGTGTCGTTAATACATCTTGAGCCAAAATTGCTAGATCACCAGCAAACGCCAGACAATCAATTTTGATGTTGGTTCTCCCCAGTTTAATGGGCTGGTCAATATTCAGGGCCGACTTTATTACTTTTTACGCCACTCCTTTATTACTTTTTCTGGAACACAGTTAAATAAGAGTGGCGAGAGTCCATCCCTTTGTCTCACTCCAGTTTTAATTTCGAAGGGCTCTGAGATGTCACCCATGAATTTACCTTTTGACCTTCTGTTAGTTAATGTTGCTTTAATAATTGCCAGCGTTTTCAGATAAAGTCCTTGTTCTTTCAAGATTTGGAATAAAGATTCGCGGCCAATAGAATCATATGCTTTTCTGAAATCTACAAATGTACAGACGAGATTTTTATTGTACAGTTTTGGATGTCTTAGGATCAACTTGCGAAACCTGCTTGATATTCACCAATTTTAGGTTTTGATTGTCCCTGTGCTCTGCCTAGTAGACATTGAGATAGAATCTTGTAACAAACGGGGAGAAGAGATATCCCTCTGTAGTTATTTACATCCGTTCTATCTCCTTTCTATCCTCTTTCTAATCTCCGGAATCCGTTCAGTTCGCCAAACTTCTTCTGGAATTTTCGTTATTTCCTTGATTATACTTGGACCAGCGGATTTCAAAAGTTCAGCAGTGATTCCATCTTCACCAGAAGCTTTGTTATTTTTAAGTCGCTTGATTTGCCTAATTATTTCATCTTCATTCGGTGTTAATGAATCTGGGTTTGTTTGTTTAGGGTTTAATGTTGGTGATTTTTTTAAGCGCTCAGAACAGTTTAGTATTACTAATACTGCTTGCTCGCAAACTTCATCCCAACATGGATGTTTTCTACGTTTTTGTAAAGGGATCAACTTTAAGGCTGTATTAATAATTTTTTGTTTCAATTCTTGCCAGTTCTGTGCTGGTTGTTTATCAAGCGCTTCTGTTAGGGCTGGTTTTATTTTCGTTGGGTCGAACTTTGGTATTAGCAGTCTCTTTTGAATAAGTTTTCGAGGTTTTAAGCTAAGTTTGATTCTAGTCAAGTAGTGATTCGTGTCTATGTTAGCTCCTTTCCTGACTTGAACATTCAAAATCTCTTTATATTAGGGGTACGAAATGGCAACATGGTCAATTTGAAATTCACCTATGTACGTGTTTGGGCACCTCCAGGTCTTTTGTTTTGTTATTTTCTTCTTAAAATGTGTTGACATTATTTTTAGATTAAACTGCGAACATAGTTCAACCAATCTTCTACCATTATGGTTAGTCCATTTATGAGCGGGAAAACTGCCGACTGTTTTCCTGTACTTTTTTTCTTTCCTTAGTTGGGCGTTGAAATCACCCAATAGTATTTTTACATGGTTAGAGGGAATTTTAGAGATAGTCTTTTCCAGAATTTCCCAGGACTTATTTACTTTTTCAGGATTGGATCGATTTTTTGCTGACTCAATGTTCGCCCCAATTCGTGTAGTTTTCCTGGACGCAGGAGAGAATTGATATTTACCGTTCCAAAGAAAGTTTTTGTTTTCGGCTTCAGACGTTGGCCAGAGGTCTCCGACTCCCTCTGAAAGATTTTGCGTTTAAGCCCGGACGCCCCAGAATCCGAAAGTCCGGTTGTACCAGCAAAGTTGGCAGAGGATTGTCTACCTCCTGGGGTAATTTTGTAATTACTAGAACGCTTCATCTTGTACTTTGAATTAATGGTTTGAACCATGACGGTTCAGAGGTTAAGACTGGAGGGGTTAGTTCCAGAATTTAAATATCAGCCGCACCACTGGTGAACAGATGCTGACCACTCAACCGCTTGATGCAAGTCAGACGCTAAGTGGATTTAGTTTTTTTTTGCCTTGGTTCGGGGCTGCTTATTTTGAGATATTCGCAGCTGTCCATTAATATCTAATGGAACATTCACTATCCACCACCCGTGACCCGTCCAGTACCTTAGGCGAGGTATACTGGAATATATATATATATATATATATATATATATATATATATATATATATATATATATATATATATATATATATATATATATAGATACTAATATATTCATAATTATAAAGTTTCTTTTAGTATTATATATAAAACAATTTCGTCATTATTTTGAGTCAAATGTCAAAATTGTCAAATTGTCAAATTGTCAAATTTGCATCGTAGGTGATCATTCTTCCGTAGATGATTATTTAATTCCGAATTTGAATTGATTTGTGTTAAATATTTGATCTATGCCAATAAACCAGCACCTACTGACGCCTTGGAAGCCAACATAGCTCAGATAATTGCGAACATAAGACCCCAATTGTTTGAAAAAGTGATCGGAAATTGGATTGACAGTATGTCCTTTATCAAAAGTAGCCGCCTTTAATTTGGTTGTTGTTTAATTCGAATTTACAGTTCGGGCGCATTAAAAAATCATCCTATATATTAGGTGGACCGAAAAGTAATCAAAATTTTGTTCTACCAAGAAGGAAAGGTGACAAGGCCAACAAAAGAAGAAGCACACTTACGTCATTGTATGCCATTTTTGTTCGATCAAGGAATGAAGCCAAAAAATGCAGTGAAATTACCGATACTTACGGAGATGAAACTAAATAAGTGTCATATATGGTTTAAAAAGTTTAAAAATGGAAATAGGAATCTGAAAGATGCCGCGCGAAAAGGACGACCCCAAAAATTAGATGATGATATCCTGAAGGCGATGGTGGATTCAGATCCTCGTCAAACAATTGAGAATTGGCTGTCCACGTTCTACAGTTCAGGATCATCTTCGTCGCATAGGAAAATTGTACAGACAAGGAATTTCGGTTCCTCATGAATTGACGGAGGCGGCGCTCGATCAACGGTATGAAGCCGATCCGTTTTTGCGACGAATTGTAACTGGAGATGAGAAGTGTGTGCTATACAATAATCCTGTACGAATAAGACAATGGTTTTCTTCCGGAGAAGCACATGTTCCGAAACCTCGACCATCATTAACAATAAAGAAGGTCCTTGTTTGTGTGTGGTGGTATTTTTCTGCAATTATACACTATGAATTGCTTTAACCTGTTCAGAACGTTACAGCGACAGTGTATTGTGAACAACTAGAGCGAGTGAATAACAAAAAAGGATCCTTCAACACGATAACGCGAGGTCTTACGCTACAAAAATAACACAGGAAAAAATAAGGGAACTTAGATTGGAACTTTAACAACATCCACCCTATTCACCAGATCTCGCACCTTCGGATTACCACCTTTTTAGATCGTTATAGTATACATTAACTGGTAAAAAATTTAACAATGTTGGAGAAGTGAGAACGCACTTGGAAAAGTTTTTCAATGGCAAATCAAAGGACTTTTTTAAAAAGGGAATCGGAAAACTGCCTGAAAATTATGGAAATTATTTTGTTGTATTTAAGATTATTTTATGTATTTAAGATTATGTTGTATTTAGTAGTATTTAAGATTTCTTTAATAAATAAATGTTTTTCGCCAGCAAAAAAAATGATTACTTTTCGATCCACCTTCGACCTGAGTGCATGTTGAGTAAAACAAAATTTTTCATTTCTCCCATATCTAATATGAAGAGTGCATCACACATTCTTGAATTCAGTATGTTGTTACTGAAACTGTAAATGAAACTCGAAAGTCTGAAACAGTTGATCGTTAGACGATTCATCGTTCCTCTGCTACCGTCTAACTGAAACCTAAAAGAACAAAACTATGTCGCATTTTTATTAATTAACGCTTTTCTCCCATTATTTTCGTTTCAGGTATCTATGTAGTAAATCTGAATTAAAACATTTTAAATTAAGCATGTTTCTATATCACAGAAAACTTACAGAAACGACACAGTGTCGAAGAAACTTTTAAGGAACTTAATAAAATCATAATTAAACCGTATTTTTTCGTTAGAAGTACTCTTCTGTGGATAGTCGAGCTACGTTTTCCTCGCAAAATAAATAATTTAGAGATTTAATATCAAAGAGGGAGATTTTTACGAACTTTGTCAGGTTTCAACTCGGGAGAATTTTTAGGATTTTTTTTACCTCTCTCTTTCTCTTCTTTCTTCCATCTGGAAAATAGAGAAAAGTTTTACGCGAGGGCTTCGGAGAACTGCGTAACCTTGCAACTTTATTATAGGTAAGCTAATTAATAATTTAATATAATTTTAGGGATGCCGGAGCAGTTTTATAGTCTTTGAAAATATATTTTCTCGCTAATTAAGTTTCTGTCAAATTTTAGAGCTTCAGATAACATAGAATATATAAAAAAACTAAATGAGAAAATGTGATTATAGATTTTTATTTATTCCCCTGCATGTAGACATTATACAGGGTGTTCCGTATAGTTATATTAAATTTTTGGGAGCACAAAATAGACTTAATTCTAAGACTAAAAAAAGACAAAAGTGGTAGGTCGATTAGATTGAAATTCTTATTGTTTCTACTCACTAAACATCCAGAAATGGTAACCTATCTTTGTTCTCGAGTTAATATATAAATGGTTTCAGATTTACTATTTAAGTTAAACAAAGTTTTCATCTTGAATCGAAAATTGCAAAAACATCTTCCATATAATGGGTCCTTCAAATTGAGTTAATTCTTGGACAAAACACAGATGACGTCGTGAATTTGCCTAGGTTTAGTTTCATTTCAGAAGTGTAATGTATGACATTTATAAAAATGCGTTAAGTTATTGAATTATTTTAAGAAAATGGCCGTTCAGTGAAAAATCTTTTTAGAAAATTACGTGATTTTTACAGTTTGTACAATCGTCCATCTGGAAGCACTATCAGTCGAATTGTTCAAAGATTTTAAGAAATTGGTTCGATGGAAGATAAAATAAGAGCAATATATAGTAGTAGTGGTCGTTCACAAGAGCATATCGATTTGGTACGTGAAAGTGTTGCCGAAGATCCAGAAATTTCCATTAGTCGACTTTCACAACAATTTGGACTCAGTGAATCTACAACATGGCGTGTTTTACCAAGTATGCCTTTAAAGACATTCAAGTTCAAGTAACACAATAACTAAAGCCACTGGATCATTCAAAACGTCGTGCATTTGTCAGAATTTGTCAAAGAACAAACAGATCATTTTTCACAAAAATCATTTTTTCAAATGAAGCATAATTTTAAATTTGTGGCTATGGTAATAAATAAAATTGCCCCATTTGAGTTGAGGAAAATCCATGATTGATTCACCTGCTCCAGGGTGACAGTTATGTCAACCAGCTTACCCCTTTTTTTGCCCCCAACGTTGGCAGCTCATAACTGTTTCAATTTTTTTTTATTTTATTCGAAAAATATCAATAAATATGTCGAGAAAAAATGGACGGTAAAAATATTTTTTGTTTATTTTTATCAAGCCTGAAAAAAATCCAAAATTGAGGCTCTTAGACTAGAGTACTCCCATAAAGCGTTATGTGTTATGGGGCGAAAAATTAGTGGTAGTAATTTCAACTTTGTCATTAAATAACATTAATGTGCGAGTTTTTTCTTTTTGTAAAAAATAAACCCAATTTATTCCGAAACGTATGGAATAATTGCTTATAAAAACAAAAGTTATTTCTCTTACAGCTCGAAGAGATTTACTACTGTGTAACAAAACTTTTTTTAACTTCTCGACGCACGTGGTTAACATGGTTAGCGAAACGTCTGCCGAGAAGTTAAAAAAAAATGATTTGGTGTTTAGTGGTAAATCTCTTCGAGTTTAGTGTTTTACACTGAAGGTTCCAATAGAAGAATTGGCCCTGTATATAACTTATTTTCACGTAAATAAACAGTAATGAACGAAGTATCCGTAGTAGCCAAAAATGAAATTACCCTTATCGGAAATAAATTCCTTCTCTGTCAAACAAAAGCCAAACAGTAAGTAATTTTTCAATATTTGAACATACGTTAGAGGGGGATTTTATTTTAACTAGAAAACTACCAGAAGAACCGGTCGGAATTCCGAAATTGAAATTATTCGACCAAAAAAGTGGAAGTTCAACTTTGTAAGGTCTGTTTGCTTTGGACCAATTTAAGAACGTGATTTAGTATCCGACCTTTCCGAAAAGAATGGATGTTCTCTGTTCAATGGTTAGAAAACTTATTTAGAGATATAGTAAAAATACCTATAAATATATTGAGGGCATTTGTGTTGACTTAATACTGAACGGCATGGGATTTTTCTTTAATTTAAAGTGTAACTGTGACGATTCTTGTTATTTTCGTTATATCCTACAGACACCTTTAAAACTTATTTTAATTACCAAACTATTATTTTTTCTAACGCGGTAATATTGGTAACACAGGTCGACATGATTTTTGTAACATTGATGAGAATGCCGTTTTTGCATTTCATATAGGTAGTATTAAAACACGTTTTCACAAAAATGGCCTCGCACGTCCCATTTTTAACAACTCCTTTTTATCATGGGACATGGGAATTACTTGTACCTGACTTTGGACTGGATAATGTAGGGATTACCACAAGACCATATTCTACAGTATTTTTAAGGGCAGTTTTATTGTTTTCTATAGTTTAGTTTGTTTCTGTTTCGTTTACAGTACAGTCAAGTGTTTAAATTGATTTTATATAAAACTAGCTGTACCCTGCCATGCTTCGCTATGGCACATTGTGGTTGCATGGATGAGAAATGAGAAACAAAACAATGCGTATATTTCATATAAGTTTAATTTTTCAATACTTGTGGGTATACAATATTTTTTGTTTTTTTATTGTCTGCGTAGATATAAAAGCTATCAGGTTTGCCGACACGGGAACACGCAACATGCAGTTGTCCATGTTAGAAGCAATCCGCATCTAAATCACACAGTGAAAAACAGTACATTGAAATCCCAATGCGACCCCGAAAAAGCACTACAATCGAGATGTTGCCTATTATAGGGACAAAAAAATTATAATAAAGAATCTGCCATCAGTATATCTCGCCTAAGGTACTGGACAGGTCACGGGTGGTGTATAGTGAAAGTTCCATTAGATATTAATGGACAGCTGCGAATATCCCAAAATAAGCAGCCCCGAACCAAGGCAAAAAAAAACTAAATCCAGTTAGCGTCTGACTTGTATCAAGCGGCTGAGTGGTCAGCGTCTGTTCACCAGTGGTGCGGCTGATATTTAAATTCTGGAACTAGCCCCTTCAGTCTTAACCTCTGAACCGTCATGGTTCAAATCTTTAATTCAAAGTACAAGATGAAGCGTTCTAGTAATTACAAAATTACCCCAGGAGGTAGACAATCCTCTGCCAGCTTTGCTGGTACAACCGGACTTTCGGATTCTGGGGCGTCCGGGCTTAAACGCAAAATCTTTCGGGAGGGAGTCGGAGACCTCTGACCAACGTCTGAAACCGAAAATAAAAACTTTCTTTGGAACGGTAAATATCAATTCTCTCCTGCGTCCAGGAAAACTACACGAATTGGGGCGAACATTAAATCAGCAAAAAATCCAAATTTTAGCTTTGCAAGAAACCAGATTGACAGATGATAACACCTTGGAATTCAGCAACTACAGACTGTTTAAAAGTAAAACTGACAAAAGAATACTCAAAAATACACCACATCTCGGTGTTGATTTCGCTGTCTCAAGAAACATTCTTGGTTCTATAACAAATGTCCAGCCAGTAAATAATTGACTTATAACACTATCCCTCAAGTGTGCTAACAAAAACTATACATTAATCAATGCACACCTCCCAGTTAACGAAGAAAATAAATCTAATCCTGAAAAAGTAAATAAATCCTGGGAAATTCTGGAAAAGACTATCTCTAAAATTCCCTCTAACCATGTAAAAATCCTATTGGGTGATTTCAACGCCCAACTAGGGAAAGAAAAAAAGTACAGGAAAACAGTCGGCGGTTTTCCCGCTCATATATGGACTAACCATAATGGTAGAAGATTGGTTGAAATATGTTCGCAGTTTAATCTAAAAATAATGTCAACCCATTTTAAGAAGAAAATAACAAAACAAAAGACCTGGAGGTGCCCAAACACGTACATGGGTGAATTTCAAATTGACCATGTTGCCATTTCGTACCCCAATTATAAAGAGATTTTGAATGTTCAAGTCAGGAAAGGAGCAAATATAGACACGGATCACTACTTGACTAGAATCAAACTTATCTTAAAACCTCGAAAACTTAATCAAAAGAGGCTGCTAATACCAAAGTTTGACCCAACGAAAATAAAACCAGCCCTAACAGAAGAGCTTGATAAACAACCTACACAGAACTGGCAAGAATTAAAACAAAAAATTATTAAAACAGCCTTAAATTTGGTCCCTTTACAAAAACATCCGTGGTGGGATGAAGTTTGCGAGCAAGCAGTATTAAGCCGAAGTAAAGCATTCAAAGATTGGAACAGTCAAAAAACAGCAATAAACTATAACATCTTTTTAGATGTAAGAAAAGAAACATCGAAGCTAATTAGACAAACTAAAAGAAAATATGAAAACAATCAACTTAATGAAATAGAAAAAGATTTCCAAAAAAATAACACCCGAAACTTTTACAATACATTTAAAACTAAATTAACAGGCTATCAACCGCAGAGCCTATGCTTTCAAAAGGAAAACGGACAATTAGCTCTAAATAATCAAGACAATTGCAAAGAACTTGCGAAATATTTTGAACAAATACTAAACTGTCCTGAGCCCTTAAACAAATTACCAACACTAAACCCTAAACAAACAAACCCAGATTCATTACCACCGAATGAAGCGAAAATAATTAGGCAAATCAAGCGGCTTAAAAATAACAAAGCTTCTGGTGAAGATGGAATCACTGCTGAACTTTTGAAATCCGCTGGTCCAGGTACAATCAAGGAAATATCCAAAATTCTACAAGAAGTTTGGCGAACCGAACGGATTCCGGCAGACTAGAAAGATGCTCTAATCCATCCACTACATAAGAAAGGAGATAGAACGGATGTAAACAACTATAGAGGAATATCTCTTCTCCCAGTTTGTTACAAGATTCTATCTCAATGTCTACTAGACAGAGCACAGGGACAGTTAGAACCGAACATTGGTGAATATCAAGCAGGTTTTCGACCGGGCAGATCCTGCCCTGAACAGATCCTGAATCTAAAGTTGACTCTAAGACATCAAAAACTGTACAATACCAATCTCGTCTGTACATTTGTGGATTTCAAAAAAGCATATGATTCTATTGACCGCGAATCTTTATTCCGAATCTTGAAAGATCAAGGACTAGATCTGAAAACGCTGGCAAGAAACAGCAGAAAAGGTAGGACTCCAAATTTCCTTTGAAAAGACACAATACATGACCTGCAACAGACTAAGAACCCCATTTCTAAAAACAAAATATGGTAACATTAGACGAGTCTCTCAATTCAAATATTTGGGTGAAATAATCATGGAAAATGGGTTGGAAAAAGCGGCCAATAAGGGTAGATATCAAAAAATGGAGACGGCATTGAGACTTACACAAAATATTTACAACAAAAAATGCCTTTCTAAAAACACAAAACTGAGACATTACAAAACGGTTATTAAGCCAGAATGTCTATATGTTGCAGAAACGCTCATTTTGAATAGAAAGAGGGACATCGAGGACATTTAAAAGAAGGAAACAAAAATCATAAGAAAAATTGTAGGCCCCAAACAAATAAATAGCACAACACGCCGACTTCGAGAAAACCAAGAAATTAAACAATACACAGATATACATAGCGATATGAGAAAAAGAAGACTTAAGTTTTACGATTTTACATCAAACGGATGAATTCGAGTAGGCTAACTAGACAAATAGTCGAATTTTATGAAAATAGGAGTAGAGCTAAAGTAGAAATAATTAAATGGATTGCGGCAATTAAAGAGAACCTAAGATCAGCAAATATTACACAAAGTGAAATTCAGGATAGAAGCTGTTTCAGACACAAGGTTAACGTTTGGAAGGTTGGCCAGAGAGAAAAATGTAGGAAGACTGGAACAACTTGGTCTGACGAAAAGAAAAAAGCTCATAGCGAAAGAATGAAATTAGTATGGGCGCAAAGGAAGGCTAACAACAACAAACGCCTCTAATTGTACTTCGCGTGGTCCACCAGGGCCCATACGTGAATAATAATAATAATAATAAAGAATCTGCAATTCTAAGAGGACAAAAACTTTTATTAATATTTTTTCTGCCCATCGTTCTTACAACTCCTTGTCGACAACAATGAGACACAGGACAGAAAGTATTGAAAAGTTGTTAAAACTTAAATAAATAAGTAAAATATTAGTTAAATAAATAAAATAGTTAAATAATAATTATAAAAAATTAATATTGTTTCTGTCTATCTCTCATACAAAACTTAACCTGTACTTACGATTTGGCGAATGGCATAGCTCAATCACGACTCGATCACACAAAAGTACCGCGGTTAAGGTGAATATTTAATTCACATTGTAAAATAATCCGAATGGGATGCAAGTGGATACTTTTTTTGTTAATAAACAATATAATTCGGAACATGTGATGTTTCCTGCCTGCCATGTGTTTCACTTGTGACTGCGGTTATCGTTGACTAGCATGTTGAGTGTTCCACTCGCTTCCGCCAGATGATGCGGTTGCTGGTACACAGTTGTTTTCTCGCGATCGCGAAGCGGATTGTATATTGTATCAAAATTTGAGCTCAATCGGTGCAGAACTTTTCGAGTTTTTGAAGCGTAGACAAACTAACTTAACATTTATATATATATATATATATATATATATATATATATATATATATATATATATATATATATATATATATATATATATATATATATATATATAGCCAAATTTGGGGTCCTCTTCCAAACGTTCCGAAGCCCGTTCAGTTAACAAACGGCGTTGTATATGGTCATCAACTTTGAGCTTCTGGCTCAGTTTGATCTCGTACGGGTGCAGGCCTAAGTCTATATGCAAAATTCGCCAAGTTGAAGTCTGTGGAAGGCCGAGATCTTATGCACGGCGAGGAATTGACTGCCTCGGGTTGTCAAACTGTTCTGCACACTTTCACGGACAGCGGCGATGTTCTCGACCAATCTGGCATTCCTTTGACGTACTAGTGTTGACTGATTGTTTACCGAACCGGTCGTCTAGAATTTGGTCACCAAACGTTGGAGAGTCGACTTTGAAGGGCGACCGCGTCTACCATAAAATGGGCGCATACCATGGACTTAGTTTGATAATAAAGTTTTATCATTTGGACATGATTCTCAACCGTGTAACTTGTCATGGTGATTTGGCACCAGTGACTGAATAATAAACAACAGGTTATACAGACGCTGTCAAAACAACATGGCCGCCACAGGCTGCTAACATCGACCCGCCCTTATTGAATGCAATATATATGCGGGACCCTATATATGCGGACCCTATATATGCGGACGATTTATTTTAAAGTCACAAGCTAGATCTATATATCAAGAAGTAAAAAAAGATCTATCATTTATATTTTAAGTGCCAAATTGGAGATCGAGTGCGTCATGTAAATTTAGTGCAGTGGTTCCATCGCAAATAAATTTCCTGCCGTTTGTTCCTATGGTGTGGAGAAAACCTACTGACCATGTAAGTGATAGCTACTTTAAGTGATGCAAAACAAAAATAATGCATATTTATTGGACTCCAAATAAGGAACTTTCTGGCTGATTTCCGCTTTCAAGAGAAACTAAATGAAAAGGAATTGGGATCTTGGAAGTGTTTTGTAAGTATAGTGAAAGGCTTTCTAAGCAGCAAGAAAGCTGGGCAACTACAATAACCTTATAGATGGACTCTTGAAAGTCTATAAAATACTAGGGTGTCGAATGTCCTTAAAAGTGCATTTTTTACACTTCCATTTGGATTTTTTCTGGAAAATTTGAGTGCAGTAAGCGACGAGTAAAGAGGGAGATTTCACCAGGATATCAGGACGATCGAAGCAAGATACCAGGGACGCTGAAACCCATCTATGTTGGGCGACTACTGCTGGTTTTTATAAATAGATCATCCCTCAGGACACAAGAAGACAAAATAAAAGGTTTTGTCGATTTATGACCTCTCATAACATATTTTTTATTCATATAATCCTCAGTAATGCATATATTTAACACGTTTTACATGTTTATAACATATTAAATAAATATTAGATTGTAAAAATACGTCATCTCTTTTTTCCCACCACCGACCCTCTGTAACAAAAAAACTATTTGTTACAATAATTAGCTTATCATTTTTGGACTTATCCATTGGATTTAACCTATACTCATCATTGTTACCTCAAAAAAGTTTAAATTTGTTGACCTGTGTTATGGTTTATTCAAGTTAATATACTGTATTTATATCTTCAAAAATAAGTTTATAATTGTTTCCACAGGTAAGAAGGAAATAATAAATACAGTCGATTATCGTGTTATCGTAAGATGTCAATTAATCCCGTGTTTGCAAATTCCCTTTTGGTTTTGTTTAAAACATTAGCCAGAATCAGTTTGTTCCGTATTATTCCTAGTGAAAAGACGATTTTTTTTAACAATTTTTTATTGTGTTTAATCTTAATGCATCTAGTGTTTTTTGGAACCAAAACAAATAGTCATAAATATAGCATAGAGGAAACAAATGAATGTCGAAACCCCCTCGGCGATTCCGGCATCGGTAGCGTAGGGAAATTCTAAAGAAAAATTGAAGCCTAATTGATCCTAATGAAGCATGGACAGATAACGAACAGGTAGAAACTTTTGAACAGCAAGATAAGTTCATTATACTCCAAATCAAAAGAAAGAGAAGGTTGACTGCACCACAAATAAGAAGAAACTTTAATGAAGAAACGAGGAAACCCTCATCTTCAACGACTGTGAAAAAATGTCTGAGAGAAGCTAATCTAATAGCCAGAGTTGCAGTGCTTAAACTATTGTTGCGGCAATAAAATATAAAGAAACGTTTTGAATGGATGTGCCACAAAGACTGGACCATGGAGAAGTGGAAAAATGTTCTGTGGACCGATGAATCCATATTCCAAGTCTTCGGATCCAATCGTCGGATGTTTGTTCGTCGTGGACCATATGCAATAATGCTCCTCAATGTCTAGTATCTTTCATGATACGTGGAAATGCTTCTATTATGGCGTGGGGGTGTTTCTCAACATCTAGGGTTGGAGACCTTGTTAGAATATCTGCAATTTTAAATAAAGAAAAATTTTACGACATTTTAGACCATGCAGTTCCTTCCGGATTGAGATTAATTTGGTCTAATTTTGTTTTTCAACAAGGTAGTGATCCAAAATACACCTCAAAACTATGCAGCAATTAAGTTGAAACACAACAAAGTAAAGGAACTCTTCGGATTATGAAATGACTGCCCCAATCATCAGATCTCAACCCCATTCTGCTTTTCTGGGATCAGTTAAATCGAAACATGCTTAAGCAGTGTCGAACAATACCAGAACATTTCTGGAATCTGTTTAAAGACAGTTGGGAAAAATACTTCGACCTCAATCGAAATGCTATTTGCAAGAGTGCCACGAATTATAATATATATATATATATATATATATATATATATATATATATATATATATATATATATATATATATATATATATATATATATATATACATATATATATATATATATATATATATATATATATATATATATATATATATATATATATATCATCATCATCATCATCATCATCATCATCAGCCCGTATCGATCCACTGAAGGATGAAGGCCTCTTCAGCATGCTTCCAACCTTCACGGTCCTGGGCTTTCCTCTGCCACTCGGGTCCAATATACTTAACAATGTCATCAGTCCATCGTGCTTTCGGTCTTCCCCGCGGACGTTTGCGATCAAGCGGTATCCACTCCAGGATTGCCTTGGTCCATCTGTCGTCCCATCGCCTCGCTATATGGCCTGCCCATCTCCATTTCAACTGTTTTACTCTTCCAATGATGTCACAGACTTTTGTTTGTTCCCTGATCCATGCGCAGGACTTTCTGTCTCGTCTTGCAACGCCAAGCACACATCTTTCCATTCCCCTCTGTGCCACCCGAAGTTTTTGAATTGATTGCGATGTGAGTGTCCAGGTTTCACTTCCGTATGTCATAACGGGTAGAACGCACTGATCGAATACTTTTCTTTTCAAGCAAAGTGGGAGTCTGCTCTTAAACACTATGTTGAGCCTACCAAATGCCTGCCAGCCACATTTAACACGCCGTTCCACCTCCCGGGCGGTATTCCCCTCCATGGAAATCCTCTGCCCAAGATATACAAAGCTGTCCACAATCTCTAAATCCCTTCCTAAAACTGAAATTCTTCTGTCCTGAGCGAAGTTATTGAACATAACCTGACTCTTTTTCAGGTTTATTTTCAAGCCAAATGGTTCGCCAGCCCTTTGCTGTTCTTGTATGCGTCTTTGCAGCTCCTCTGGGTCTTGTGAAATGAGAATAATATCATCTGCAAATCTAAGATGGTTTAAGTTTGCACCATTGATCTTTACCCCATCCTGTTCCCAATCCAGTTTACGGAATACTTCTTCAAGGCCAGCCGAGAAAAGAATAGGCGATATTGCGTCACCCTGCCGTACACCTCGTTCTATATTAATTCCCACTTCAAGATCATCAAGGTGAATTGTGGCTGTAGCTCCATCATATATCGATTCTAATAGGTTTACATAGGCTCTCTCTGCACCTTGGCTAAGCAGTGCATCCATTATCGCATGCTTTGAGATGGAATCAAATGCTTTTTCGTAGTCGATAAAAGCCAAGCACAGTGGCATGGTGTATTCGTTGTGCCTTTCTATGACCTGCTGTACAACCTGGATGTGATCCATTGTACTGAATCCACTTCTGAATCCTGCTTGTTCTCTTGGTTGTGCGTCATTCAGTTTTTTTAATATTCTTTTAGAAATTATCTTAGTGAAAACTTTGTACATCACTGATAGGAGGCTTATTGGACGGTAGTTCTTTAAATCTTCCTGTGCTCTTTTTTTATGTAAAAGGATCACTTCTGCATTTTTCCATAAGTCAGGTACTTTTTGTTCTTTGAGGCATTTTGAGTATAATTTTGCCAGTGTTTTATGTAACGTCCGACCACCAGCTTTTAGCATTTCGACAGTTACACTATCCTTTCCTGGAGCCTTGCCGTTCTTCATCAATTCTATAGCATTTGTTACTTCCTCCACTAGGATATCTGGTATTATATATTGTTCTTCCGTGGGTATTGCTGTCCCTGACTGGCTCTGATCTTCATATAACTGGGAATAAAACCTTCTGACAATCTCTAACATTTGGGTACGCGTCCTGCACACTGTGCCATCCTCACGCTTTAAAGCATATATTTGCGTTCTTTTGTTTCTCAGCTTCTGTTTAGCTTTGTTAATTCCTTTGTTTTCTTCCAGGGTTTTTTGCACTAGCTGCATATTGAATCGGCGCGTGTCCTCTCTGATACGTTTTCTTATAGTTTTGCAGAGCTCAGTGTACTCGACCCTGCCAAAAGGACTACCTGCATTTCTCATTGCTCGCCGTTTCTTCATTAAATCAATGGTCTCACTGGAGATTTTTGTTTGTTTGAGACATATTTCTTCTGGTGCTATTGAAGCAGCCGTTTGAAGTACATTGTTGGCGATTTCTTCATATTGAACTGATATTTCCACATCCTCTGGATCTTGTAACGCAGCAAACCGGTTTGACAAAGCAATCTCAAAATCGCTTCCTCTCTCCAGCAGTTTTCCAGAATCCACCTTGCCCTTCTTTGATCTTACCATTTTTTCGCGCTCTTTTCGACAGTCAATCCGAACCCTTGCTCGTACAATTCGGTGGTCACTTCCAACATTAAAATTGTTAAGGACAGTACAATTGGTAAATATTGTTTTATCGTTGGTCATGATGTAGTCAATTTCGCTTGTGAGCCCAGATGGACTTTTCCATGTCCATTTTCTGCTGATATTTTTCTTATAGAATGAATTCATAATATATAGTTCTTGTCCTTCAGCAAAATCAACTAATCTGTCACCTCTATTGTCTCGCTCACCAATTCCATATGGGCCAGTTGCATTTTCGTCTGTTCTTGTTGTTCCAATTCTGGCATTAAAATCACCCATCAGGATTTTGTACCTACATTTCTCCTTGTATAAAAGCTGGGCCACATCATCATAAAATTCCTCAATTTCCTCATCTTTATGGCTTATAGTTGGTGCATAAGCTTGGACGATTTGATTCCTAAACTTTTTATTCAGCTGAATGACGCATTGGGCTAATCGGTCGGATGTACTTTCAAATTTTACCACACTGTCCTTCCGCTTTCGATTGATGAGGAATCCTATTCCGCCACATCGGCCATTTTCCGTACCTCGAGTGTAGAGTACGTGTCCAGTTGGTTCCAGTTTGATTAACTCTTCACCCTTCCTTCGTGTTTCACAGAGCCCAATAATATCCCAATGTATGTTGTCAAGTTCGATTAACAGTTCTTGCAATCGGGCCTCTGTTTTCATAGTCCGTATATTTAACGTTGCAATGTCAAAAGTCCAATGGCAGCCTGATCTAACCCGGTGATTCTTAGCACCCTCTGCCTTGGGGCAGGTCTTCCCGCTGCCGTAGGTAGTTGCCCCTTGGCCTCCGGGGAATGAGGGCCGTGTTTGAGGTTGTACTGTCATATTTCAACATACTGAAATACCATGTTGAAGGTATGGACCGTAATCTGCCACGCTGGTCCAATACGGGTTGATGTATATATATATATATATATATATATATATATATATATATATATATATATATATATATATATATATATATATATATATGTCGGAAAAATAACGGAAATATTTAAATATAATAAAATTATTAGCACCATATACGCCATATATTGAAATAATGCATATTCTGAAAACTCGCGATGCTTTGGAAGACGATCCAAAACCAGGCCGGTGAAAAAACAAAAATCCAGATAAGTTAATGAAAAAAGTGTGTGAAATGATCACCTATGATGCGAATTTAACTGTGAAATGAGATGAGATTTGACTGTGAGAATCGTTCATGTGAGAACCGAATATCGAGCGCCATAAACGAGAGACGTTATAACAAATATGAGAAAACTGGAACAAAACTGGACGGTGGGAGATGACAACATCGAAATTGCAAACTAATTCATCTATTTAGGCGTCAAAGTAAATAATCCAAGCGATATTGAACAGAAAAGTAGGCACAGAATAACTAATGGGAATATAGTTTTATATGTCATACATAAAACACACAAGTCTAAACTTAACGACTAATATAACGATCTATAAGATATTGATCATGATGATATTGAAGTGGGAATTAATGTAGAACGAGGTGTACGGCAGGGTGACGCAATATCGCCTATTATTTTCTCGGCTGGCCTTGAAGAAGTGTTCCGTAAACTGGATTGGGGACAGGATGGTGTAAAGATCAACGGTGCAAACTTAAACCATCTTAGATTTGCAGATGATATTGTTCTCATTTCACAAGACCCAGATGAGTTGCAAACACGCATACAAGAACTGCAAAGGGCTGGCGAACCATTTGGCTTGAAAATAAACCTGAAAAAGAGTCAGGTTATGTTGAATAACTTCGCTCAGGACAGAAGAATTTCAGTTTTAGGAAGGGATTTGGAGATTGTGGGCAGCTTTATATATCTTGGGCAGAGGATTTCAATGGAGGGGAATACCGCCCGGGAGGTGGAACGGCGTGTTAAATGTGGCTGGCAGGCATTTGGTAGGCTCAACATAGTATTTAAGGGTAGACTCCCACTTTGCCTGCAAAGAAAAGTCTTCTATCAGTGCGTTCTAACCGTTATGACATACGGAAGTGAAACCTGGACACTCACATCGCAATCAATTCAAAAACTTCGGGTGGCACAGAGGGGAATGGAAAGATGTATGCTCGGCATTACAAGACGAGACAGAAAGTCCTGCGTATGGATCAGGAAACAAACAAAAATCTGTGACATCATTGGAAGAGTAAAGCAATTGAAATGGAGATGGGCAGGCCATATAGCGAAGCGATGGGACGACAGATGGACCAAGGCAATCCTGGAGTGGATACCACTTGATCGCACACGTGTGCGAAGAAGACTGAAAGCACGATGAATTGATGACATCGTTAAGTATATTGGACCCGAGTGGCAGAGGAAAGCCCATGACCGTGAAAGTTGGAAGCATGCTGAAGAGGCCGATCCTGCAGTGGATCGAGACAGGCTGATGATGATGATGATGATGGAGATATTGATCAGAGTTGTTGATGTTTACCACGTTTGCAGGATCGCGCATCAGATACATCCACGAACTTTATCAGATGTTTGGTGAATATAAAGTTGAAGAATATAGTTCAAATAGTATAGTATATATAGTTCAAAATATAATTGACTTTATTAAAATATAGAGATTACGATATGCAGGATATGTGTAGAGGATGGAAAACGGCTAAATCTTTAAAAAGCTAATTAAACGACAAATGACAAATGAGAAAGAGCCAGATCGAGAACAAGATGGCAGGGTAATGTCCAGAATGATGCACAAGAACTACTGAAGGTGAGATGCTGGTAATCAGAAGCAAGATACCGTTGAAGGTGGAGACGAAAACTGAGGGGGGTCATGCTCCAAGAGGACTGTAGAACCACTAGAAGAACAAGAGGAAGAAGATCAGCTTGTCTGGTTTTAGGTATGATTCTGTGTACTTGTTCAACTGGTGCATACTCTTGGTGGTTAGGTATAAATTGTATTTCTTTTAGTGTTGGTTTCAACTGCTCGTGAAATTATTCAAGAAAATGTTTTTTCAAACCCTTTTGACAAAACTGAAATTAAACATATTGGTTTATATGCATTTATCTTTGCGGTGTTTTTCCTGGTTTCGGTATCATTATTATTTGAGGTATTTTTCATTGACTAGAAAAGATTCGATCACATTCGCAGAATGCCATTAAATAGGTGTGTTCTTTCTTCTTTATAACCTGGAACTTTGTTTTGGGTTAAGACTTTTACTAATAGTAAATTTTATAGCGATTCTTCTCTTGGAGGAACACAGCTGCTGTTTGCTGATCATTTTGGTCCAGGTAGCAACTGTCTTTCTTAGAGGTGGTGAAGTTTTTGCGATTACTTTAATGTTCTAGTTGCTTTCCAGAATGAAAATTCGATATTTTCTAGGGGAAGCAATCTCTCTAGATAGTTGTGATTTATATTTTCCTTAAGTAGTTGTTTCCACTTTTTTAGACTCATTAAAATTTAGTTTTGTCTTAAAGTGATCTTGAAGTTTGTCATCACTTCCTTAATTTCGGTTTTTTCGTGATTTATTTAGTTTTCTAGAATATCATGATTTATAACACTGACCCTTCATTTTCCACCACATATATATTCATATTTTTCACATTATTCTCGTAAATATTCTTTGCTTTTTTTGGAAAGTTTCCGAAAAGACTCTGAATCAAACATTATCTCGTTTAATAAAAAAATAAGAGGAACATGGCAAAGAACGGGACAGAATAAAAACGAAACATTCAAAATAAATTATGATTCCGTTTGTGTTACGCAATAAATTTTAAAAATTAATCAAGTGGAGGAAAGCGCCGAGGACGTTTTTCCGAATTTTCGTGCAAAACGAGCAAAAATGCGACAGTTGTATCGGTGCCAGACTGCTTGCGTCGTATCCAGGGCATAAAATTCGCGCTGTGTCGCAAAGCTGATGGCCTGCCTCCCGCACAGCCGCCCCACCATCTTCGGAATAAGGGTATTAATTGTTTTTTAAGTTGAAGTACAGCTCCTTCGGATTTTAATATAAAGTTGTAATTTATCTTTTTCGTTTGTGAGCTGAAGCAGGAATCGATCGTCTAGTCAGAAATTTAGAAAAATTGACGAATTCTAATATATATATATATATATATATATATATTAGAATTCGTCAATTTTTCTAAATTTGACGACACGGTCTTGGGCCTTCCTTTGCCACGCGGGTCCAATATACTTAACGATATCATAAGTCCATCGTGCTTTCGGTCTTCTTCGCGGACGTTTGCGATCAAGCGGTATCCACTCCAGGATTGCCTTGGTCCATGTGTCGTCCAATTGTCTCGCTATATGGCCAGCCCATCTCCATTTCAATTTCTTTACTCTTCCAATGATGTCTCACACTTTCGTTTGTTGCCTGATGCAATATATATCATCATCATCATCATCATCATCATCAGCCCGTATCGATCCACTGCAGGATGAAGGCCTCTTCAGCATGCTTCCAACCTTCACGGTCCTCCATTTCAACTGTTTTACTCTTCCAATGATGTCACAGACTTTTGTTTGTTCCCTGATCCATGCGCAGGACTTTCTGTCTCGTCTTGTAATGCCAAGCATACATCTTTCCATTCCCCTCTGTGCCACCCGAAATTTTTGAATTGATTGCGATGTGAGTGTCCAGGTTTCACTTCCGTATGTCATAACGGGTAGAACGCACTGATCGAATACTTTTCTTTTCAGGCAAAGTGGGAGTCTGCTCTTAAACACTATGTTGAGCCTATCAAATGCCTGCCAGCCACATTTAACACGCCGTTCCACCTCCCGGGCGGTATTCCCCTCCATGGAAATCCTCTGCCCAAGATATACAAAGCTGTCCACAATCTCTAAATCCCTTCCTAAAACTGAAATTCTTCTGTCCTGAGCGAAGTTATTGAACATAACCTGACTCTTTTTCAGGTTTATTTTCAAGCCAAATGGTTCGCCAGCCCTTTGCAGTTCTTGTATGCGTCTTTGCAGCTCCTCTGGGTCTTGTGAAATGAGAATAATATCATCTGCAAATCTAAGATGGTTTAAGTTTGCACCATTGATCTTTACCCCATCCTGTTCCCAATCCAGTTTACGGAATACTTCTTCAAGGCCAGCCGAGAAAAGAATAGGCGATATTGCGTCACCCTGCCGTACACCTCGTTCTATATTTATTCCCACTTCAAGATCATCAAGGTGAATTGTGGCTGTAGCTCCATCATATATCGATTCTAATAGGTTTACATAGGCTCTCTCTACACCTTGGCTAAGCAGTGCATCCATTATCGCATGCTTTGAGATGGAATCAAATGCTTTTTCGTAGTCGATAAAAGCCAAGCACAGTGGCATGGTGTATTCGTTGTGCCTTTCTATACCTGCTGTACAACCTGGATGTGATCCATTGTACTGAATCCACTTCTGAATCCTGCTTGTTCTCTTGGTTGTGCGTCATTCAGTTTTTTTAATATTCTTTTAGAAATTATCTTAGTGAAAACTTTGTACATCACTGATAGGAGGCTTATTGGACGGTAGTTCTTTAAATCTTCCTGTGCTCCTTTTTTATGTAAAAGGATCACTTCTGCATTTTTCCATAAGTCAGGTACTTTTTGTTCTTTGAGGCATTTTGAGTATAATTTTGCCAGTGTTTTATGTAACGTCCGACCACCAGCTTTTAGCATTTCGACAGTTACACTATCCTTTCCTGGAGCCTTGCCGTTCTTCATCAATTCTATAGCATTTGTTACTTCCTCCACTAGGATATCTGGTATTATATATTGTTCTTCCGTGGGTATTGCTGTCCCTGACTGGCTCTGATCTTCATATAACTGGGAATAAAACCTTCTGACAATCTCTAACATTTGGGTACGCGTCCTGCACACTGTGCCATCCTCACGCTTTAAAGCATATATTTGCGTTCTTTTGTTTCTCAGCTTCTGTTTAGCTTTGTTAATTCCTTTGTTTTCTTCCAGGGTTTTTTGCACTAGCTGCATATTGAATCGGCGCGTGTCCTCTCTGATACGTTTTCTTATAGTTTTGCAGAGCTCAGTGTACTCGACCCTGCCAAAAGGACTACCTGCATTTCTCATTGCTCGCCGTTTCTTCATTAAATCAATGGTCTCACTGGAGATTTTTGTTTGTTTGAGACATTTTTCCTCTGGTGCTATTGAAGCAGCCGTTTGAAGTACATTGTTGGCGATTTCTTCATATTGAACTGATATTTCCACCTCCTCTGGATCTTGTAACGCAGTAAACCGGTTTGACAAAGCAATCTCAAAATCGCTTCCTCTCTCCAGCAGTTTTCCAGAATCCACCTTGCCCTTCTTTGATCTTACCATTTTTTCGCGCTCTTTTCGACAGTCAATCCGAACCCTTGCTCGTACAATTCGGTGGTCACTTCCAACATTAAAATTGTTAAGGACAGTACAATTGGTAAATATTGTTTTATCGTTGGTCATGATGTAGTCAATTTCGCTTGTGAGCCCAGATGGACTTTTCCATGTCCATTTTCTGCTGATATTTTTCTTATAGAATGAATTCATAATATATAGTTCTTGTCCTTGAGCAAAATCAACTAATCTGTCACCTCTATTGTCTCGCTCACCAGTTCCATATGGGCCAGTTGCATTTTCGTCTGTTCTTGTTGTTCCAATTCTGGCATTAAAATCACCCATGGGCAATATATATATATATATATATATATATATATATATATATATATATAGTGCAATTTTTAAAACCTGACGATTACGTCATAACAGTAAACTGAAAGCTAGGAGATCCTTATTTAAAATTAGCAACGTGTTAGACAAACAAGTATTACTGTAAGTAAGTTCAAAAACATAATAATTTTATACAAGTTAGAAAGAGAGAGAGCAACAAAACCGGTTATCCTAGCTATATCGTATAATTTTGTGTTTAGTTTCCATATATCGTAGTTCCATTGATTACCTGATATCATAGATAAGACATATAATCTCATATAACCTAAAATTATTGATTAATTTTAGTAATAAAAGCCTTTCTTTTCAGGCAAAGACGGAATCTGCTCTCAAACACTATGTTTGTGCCAGCCACATTTAACATGCAGTTTCACTTCCCGAGCGGTATCCCTTTCCATTGAAATCCTCTGCCCAAGATATATAAAGTGATCCACAATCTCCAAATCCCTTCCTAAAACTGAAATTCTTCAGTCCTCAGCGAATTTATTGAACATAACTTGACTCTTTTTTAGGTATATTTTTAAGCCAAATGGTTCGCCAGCCATTTGCGGCTCTTGTATGCGTCTTTGCAGCTCATCTGGGTCTTATACTATATCATCTGCAAATATAAGATGGTTTAAGTTTGGACCATTGATCTTTACATCATCCTGTTTCCAATCTAGTTTACGGGAAGAGAATATGTGATATTACGTCACTCTGCCGTACACCTGGTTCTACATTAATTCCCACTTCAAACTGATTAAGATGAATTGTCGCTGTAGCTCCATCATTCATCGATCCTAATAGGTTTACGTATGCTTTGTCTACCCCCTGGCTAAGCAGTGCATCCATTATTGCCGGCTTTGAGATGGAGTCAAATGCTTTTTTGTAGTCGATAAAAACCAAGCACAGTGGCATGGTGTATTCGTTGTGCCTTTCTATGGCCTGCTGTACAATCTGGATGTGATCCATTGTACTGAATCTACTTCTGAATCCTGCTTGTGCGGATCCACTCCAGGATTGCCTTGGTCCATGTGTCGTCCAATTGTCTCGCTATATGGCCAGCCCATCTCCATTTCAATTTCTTTACTCTTCCAATGATGCCTCACACTTTCGTTTGTTGCCTGATGCAATATATATATATATATATATATATATATATATATATATATATATATATATATATATATATATATATATATATACAGTGTAATTCATAAACCCTGACGATTACGTTATAACAGTAAACTGAAAGCTAGGAGATCCTTATTTAAAATTAGCAACGTGTTAGACAAAGAAGTATTACTGTAAGTAAGTTCAAAAACATAATAATTTTTCACAAGTTAGAAAGAGAGAGCAACAAAACCGGTTTTCCTAGCTATATCGTATAATTTTGTATATAGTTTCCATATATCGTAGTTCCACTGATTACCTGATATCATAGATAAGACATATAATCTCATATAACCTAAAATTATTGATTAATTTTAGTAATAAAAGCCTTTCTTTTCAGGCAGAGACGGAATCTGCTCTTAAACACTATGTTTGTGCCAGCCACATTTAACATACAGTTTCACTTCCCGAGCGGTATCCCTTTCCATTGAAATCCTCTGCCCAAGATATATAAAGTGATCCACAATCTCCAAATCCCTTCCTAAAACTGAAATGCTTCAGTCCTCAGCGAATTTATTGAACATAACTTGACTCTTTTTTAGGTATATTTTTAAGCCAAATGGTTCGCCAGCCATTTGCGGCTCTTGTATGCGTCTTTGCAGCTCATCTGGGTCTTATACTATATCATCTGCAAATCTAAGATGGTTCAAGTTTGCACCATTGATCTTTACATCATCCTGTTTCCAATCTAGTTTACGGGAAGAGAATATGTGATATTACGTCACTCTGCCGTACACCTCGTTCTACATTAATTCCCACTTCAAACTGATTAAGATGAATTGTCGCTGTAGCTCCATCATTTATCGATCCTAATAGGTTTACGTATGCTTTGTCTACCATCTGGCTAAGCAGTGCATCCATTATTGCCGGCTTTGAGATGGAGTCAAATGCTTTTTTGTAGTCCATAAAAACCAAGCACAGTGGCATGGTGTATTCGTTGTGCCTTTCTATGGCCTGCTGTACAATCTGGATGTGATCCATTGTACTGAATCTACTTCTGAATCCTGCTTGTTCTCTTGGTTGTGCGACATTTAGTTTTCTTAATATTCTTTTAGATATCATCTTAATAAAAACTTTGTACATTACTGATAGGAGGCTTATGGGACGGTAATTCTTTAAATCTTCCTGTGCTCCTTTTTTATGTAAAATTACCACTTTTCCATAAGTCAGGTACTTTTTATTCTTTGAGGCACTTTGAATATAATTTTGCCAGTGTTTTATGTAACGTCCGATCAGCATCAGCTACTAAGACGCATCCGGGTGTAACATCTCCCGGAATCCGTCAAAAAATCTATTCATCGACTACATCGATCGCTAGGTAGTGTAAGAGTGTCAGTGTGTCATAATGTGTTAGCTACCCAATTAAATGCACGATAAGTCAATGAAGTATGCAGATTGCAAGCCATACGACATAGCTAAATGACTCAGATAAGCATTGACTTGCAGATAAACACAAATACTTATAAACTCACACAAACAAATAAACTTTAGATTAAGATTTATATAAATTTTAGAAGAGATCACTCTTTGGAGTGGCATTCTACATGTCATTCGCTTAAACCGTCGCAAAAGCTTATTACCCATTGGGCAGATTGCAGAACTCTCTAAGAGTTAAATAACAAAAAAAATATAAGAATTAATCTCTTAAAAATTGACACTGAGTTGAAATAATGCTTCTTATATTCTATTTTAAAAACTCCCAATCTTATAGCTAACGTAGAAATAAAAAACAAGAAACAATGTTCAACTAAAAATAGAATATTTTAATTTGTAATAGGGAAGCGTCCTTTGTGCCATTCTGCATTTCATATTAAATCAAATACGATGAGTCTCGTGGACATTCTTTCAGACGATTATTAATGTTTACCGTGCGGTTAGTGATGTTGACTTTTGTTAGTTTCACTCGTGCATAGATATTACTTTACGGCAACTATTTTATTAATTAAATAGCGCGAAACGACCGAGTCCTGCTAATTGGCCTCCTGGACTGGCTATTTGCATAATGGACCATATTTTAACGCCGTCGGACAAACGCAAATGCATTTTACGTCCAGCAAAAAGCACCGTACACAGATTTCTACTAAAAACTTTCGGTTACGTTAATATCCACTACCGGACGTTTTCTATTAAAATATTTCTGGTATATTAACTATCAAAAATTCGGTTTTTTTATACGCACTAGTTCCCTTTTTAATTTTTATTACCATATTATGTGATATTCAAATTTTATAACTTCAATTTCCAACTTCTATTACTTTTACTACTTCTACGTTTATTTGTGTTTATTTTGATTGGTTATAAAAAATTAAACTGTTTTTTTATTATTAGGCTAGAATCTTTTTGATTCGCCCTCCTATCTATCTTATTTTTGTTTTCTGGCAAGCCTCTTATGAAAAATGGAGTACTGAAGTGGTGCTACACTTAAAAAACAAGCAACAAAGAAAATGATTTACCAGATACTTCCTCTTAATAAAAACTCTTTATAAATCTTGCGTGCTAAAAAATGTTCGTACATTGTCGCTGACAAATATTTAATGAAATTTCCCCATTTTTAGGAACGATGTATAAGCATATTCTAAACTCACCTCAGATGATATAGTATAGTGTCGATATTTCATAACATTATTTTACGTGCAAACTATTTTAAATCAATTTTTCCTGTCAGCTCTTTGTTTCCTTGGTTATATTTTACGTTTTCTGGACAGTATTTGTTTTTAAGATTATTCTGCCACTCTAGGACACTTCGTCTATAAATTATGGAACTACATACGAATTATTTGTAGTGAAATAGAGAATTTATAAAATATACTGGCTGGCATTGAAATGTGGACGCCATGAAATAGTTTTATTAGATCTAAGTTTTCAATAATTTTTAATTTCAGGCTATCGGTTTAATGGTTATAAAACGCATCAGATACTAAGGCTATGAACGACTGGATCTACAGCTTAACGTGGGCTTTAAACCACTGTCATCAGCTATCGATTAACCCCGGTCAGCAATCCGCTTGGCCTATAAACACTTAGTTTTTGCACTTAACTTTAAGTCTCTCGAGAAGCCGACCGACTGGCGAGTTCCTTGTCGGATATTATACTCATTGTCAGTTGAAATGCAATACATGAGCCTGGTTTCTTTTCGGTACCCATCCAAGTACTAACCGCAACAAGGGACGCTGAATTTCGACCTCCAAGTTACTGGATTACAGCCAGATGCCAACCTCCAGGTCATTAACCTATTACTAAAAGTCAAAATAGATTTTCTACTAAATACGAAATATTTTTTTTAAACTCGATGCACGTTTCGCTAACTATCAACTAGCATACATTTCACTAGCATCATCAGGAGATGATTCAATCATCGGTAGATGGTTATTTAGTATCCATTGGTGTTTAGTAGTAAATCTGTTTCGAGTTTAGTGTTTTACACCAAAGCACTGTGTTTCGTCTAGGACAAGTCAGCTGGACAAAATAATTTTTTGATGTAATTCGATTCATTTTCACTCATAGTGTCTGACATAAATCTTTTCGAATGGTTGAAAGTGCTTTCGATCTATTTAGAGCGAGATATTAAATAAAGGTAAAGAAATACACAATAAAATATATTTGAAAAAATATTTCCTAACTAACTAATTATACAAAATATTATATAAAATATATATATAATAAAATAATAATATATATTATATAATAATATATATATATTATATAATAAAACATAAAATTCTATACAATTTAAATAAATCGGTACAATAAAATATGTTAACAAATATAGCATAACAAATGACTTTTAATACATAAATTAATAAAGAACTCCAAAGCATGAATACAAAGACCTTTCAAATAGTGTAATAATAAAAGAATATTTTAACATATTACTCATTATCACTCTCACTTCTTCATTATTCGGAAGTCTACTGACACTTACGTGTCGGTATTGAAGGCGGAATAATGAGTTTTAATATTTCTGGTGACAATTTATCAAGTTTCTTCTTAAGGACTTCTAGCAGTGAATTGATTAGAGGATCGGACATTATCAAAAGCATGTTTAAAAAATCTGTATTGGTGACGACACGTGATATTTTGAGAGTGTTAATCTCCCGAAATCGACGACAAACTTTGTTTCGGGTTTTTTGAGCCTGTTCCGAAAGCTGTCCTATTGGAAGAAGGAAAACAATTATAATTTCTGTACTGTGTACAAGTAATTTATGTACAGTAATGGCCATGTTATACTACTAATACAGATTTCAATATAGTTTTCGCGTTTCTAAACATAATTTTTCAAATTGAATCAAGTTGATTTCATTGATTTCATTGATTGACATTTTTTGATAAGGGTAATATCCAATTCAGGAATCTGTGTACTCAGTTCCGGATTTGCAGAAAATCTACGAGCTAATACAGCTCCTTCGTTGGTGTTTCCATAACCAGGTTTTGGCTTATCTACAATTAATACAGTTTCTTTTTCAAATACTTTTTATGTCGTCTAAACGCAGTTTTATACGTAATTTATCGTCTTCACTTCTAGTTTACCACTTTTTTATATTAAGACGATAACTTATATGTAACAAAAACACCAAACAGCTAATTCAACCGTGTAATGTAGATAAGCCAAAGCCAAAATGTTCTTGTTTACTGGTAAAATTATTTGATTCATCATTCATCGTTCTTGGTGTAGCTCTACATAAGTTGCATTTTCGAGCTGCCCGCGTATATTTCAAGGCATTGCAAACTTTGCCGTCTGTCATAGTTAAAAGAAACTCGTGATTTACAGAAATTTGAGTCTCTCCTACTGAATATAAGGTTGGAAATAGTTGAGATACATCTTCTGTTGTCAGTTCAGTTGTTTCCTTTGAGAAAACGAATTTTATAGGACAGCAATACATAGTTGAGGACGGTCGTGGATTTTACCAAATTTTATATTTTTACTGTCATCTACTAATCTCAAAGGGACAAATGAAAAGATAAACAAAAATTCATCAGTAGCTTCAGAGTCCTCAAATTTCTGTTTATACGTACTACGACCAGAACTGCCATCACAACCCCATTTGCTTATTAACGTGAATGATGAATTTGGTAACACACTTCTAATGACTTCACTCTGTGCGGTGATTAAACGATCTGTGATATGATATAATATGATATGACGATATTTAATATGTGATATATTTATGATGATGATATTTAATACTGCTTGTAGATTAATATCTGCACCTGTCTACGTCACAGAAATGCGCCCTTTTGAAGGATAACCAGACATTTCGGACTTAACTAAGCCATGATACGATGGAAAAACTGGATGTTTTACTTTCATTGGCCACTTCCTTGTCTGCTTGTAAGAGTGGGTAGTAGATTTCGAATCAATATAATAAGCCAAAGCTTCGTCACTAGTTAACTTCCTAGCATTATGACACATGTTCGGTTGTTCTGCACCATCACTGATAGGTTTTATGGTTTGAGCGATGTTTCTGTGCCCGGATTGTCAATTGACTCTTTCTGTTGCCTTTGTTAACTTATTAACACTCCATGATTGCACTAAGTTTTCAGCCCATCATTTTTAAGTTTTGTACGGCGGTCTTTTTGGAAGGTCTTTCTGGAAGGCGATTTGCGTCTGAACTACTAGAAGGGCTTGGGCTATTTAGACACACTTTGAATTGAATTTTTGCACCTTTCATCCACGCTTTATTCTTTAACAAAAACCGTTCCCGTGTCATCTTTGCAGAGGCCCATTTTGCATTAAATTTTGAAGAAATTGATGTCACTTTTATGTGAAACTCCCTCAAAGATTCTTCAGTTACGTTAGCAAATTTAGTTGATATACATTCAAATAAGCATAAATTTCTAGTTTCATTTTCATGATTTTCTCATAGATTAAAAAAGTCCATTTTGGAAGTGGAGTACATGCGTTCTGAAAAAAAATCAAAATTATTAATTGGACAATTTAGATTAAGTAAATTATACATCAAATTAAAGTTTAAATATTATTTTACAACATAAAAAAATTAGCCTGGATATATGTGGATACAAACAGTTATGGTCTTACGGGTTTAAAATAGAAAAAAGCTTGCTGCATTTGAATATTTAAAAAAATATGTATATTGACCATATGGAAAGTTTCAGGGTCACTTTTAATATAAAATGTATGATCCATTACACTACACAATATATCTATTACTAAATAACTCATGAGATGTCGAAAATGTGGCAACATTGCAACTGAATAAAAAATTAAACACAGTGCAAAGGTTTCTTCTTTTTCTTCCTATTTATAATTAGGCATATTGCCTGTTATTTTTCTTTTCCCTGATTTATAAATTGTCGCTCCATCTTTTCCTTGGGCTCTTACAATACGAACTATCCAGTTGTTTCCCATCCTTCCTATGTGTTGATCCCAGTCGACCTTTCTTCCCTTTATACACTTCTGCGTTACACGTCTGCCTTATATCCTCACTCGTTTCTCTGTCGCTCAGTGTCTTGTTTGCTTTATTTATCTACATAGTCTCCTTTTAGCTCGATGCACTTTTCCCAGCGATGTTCAATAGCTTCGATTCTCTGTTTAGAGTGAGAATAGTCGAGCTCCTCAACATAACCATCAACCACAGTCTCCACCTCTCATTGGTCTCTCACAGTTTCATTGTTGACAAAATCTTTTACCACCGAGCCATTTTTTCATGTTTGGAAGCAGAAAATAATCTGAGGGGGCTAAATCTGGCGAATAGGTTGCATGAGGAAGCAATTAGAATATATTTACTACAATTGAAATACGCCTAACTCCTATATACATTTTTGGTTATAAATCAAACTTAAATGCATAGACTGACACACTGAAATAGGTAGATAGATAATGATTTATTTGTCCCAATTAAGTGTACATTTATAACTGCCATGTTGGCACGGGACATGGTAAATATAAAATAATAAATATAATAAACATAATAAATAATTCTTACAAAAGATAAAAAAGAAAATAAACTCAAACAATCAATTAATTAATAACATTGCACCACTAATAATGACTACTGTTCCAATACAAAATATACAAATTCTTTGCCTAACTATATCAACCTTACATTAATTTTTATTTTTATTTGTTCCAATCAGTATACATAACATTACAGAACCAATGTTTCATAGAACATTGTAAAATAATTATATTAAACTTAATTTAAATTAACACAAACCAACCAACTCAAATAACAACAAAATATTTCAAAAGGAAAACAAGAACAAAAAAATTAAACCAGCTAAAAAAACACTATACAAAAAGGGAAAAAATACGTATGATACATGTAACTATGATAATTCACAAATTATTACCATTACATTATAGAAAAACATCAAGATATCCTATATCTACTCAGATCCGCGGGTGTCATTAAAAAAGTTATCCAATGAGTAAAATACATTCTTTAATAAATACTCCTTTAAAACATGTTGTACCTTATGTTTAGGTAGAGTTGGGACAGTTCTCAGGAACACTATTGTATATCTTTATAGTCATAAAATTCACATTTTTTTGAATATAACTAAAATTATATTTTTCAGGTAATAGATCTGATTTAAATCTCGTTGTGTAACTATGTCCATACTTCGAAGAGACAAAAAATCTTTGTTATTGTAAGCAAACATAAAAGAGCTGAGGACATACATACCAATTAAGGTCAATATTTTTTTTCCCTTAAAAACCTGTCTGCAACTGTCAGTATATCTCATATTGAAAAATGATCTAAGGCATCTCTTGAAGTAAAAAATTCTCCGTATTTCAAAGGAATTTTCCCAAAAAATCAAACCATAGCTCATCCTAGACCTAGAATAATTTGTATCGTAATTGTGAAATGATAATCTGTCTTGGCGATATTGCGACGTTGCCACACCCTTCCGCGCGTAGGTCAGGGTTCTTAATTTTAAAAAAAGTTTTACCAACGTTCATTAGTTTGTTGTACTATTTGGTAAATGTGTTTTTGACATATTTACTTAAACTGTTAATTCTTGCCACAATTTTTCGATTGGTGATTTAATAACTAAATTTTTTTTCGGAAACCCTCAGGTTTTTTGTATTTTCATTGTAAGGAACGACTTTCCCTTATCATATAGAGTTATATAGAGTTATTTTTACGATTAGTCATACAGACTCTCGTCAGCATCAACGAAAAAATGCTAGAACTTCAACGATGTTCGGCCAATTTAGTAGAGTCATAATTAAATTTTTAATAATAGACGATATTTCACTGGACTGGCTTTCGAATACAAAAACAATAATTTCTGTAGGAACGAGCTCCCGCTCGTTGCTGGCTTATTTCTAAAACAAATGTTTTACGGGTCCTACCTCGGTGATAAATTTCGTCCCTTCTTTATTATTTCCTTGACAGTTCTAGTTTGCTCCGCTCTCCTTTTCCGAGCTAATACACACAACAAAGTCCCCTAATTAGTTTCTGAAATATCCGACGCTTCTCAGTTTTCGCTTTTTGTTTTTCCGACGATAAGTGTCGTCGCTTGAAAAGTAGGAAAAGTAGGAAAAAAGTGGATGCACGCCTGCCTTTCTGAAACACTAAAGTAAAGAAGTCAAATAATGGTTGTTTCGTTCATGCTTTTGTTGTTTATATTCTTTATTTAGTTGCCAATCTGTTAAAAATATGGGTAATTGTTTATTAAAGAGTCCGTGTTAAAAGTTTGGAAAGGTGTTGTTGAACGAGGTGTGCAAATAAAGTAATGAAACTATTAGCATAGTGTTTGATCTGGAAATATTGTTGGCATCCCTTTTGGAGGGGGACTCATGTTACCATTTGATGCGTTTTCAGTACAAGTTTGAACTCTGTAAAGTCACTTGGTAATCCTTATCAATTATTTTCTTGAACCAGATTTTCTAGTGCATTCTGCTGCAGATCAGCATGACTTTTTTCTTTGATTTGTTCATTCTGTCATTTCTTAGCCGTGGTTAGGTTGGATTGTGCCATTCCTGGCTCTGGTTTGGAAGAGCTTATTTAGCGGGCTGCATTCAAACTTCTTCTGATAGTTACTAGGATGGTATGCTTCCTAAACATTTAGTCCCCTATATCATAATTTCTAGAATGATAATTTTCTTTCATTCTAATCATTATCATAATCGTTCAATCTCTCGGGATTGGCAAATGCTTCAAAGCATTTTTTTCAATCCTGTTAGTGAGGTTGATTAATCACCATCTTCAAGTCATCGTTACCGTTTTTTTATGTGTCCTGACCTGTTTAATTATATTTGTTCATTTTTTCCAGTCTGTGCATTCTATTTTCTAGTCTGCAATGCCTAGTTTTTATAGGGTTATTTATATTTCTATTGGTCAGTCCAAGTGGAAAAAGCACTAAATGTCTAACCATCTTCCTCTTGGCCTCCGGGGGATTCCGTTTATATATCACATTGGTCAATAAGGCCTGACTAGTCCCTGGCCTGACAAATAAAACATACTTTTTTTGCAAATATCGATTTTGTTCATCAATATATTTTTCTTGAAAAGCAATAAAATCAGTTCAAGGCTTTATTAACATTTCTACACATGTTTATAGAACGATTTCTCTATATTTTCGAAATATCCTTCAGTTTCGGTAATTACCTCTTCATTGGAGTGATTTTTTTTTCCTGCTAGCATTTTTGAGGTCTGAGAACAAAAAATAGTCCCTGGTGACCAAATCTGGGGAATACGGTGTGTATGGGAGCAATTAGAAGTGCAATTCATGCAATCTAGCCATCGTTGCCAATGACTTGTGACACGGTTTATTGTCTTGGTGAAACAGCACTTTGTTTGTTCATTTGGAGTCTTTTTTTTTTCGATCTCATCCTTGCGTCCAAACGCACTTATAACGCTATGTAGTATTCGCTCTTGATGGCGATAATCGATGAACAATATTCCATGCGCATCTCAAAATACAGAGGCCAAGACCTTGCCTGCCGATCGTTGTGTTATTAGTAGCTTATTGACTGAATTAGCTGAATGCCGATTTGACTCCGGAGTGTAGTGACAGATTCATGTTTCATTCATTGTCACATACGTCACATACAACATCAAAAAATCCTTTTTATTGCGCTTAAATATCTCCAAATACTGTTAGAATCGTTAAAACCTTGTTGTTTTTGGTCCACTGTGAGTAAGGTTTATAAAGCCATTGTTTTACTTCAACGATATTTTCCTTCGTCAAAAAGCAATACTTAATCAACAAACGAAATTCTTTTTTTCTCATTGTTTTTAAAATAACAAAAATTACTTAAAGCGTTACCTAAAGCATAACTCAGAAACTAGTAGACAGATTATCCTGAAATTTTGAGACATAGCGTTTGAAGGTTACTATAATCGCACGCTAGTAAGGATTTTTCTAAGTGACGCCACCAATACGTTAGATTGGGGACGTATTGACCGATGTGTTACGAAAGTTAAATTTCACCCGTCACCAAAAATTTGATCACTAAAGTCAATAGGGTTTTTATTTTTTCAAGGCCTCCAGTTGTCACCATTCTAAGGGACACGTCTTCTAGTCCAGTATCAGAGGAAGTATTCAATAAGGATAATAAAAATTTATTTCTTCTAACAACCTCTCATTCTCCAATCAACTCTACCTGTAGGCATTATGCTCTCGCCGGATATTTTATTATCGGTTGCGTACAACGAGAATTCTAATATGTTGTTCGTCCTATATTTGGATATTTGTAGGATGACCAGGACTCATTGTTGTCGATGCATTTGACCCATGTCCTCACAAAGGTAGAAGAAGTAATGCCTAATCGACTCACTATTTCACGAAAACTTATTACTGTTTCGTTCGCACTAATATCTCGTCCTTTTTCCACGGAAGGTATGAAAAAATACCGCTAGAGGCAGCACGGGTAGGAAGTACAAAAATTTTCATTCTGTTATCGAAAGTAATATTAAAAGTACATTTTCAAAATGCATCACATCTTCACATACTTGTAGTTACTTGTGGTTACCATAATAAAAAAAAATCTTAATATGCACATTATCATCTGATAATATAAAATATGATGTGCCTGGTACGAAATTAAAATTTTCAAAAGTCCAATATATATTGTCCGCGATCTAAAACGAGATGGTTAGCATGTCCCAATTTGCATGTTTTCGGTAATAAAAACGGTTTAATCGACAGGTTAGTTGATAATTTTTTTGTTGATAGGACGTTATACTGTCACGATTATTTCATTATTTTGCATGCATTTTGTTATTTTTGTTTGTTTTTCTTTTTAAGAGTTGAATAATGTATCGCGAATGGTAATGATAAAAAAAGTTATGTTGGAATTGATAATGGTAAATGTTTAGAAGAGAAACAATGCATGAAATCACTCTGTCTACCTATACAGAATATAATTTGCACGTTTCCTTCTAATAATTGGTCTGTTTTTCAATCCCGAGCTACTCCGCCTACTTTTAGCTATGGAACAATCAATATTTATGTAACCACTGTTGATATAAGCACAATTGTTAATTATCCTTAATCAGATGATGAACTACTTCCTAACTGGAAATTCAAAAGCACTCAAAAGAGGAAGGCGATATTGTTTAAGTGATTTTGTCTTAACCATGGAAGACAATACTAATGATGTGATTATTTAAGAGAAGACATCAAATCTATTTCCCGAGCAAACTTGTGAATGCTCAATGCCAATATCTAGCATCTGCTTCAAAAAACTGTCCCCATATTCTTGCTTCATTACACAAACTTGAAGATTATACAGTACGCTACGGTTATAATGCTCTTACATGTATCTCGAAATGAAAACAATGGAACAAAGATAAAAATCACACAATAATTCTGATAATACTTCAACATCTAACTATTATGCTTAACGCATACATCCGAAGAAATCAATTATAAATTTTAACCCCAAAAAAAAGCACGGGCGTAGCCAAGGTTGGGGTGGTTTTGGGGGTTCAAACCCCCCAGAAATAAGCCAAATATTACCTAATATTATACCGAAAAAATACGAGGAAGAGAGTTAAATTATTACATTTGAATTGAATATATATCCGAACTAGTGGACGTTGCCCACAGTAACGCCATCTCTTGTCGAGTAGTCGAACTATTTTGTATCGTATGAAAACTTTGCGTTGTTTCTCGATTATTCGGCACGCCCCTCGGTCGGAATGAGCGGAGCTTTGTGGAAGTTTGTGGTAGTTTCTGGACGGCTTCTACTGGGCTGCTATATAAACGGCGCGTGAACGCGCTTACGGCAGTATTGTTCCATGCGAATTCGAAGCGAATATAAGTGAAAAGTGGTGAACGAATAGTGAAGAGAATTAAGTGTACCGTGTAAGTGAGTAATTTTAGTGCAGTGTTATTCGGTGCCCTTGTTAAGGATAGATACGTGAATCATTATTACTGTCAAAAAATGGAGGGGAAAAAAAGGAAGGGTGATAAACTTAAAGGTATGGACTACTGGAAAAAGTGGTGTAGTCAAGGGGTTTCTAATAAAGAAACAAATTTGGATTTAGCTAGCAAAGCTTCAGCTACTTTGCATGCTAATAAGAAGACTGTGATGACAAGCGGGCCCTCGACATCGACCTCAATCACAATACCGAATGTCGAAATCGATGCCATGTCGCTGCTGCCCTGTTCGATACCTTCAACTGCCGAATCTACATCTAGTCTGCAACAGGCCAGCTTGCCTGTTACCTCATCTTTTACAACTGTAGCTAAGTTGGATGTTAGTTTTTACGCGAATCAAGGAAAAATCTTGGATGAATATTTTAAAGTCCAAATTTTAAAAATGCCATGGAACCCCCCCAGAGATTATAAGTTTCCTATTTCCACAAAACGAAACTTGCGCTTTCAATTGAAATGGTTGGAGAGATTCCCCTGATTGTTATATTCGGAATATAAAAGTGGAGCATACTGCAGAGTTTGCGTGGTAATAGGACGTTCGCTTGATGAAGGTAAAGGCGGCCATTAAAGGATCGGCCAGTTGGTAACCGAACCTTTTTGTAAGTGGAAAAATGCCCTAAAAATATTTGAAGCTCATGCGAAATCGGGATACCACAAGCGAAATTCAGAACTGGCAGATAACTTTCTAAAAGTAATGTCTTCGCAGGCTTTTTCGGTCACTGAACAGCTGTCTTTTGAAAGAAAGAGACAACAAGAGGAGAATCGAAAGAAATGAATCCCTATCGTAAAAGCAATAATTTTTTGCGCAAACAAGGCATCTCCTTGAGAGGTAAAATCGATTCGGGGCGCATACAAATTACACCAGAATCACCAGAACCTGAACAACCACTAAAGAATGATGGTAATTTTAGAGCACTGTTGCGGTTTGCGGCTGAGTTTGGAGATAAAGATCTGGCTGAGCATTTGAATACTTCACAGAAGAATGCCCTGTACACAAGCCCTCAGATCCAAAACGAAATAATTGACAATTGTGGTGAATTAATTCAACATAAAATAATTGAAGAAGTATGAAAGCCAAACTATTTGCGATTCTGGCTGACGAAACCACCGACATCGGACGTGTAGAACAAGTCTCGTTATGTCTTCGATATGTTGATTTTTACAGATAATAAAACCCATATACTTAAAGAGATGTTCTTTGAGTACATTCCAACGGTCGATGTTTCAGGATCCGGTCTCGCAAATCTTATTATTACAACTCTGAAAAAGCATGGACTTGAATGTTCTCATGTGGTTGGTCAAGGTTACGATGGGGCTGCAGCTATGAGTGGGTATTTGCACTGTGCCCAATATGTTCGCCAAGAATGTCCTCTTGCTCTTTATGTACACTGTAGTGCACACTCTCTCAACCTTGCTATTGCTGATTCATGTTCATTAGCAAATGTCCGAAATTGCATTGGGATTGTGCAGTCTGTTGGTTCCTACTTTCGACATTCTGCTCAACGCACTGCTTTGTTGAGCTACTACCCGTCGGTAACCAAAAAAGCTTGCTCTCAATGTGTGAAATAGGGTGGGTCCACAAACATGAAGCTATTATAAGATTCGGGGAAATTTATTCAGCGATTGTGAATGCTCTCGAAGAACTCTAATTTAATCACAATAAGGAAACATCGCAACAAGTCGCCCAATTGCTAAGTACACTTCGATCTTCGGATTTTGTGATGTTTTAGTGATTCTTCAAAAAGTTATGAGCTATACATTGTCGCCATCAAAACAATTACAGACAATTGACATCGATCTTATTACGGCATTCAAACATGTAGATGATGTTATTAATGTCTTACAACTCCTGAGAAACAACACTGACGTCGAATATCTTCATCTCTATGAAGACGCAAAGGTTTTACTGGAAGAAAATGGTGGTATACTGCGAATGCCACGCATCGTCGGAAGACAATTAAATAGACCGAACATTGCTGCATTGGATGTATGCACGTATTACAAAATTAATTTGTTCATTCCATTTCTTGATCATACAATTCAACATTGGTTGAAAGGTTTACCAAACATCGTAAAGTACTATCAGCATTATCTGGTGTGCTACCTTCAAATTTTACTGCCAGTTCTGAAATTGAAGAAGCAATTTCCATGTACTCGTCACTGCTTCCCGAAAGCAACATATCAGTGGTTAAAGTAGAACTTGAAGTATGGAAAACAGTGATGACAAGTATCTCGCCTACCCCGAAATCTAGTTTGGAATGCCTAGATATGTGCGATAAAAACCGTTATCCTAATATTTACACATGACTACAAATCTTATACCATTCCTGCATCCACTGCTACCCCAGAAAGGTCTTTCTCGAGCCTAAGGAGACTGAAAAACTATTTACGAAACATTACAAGTGAAAACAGACTTAATGGTTTGGCTCTCAGAAACATTCACTATGGAACAGAAATTCATGCAGATGAAGTAGTTGATATATTTAAAAGAAAAAGCCGAAGATTTCTTCTTTAATGGTTTTAGATTTAGCGCAGAGGAGTGAAATTAATTTAACCATTTCATTTAAAGTTAAGAACTTTATAAATGTCGTAATTTTTCCGATGAATATATAGATATTAAATTTCATGTAAGTATATTTTTGTTGTTTTATTGACTTCAAACTAACCCCCCCCCCCCATCTAAATCCTGGCTACGCCCGTGAAAAAAGGTAAATGATATTTATGATAAAGATCAGTTTACTTCTAGGTTCATTCAAATTCTATCTAACAAGAAAAATAATTCCATGGGGGATACTTTGTTAGCTATTACATCAGTTAATAATTAGTTTAACTCCGGTGGAATCTGGGGCGGTTGAAATTCTTTTAAACTTTTACCATTATCAATCCCACCAATTTTTTTGATATAATTACCAATCGCGATACATTGTTCAACTTCAACTTTCAATCTCTGTTAATTCCATTTGGAAATGTAGTTTTAACATTACTTTAGATAGCAGAATGAAAATGTTTGTACCCACTGCTCGTGCTGCCTCTAGCGTTATTTCTTCATACCTTCCGAGGAAAAAGGCTAATTCGGATAATTATCTGAAACTATATGGTATTTTAGCACTTTTAGCAGAATCAGAAGAATATTGGTTAATTTAGGAGCAAATGAAAAATTCCCTAAGACTTATAAAAATCTTTTATTTTGCCACATTACACCCTGTACAATTTAAACGATAAATAGTCTCCCAACTAACATCAGCAAGTGTCCAAATTCTCGTAAACTATTTGCAAAACAATCACGTTTTTCTCTGCCTCCCACTAAACCAACACCTCCAGGAAGCGGACTCGTCTCTTCTCATCAGTAACAAATGGTCAATGCGCCGGACCAATCAACACTTAATTACCATTTTCTTGCTTCCGCATTGAGACGGAGCAGCCGGCGTTGCGACTCAAACCGAAGATGCTCTTTAGTTTAATTAATCACCCGGCAAGAAACTGTACCATAAAACCATCCCCGTCCTCTTCCGCCCTACATCTCCATCCCTTTCGTTCTCCGTTCACTTTTTGGTTGCGAGACATAATTCAGGATCATTAATCAGACGGCGACGATGATGATAATGATGATGATGTCTTGTTGTTGTAACCGAGCGATGGCTTAGTTTATATGTAAACTAGTACGTAGGGAGTGCCAAATTTGTTAGCAGGGTTAAACATTTTATTATCGTTTATTCAGTGAAGTGCAAAGGAGACTGAATAAAATGTATAAAATGTGATGCTAGACGAAATGGATGTAACGCTAAAATCTTATGAGCATATTGACCTGGACGGTGTGTAATTTCAATAAGATGACGTTACATCACGCAAAGATGCTGAAACACTTAATTTCTTGCACATAAATTCTTTGAACGTCTCTCCTTGAATATCCAGGTAGATGGGCCTATGAAATCCTCTGATTTGATAATCTTGGGCTATTTTACTTCGAGATATGTTGAAGATGAAAACATTACAAGAATAAAACGTTTCTAAACGACCCAAGAAGTTAAAGGACAAAAAATGTCATTTCATGTCTCCTCATTTAGAAATGATATTTTATTAAACTTTTATTTTAAAATTTGTTTTGCCTATATTCTTATCGTTCGGATATTAATTTTGGTTTATGTTTTATGCGTTTTCGGAGTTATACGATTAGGGAAGTAAAATGTATGTGAATTAATTTGTGAATTGTGAGTTCGTTCTATACTTTTTATTCGTTTTATTATCGTTCTATACTTTTATTGCTTTTATATAATATTTGGGACATGATAGTTGATACTATTGATACTATATATATATATATATATATATATATATATATATATATATATATATATATATATATATATATATATATATATATATATATATATAAGAAGGCCTCTTCAGCATGTTTCCAATTCTCACGGTCCTGAGCTCTCCTCTGCCATTCGGGTCCAATATATTTAATAATGTCATCAGTCCATCGAGTTTTCGGTTTTTCGTGGACGTTTGCGATCAAGCGGTATCCAGTCCAGGACCGCCCTGGTCCATCTTTCGTCCCATCGCCTCGCTATATGGCCTGCCCACTTCCATTTCAATTGCTTTATTCTTGCAACGATGTCGCTCACTTTCGTTTGTTCTCTGATCCATGTGCAGGTCTTTCTATCCCGTCTAGTAATGCCAAGCATACATCTTTCCATTCCCCTCTGTACTACTCGAAGTTTTTGAACTGACTGTGATGTGAGTGTCCAGGTCTCACTTCCGTATGTCATAACGGGCAGGACAGACTGATCAAAGACTTTTCTTTTCAGGCAAAGTGGTAGTTTGCTCTTAAACACTATGTTGAGCTTGCCAAATGCCTGTCAACCACATTTAACGCGTCGCTCCACCTCCCGGACGGTATCCCCTTCCATTGAAACCCTCTGGCCAAGATATATATAGCGATTCACAACTTCCAAATCCGTTCCTAAAACAGAAATCCTTTTGTTCTCAGTAAATTTCTTGAACATGACCTGACTCTTCTTCTGGTTTATCTTTAAGCCAAATGGTTCCCCAGCGCTTTGCAGCTCTTATACGTGTCTTTGCAGCTCCTCTGGGTCTTGTGAAAGAAGATTGATATCATCTGCGAATCTAAGATGATTTAAGTATGCTATATTAATTCTTATTCCATCCTGTTCCCAATCTAGATTACGGAACACTTCTTCCAGGCAGGCTGAAAAAAGAAGAGGCGACATTGCGTCTTCCTGCCGTACGCCCCGCTCTACATTTATTCAAACCTCAAGATCGTTAAGGTGGACTGTCGCTGTAGCTTCATCATATGTCGATCCTAGTAGATTTATATAGGCTTTCTCTACACCTTGATGGAGCAGTGCATCCATTATGGCCCGCTTTGAGATTGAATCAAATGCCTTTTCATAATCGATAAAAGTCAAGCACAGTGGCATAGCGTATTTGTTGTGTCTTTCTATGATCTGCTGTAGAACCTGGATGTGATCCATTGTACTGAATCAACTTCTGAATCCTACTTGCTCCCTTGGTTGTGCGTCATTAAGTTTTCTTAGTATTCTTTTGGATATTATCTTGGTGAAAACTTTGTACACCACTGATAGGAGGCTTATTGGACGGTAGTTCTTTAAATCTTCCCGTGCTCCTTTTTTATGTAAAATAATCACTTCTGCATTTTTCCATAAGCAGCTGGGTACTTCCTGTTGTTTGAGACATTTTGAGTATAATTTTGCTAGTATTTTATGTAAAGTCTGATCACCAGCTTTTAACATCTCCACAGTTACACTATCCTTTCCTGGAGCCTTACCATTCTTCATCGAGTCTATAACCTTTGTCACTTCCTCCACCAGGATATCCGGCACTTGTTCTTCAGTGGGCATTGCTGTTCTTGCCTGATTCTGGTCCTCATACAACCCTGAATAAAATCTTTGGACAACCTCTAACATTTCCGTCCTTCCCTGCATATTGTACCATCCTCGCGCATTAAAGATTTCTTCATTTCAGATTCATTTCTTAGCCTCTGCTTAGCTTTGTTAATTTCCCTGTTTCCTTCCAGAGTGTTTTGCACAAGCTGCATGTTGAATGGGCACGTTTCCTCTCGAATAGTTTTGCAAATCTCAGCGTACTCGACCCTGCTGAAAGGACTGTCTGCATTCTTCATTGTCCTGCGTTTTTTCATTAAATTAATAGTCTCATTGGAAATTTTTGACTCTTTGAAACATTTATCTTCTGGTGCTATTGGAGCCGCCGTTTTAAGTACATTGTTAGCGATGTCTTCATATTGATCTGTAATTTCCATCGCCTCTGAGTCCTGTAACACAGCAAAGCGATTCAACAAAGCAATTTCAAAATCTCTGCCCCTCTCCAGCAGCTTCCCAGAATCCACTTTGTCCCTCTTTGATCTTATCATTCTTTTGCGCTCTTTTCGGCAGTTTATCTTAATCTTTGCTCGTACCATTCGGTGGTCCCCTTCCCACATTAAAATTGTTAAGGACAGTACAATTGCAAAATATTGCTTTATCGTTTGACATGATGTAATCAATTTCACTTGTGAGTCCAGATGGACTTTTCCATGTCCATTTTCTGTTGATCTTTTTCTTGTAAAACGAATTCATAATATAGAGTTCTTGTCCTTTAGCAAAGTCAACCAGCCTGTCACCTCTATTGTCCCGCTCACCGTTTCCATATGGGCCAGTTGCATTTTCACCAGTTCTTGCTTCTCCGATTCTGGCATTAAAGTCGCCCATCAGGATTTTATACCTACACATCCCCTGGTCTAAAAGTTGGGCCACATCATCATAAAATTCCTCGACTTCCTCATCTCTATGGCTTATAGCTGGTGTATAAGCTTGGACGATTTGAAGCTTAAACTTTTTATTCAGCTGAATAAACATTGGGCTAATCTGTCGGATATACTTTCAAATTTGACTACACTGTCTTTCAGCTTTCGATTGATATACAAATATATATATATATATATATATATATATATATATATATATATATATATATATATATATATATATATATATATATATATATATATATATATATCATTGGATCATCCCTTGTTTTATGCTTATCATTTGTGCAACAGGATTCATTCCATATACATTCGCTTCTCCTGGTTCTACCTTTGATAAAGTATTTGAATGGAAGTGGGGAATTTTTTTTATTGTTTTATTAATTTTTTTATGATTTTTCAAATGAATTTAGGATCTGTAAATTACATTACAATAATTAAGTGATATAAGATTAACAGTTAATATTGGGGATAAATGTTCACTAATATTTCCTATAATTTTACATTTACAGAAAAAGAAAAGTGCATTAGTCTAAGGGCTCGAAAATGCAAAACCCTTCACACTAGTGGATGGTTCATCAAGTTCTTGATGGAAAAACTTGATGAAGTTCTTCCCCAATCCCTTGAGGTGATCAGTTAATTTAATATTTAAGAAGAATTGCAAAATAACTGTGTCGAAGGATTTTTCTGATTTTATAAAGGTCACTATCGGCTTCGGGTAATATTTCTTCACTACTTATTAATATTGGTTATATTCTTGATTATATTAGTTTTTCCAGTATTTTTTCCATTATTGGGAGTAGAGTAATATTTGGGAGAAAGGTTTATAATATGTTAATTACTTTGTTGATTTAGCAGGTTTTCGAATTAGAATAACATGGACTATTTTTTACAAACATAGCAACTTCCCAGTTACTAAGACCGCATTATACCAGGTGTGGCGGTTAACAATTCTTATTTTTTTAAGAGATGGTACTCGAAGCGTTCGGTTCACAGTCTAATATCTTATGTCATTTTGGTGCTACGACGGCAAAACAGCCGTCGCAGAGCAAATCCGTCGTATACTTGTAGAAAGTCAGGGTGACGATGTCTCAACGCAGGACACTTGTGGGCGTTGTTTTAACGATTCAAAAGTGGTAATTTCGACTTGAAAGATAACAAACGCCCAGGTCTACCGAAAAAATTTGAAGATGCCGAATTTCTTTCTATTGTTGGAAATAGACGATATATAAACTCAACAAAAAATGGCAGAGAGGTTACACAATACTGGACAACTCAACAACAAATGGCAGTTGGTCGTCGAACCATATCATCTGCATGCCATTGGAAAGATCCAGAAGGCAGGAAAATGGGTACCAGATCATTTGAATGATAGAAATATAATGCAGAAAATTATGGATTGGCCCAGGACAACCATCAACATCGACTGCAAGGCCAAATCGCTTTGGAAAAAAGACAATGTTGTGCATTTAGAGGAATCAGAAGCGTGTCCTGTATCATGAGCTTCTAAAACCAGGTAAAATAGTTAATACCGTTCGCTACTGTCACCCAATAATCAATTTGAATCGTGCATTGAGAGAAAAGCGACTGAGTGGGCTGCAAAATACGGAAAAGTTTATTGCAGCGTGACAACGCCCTATCGCACAAAGCGAAAGCGGTCAGAGATACCATTTCTGCACTTGGCTCGGAACTCTTGCCCCACCCGCCGTACTCACAAGCCTTAACCTCTTCCGACTACAGTTTTTTTTTCATCGATGTCACACGCATTTTCCATAAAACACTTCAACAATTACGGAGATTTCGAAAAATGTCATGATGACTGGACCACCTCAAAAGATGTACGGTTTTTCTGGAGGAGAATACACAAATTACCAGACAGATCGAAAAAATGTGCAGCTAGCGATGGTACATACCTTGAAAAACATATTTTTACCTTCCCTCCGAATTAAATGTGTTTTTTTTAGAATTATTAACCGCTACACCTGGTAAGGTGCTTTAAACCTTATATTAGGAGTTCTTTGAGAGTTGTTGCAGTGATAATACCGTATTCAGGGGAATTTTTTAGTATTCAGTTTAGTCTCAATCACTTCTCGAACTTGGATTACTAGTGCTTTGAGTTGATAATGGGTTTTTATATCAATCATAAGTTGAAATAGTGTGGCGAGACTTGGCAAAGTCAGAGGCCTTGTGCTGTGTAGAGAAGTAATTCTTTAGTCTTTAAAACAAGTTAGGCTTTCGAAATATCCTGATTTATAATCTAAAATATGCACCAATTATATTTCCATTTTCCTTTATAAGAATAAAACAGGCCAACAATAGTCAAAATACAAAAGAACTACGTTCCGGAACAATAAAAAAATACCAGCCGATTCACATCTACACCCTCACTAGCAACCCAACCCCTCCACCCTTCCCTGCCATTATTCTCGTCGTCTATCAGCGGAAACCTGTCATTAAACCGGTAATATATGCCAATCGTTGACGATTTTGTACTTTTTCGACCATTAGGGGCTTCGGTCAGCGACATAAATTTTCAAATGACTACAATTAGTAACCAACATAAATCGGCCCTGGATGAGTCTGGATAGTGAGTGTCGATCAAGTAGACGTGGGGATATAACTCGGACGGGGCTGGCCATTCGCTTGTGACGTACGTCACGGTGTTGCTAATTAAATTTGTCAGTCTCATGATTCGATTTTAAATTTTACTTCGCGCGTAGCTGATTCGCCGTTATTTTTGATTTGTTTTGGTTAAAATTTAGAAACATATCAATTAGTACTTTGAATTATCAATATAAGAGTGATTTATAAGTTTATACTGTTTTTATATTTGCGTAACTCAAGTCATTTGAACTGGGTTGATGCAAAAGTTTATTCCATTTTTTTGAAGAAATAATTCAATAATAATGATATTATTAAAAATTTCATTTAATCAGTATACGGGGGTTGCTATTTATGTATGCGGAATTGGCATCAATGGTACTGCTAGACGCCATTTGATATATATCGTAAAGTTTGACATTGTTGGCTGCATACGTAATCAGAACGTTTTGTCATACAGACGCTATTTGTGTTGTTTAGTGACTTGAAAATTTCCCCTCGGTCCCAAAGTGGAATTAACTCGCGAGAATTTTCGTGCGATGTTTACTACAACTTTCCACGTGAATTATCTCAATAACTCACTTTGGTGATCAAGTACCATCTAAATCTAATGTATATCACTAGTTTAGTGAATTCAATCGTAGCCGTCGTTCGCTCACGGACAAAGTTATAGAAGGTCATCCAAAATCGGTTGTTGAGCCAGAAAACATCAATACTGTGCGCGAACTAATAAAACAAGATAGTCATGTGACGTATCATGAGATTGACAAGCATATAAAAGATTTTGCATGAACATTTAGCCGAGAAAAAGATTTGTGTGCATTGGATTCGGCATAATTTAATAATCGGCTTTAAAAAGGCTCGTGTCGATTGATGTAACTAATACTCAACGAATACAATCGTGGTGCGTCAAAAACCGTGTTAACATCTACACTGTTGATGAATCTTCGATCTATGTGTATGAGCCAGAAAGTAAACAGCAGTCGACTGTATGGATCTTTCAAAATGAGCCAAACCCAACAAAAATTGTTCCCGCAAGAGGCACTTCGAAGCAAAATGGTCGCCTGTTTTATTTTTTTAGATAAATGGCAGTGTTGCTACAGTGCCAACAGAGTATCGTAGAACGGTCAGTTCTGAATGGTGCACAACTATTTGTTTACCAGAAGTATTTGAAAAAATAAGGAAAAACAACCAGCGGGGCAGGATCATTGTTCACCATAGCAACGCCAGCTCTCACACATCGGACTGAACAACTCAATATTTGACCGGTCAAAACATCCAATTGATAGGTCATCCGCCGTACAGTCCTGATTTGGCACCTAATGATTTCTTTTTGTTCCCGTCCGTTAAGTCCACAATTATGTGGTCAACGATTTTAGTCGCTAGAAGAGTAAGAAAATAAGTAAATAAGATTTAATAGAAGGTAGCATCGGTAGCAGTGACTATTTAGCGACCATATTGTTTTTTGGTGAGGAAGGCTGATGGAGTTTAAAGAGAAGATGTAAGAGATGGAGCTAGTGTTGAGGGATGTTGTTTATGTCAGTGAGGATAGAATAATTTGAGGGCAGCAATAAGAATTGAAAGTAGAGTGAGAGGAGAGAGAGAGTGATGATATTGTAGGAAGAGTGGTGGGCTATATCAAATATATAATGGATATTTCTCTTAAATATGAGAGAAGCAAGTCAAGGATATCTAATCGAAAGAGTGATTGCAGATCGTTTGAGAGGATGAGAGGAGTCTTAATATTAATGTTAAGGGAGACACGGCAGGGGTTGGCACAAACAGAGCAGATGGGAGGTGTCTGTGTCCAGATCTCATTCTGTTTATTTGACCCTTCTAGTAATATTAGTGAGTTAGCAGAGTTCGAGCAGACAACGCACTTGGATGGAGGGTGAGTATATATGAATGATATGTATTTTTCCATAGCTAGGTTTTCTGCAGTCAGAATACTGGATTGGGAACTTAGTCGATAGCGGGAGACCAAAGTAAGAATAGAGGAGCCTTGTGAGTAGTATACAAATGCGCATCCCACTCCAGAGTTTGATTTAGATCCATCTGTAAAGATAATTAGTCGGGCGGAGAGGATTCAAGAGGGAAAGGAAGAGGCGGTTAAAAATAGATGAAGTGTATTGTTTATCATATTGAACCAGTGATAAGTTAAAGGGAATGGGATGTAAGGACGATGAAGGGTGTTTTGAAGGAGTAATTGCGTAACAATCTAAACGGGGGAGGTTAAATAAGCCCTTGGGAGATATAAAGGTGAGAAGCTAACTTGTGAGGTCTCCGAGGACGTTCTGGATTCTTCTCCCGCATACTCGTGAACTGCGGGAAGAGTAGTAAAATAGAATAGAGTAGTATTCGACTTTTTGGGAAAAGATTTCATAGATGCTATTAATAGCTATTTTGAATAAAGTAGTGCTTAGAACTAATCCTTGTGAATCAGATAATATTTTACTTGAAAGATTAATTACAGTTTTATTGATGAAAATTTTGTCTGTATATGTATTATTATGTTTTGTATTTATTCCATGTTTTTCAATAATTAAATTTTTAAATTTCTTAATGTGAGTATTTTTTTGGACATTGAAGAGATATATGTAACTGGAATATACTTTTTTTTAATATAATATCCAGTCATATATTATTCTATATATTATTCATATATTATTCGTTTATTCCAGTTACATATATTACTTCAACATCCAAAAAAATACTCACATTAAGAAATTTAAAATTTTAATTATTGAGAAAACATGGAATAAATACAAAACTGATCCTTGTGGCACCCCGTTCTCCTGAGCGCGAAAGGAAGATATTTGAACTATTATTCTCACCGCAAAGGTACGATTAGATATAAAGTTGTTAATTAATTTTATAAGTGAACCTGTAAATCCCCCACCCCCCAAAACCGAGTTGGTCAATATCAAGTAGAGAGTCTTTCTCAAGAAACCACGATAGCCTGCGATGCACCATTTGCTCCATGATATCGCACAGATGATCAATGAGTGAGATAGGTCTATAACTAGATCTAAACGTACGAGGTTTTCCAGAGTTATTAATGAGGATCAAGATTGGGCATCAAGGTTGATGCGTTCTATGTGTACTATGCTATGAAAATTGGTTCAAATGTATGCAAAGGTGTATCGATCATAGCAGATAATATTTTGAAAAAGAATGAAACTATTTTTAATGTAAATATTTGTTTTTATTTATTATTCCGGATACATAAATAGCAATCCTCGTAATATGTACCGTTCTATTCAATCTGCTTTCTCTATCTCTCCAAGAGCTATATAATCTCGCGCTCATAAATGTTTGGAGGTTTCTGATTAAATAACTGATCCAGGTGATTTTTCAAGTCTTTTAAGGACCTACAGTTTTTCCAATTTAAGCTGTTTTGAAGCGATCTAAATAAATAGTAGGATGGCACAAGAACAGGAGAGTACGATAAATGGACCTAAACATCCCAGTCAAGTTGTAAAAGTTTCTATCGGGTGGCTAAAGGCATTGCTCGATGGAACGCAATGCCCTTTCTCTTGGCTAATTCTGGATTGTTGGATTGCCCACTTTAATTCACTTAGTTGTGGACAGTAGTTTTCCAAATTAATCCCTTGGTTATTCCCTCCGAATACCATTCTAAAGGGTAATTTTTTTAATGTGTCAAAATTCTTCAGTATGGTCTGCCAAATCATCATGGAACGTTTAATGTCGGGACAAATTGTCGAAATTTATTATCAAAATTAGTGTACGAGGCGTCAAACTTGTAGAGCATGAGCTCGAATAGAGCGTGAACAAAACAAGTCAGAAAAATGTGCGTTCCGAAGAAAATATCGCCGCTGATGCTGGTAGTGTTGATGACGATCTAAATTTGTCTATTCCTTAATCGGATCGTGATCGGAGCGATGATCAATGATTATTTAATTCCGAATTTGAATGGTATTGATCTGCCATAGAGCCATAGCAACAATTGATATATGAGGGAAAAATGTGATCTAACCTAACCTATCCTAACCTAACCGAACCTAACCGAACCTAACTTATCCTATCCTAACCTAACCTAACCTAACCTAACCTAACCTAATCTAACCTAATCTAACCTAACTAAACCTAATTTTAATTAATTTTCAAAATTAACTTATTTGTAACTTACTTGTACGCCTAAAATGAAATTTGGTGATATTTACATAACTTGTACCAAAAACTAAGAATATAGCACTGAATGTAATTCAACTACAACTCGTAAAACTTCTGATATAAAGGTCGTTCCAATAAGGCAAATCCTCACGTGTACGTGTACCTTTTTCCGCAAGGTAAACCGAAAATTTGGCCCGTCCAAGCGGAAGACTTATGTCACGATCCTATCTATTCGCTAAATGGCTCCCGATTTCGTTATGGCAGCATTATGGTAATGTTCGGTCCGATTTAAAAACAAACTGAAATATATTATCGCGTATTACCTACTTATTTTAGTTTTCTCTGTCTCATTGGTCTTAGAAGCAAATTTATATTGTGCAAACAAGAAGATTGAACAAAGTATACTTTGTTTTTATCGTTACTTAAAGAAAAACAGAAAATAAGAGAGTATGTTTAATGTAAGAATATGAAAAATATATTTTAAAGGATTGAATATAAGATATTGTATTTGCATTCAGTACAAACAAAATTAATAATGGGTAAGTTCCACCACAGTTATTATAACACCCCGTAGCTCTGCGAAGTATAAACTGAATGAATGATCGCCCTCGTCAATTGTGGAATCCAATTCTGCTCTCAGCAGTGCTTTTACAGCCGGTGAGCTTTAAACAGTTATGAAATATCTTAAACTGGGCAAAGCTGCTGGACTTGACGAACTCCGAAATGAGCAGATTGTTAGATTTGGAGTTGTAACATAACTGGCTCATCAATTTCATAAAACATCTGCCTGAGAGAGGCTAACATATCAAAAATCTGGTGGAAATCCCATGTCATAACCATCACTAAACTCGGGAAGCTTTTGAATGATGTAAGCTTTGCATCATCGCTCTGCACCTTATGTAAACTATTCGAAAGAATGATACTCAATAGACTATCGCCAAATATCGATAACTAGATAATACCTGATCAGACGGGGTTTAGACCAGGCCGAACATACACATCCCAGATTCTTGGTTTGACGCAGTACAAAGAGGACGGATATGAATACCAACTTGCTACAGGTGCCGGTTTTGTAGACCTCTCTATCAAGGATCTACAACCTCACGAGCGACTATGGTATAGTTCGGATCATATCTGTACTTCTTTCCAACCCAAGATTTCGCGTCGAGCTTTGCAGAAAGCAAAGTGGATGGAGTCACAGAAGAACGGTCTGCCTTAGGGCGGCGTTCTAGCTCCTACTTTATTTAATATGTACTCCAACGATCAACCCATGCACCAGAGACAACGAGATTCTTTTTTTTGCCAATAGTGACGCAGCACAGATATTTCTCAGTGATAGAGAACAGATTAACCAGCACCTTGTTCTTTCTGTCATCCTATTATGAAAATAATAGGTTAAAATCCAATCTCACAATGACCATCTTAAAACGGGATATGAGCTGGCAATTTTCTGAAGCGAACAACCTATTGAGTTCAGCAGGTATCCCAAATATCTGGGCGTAATGTTTGACCGTACACTCTTCTACAAACAATACATAATAAATACCAGAGACAAAATATCTACATGAAATATCCTGTTTAAAAAACGATCATGCACTTGGTGGGGTGCGAATGCTGATACACTAAGAACATCTGCATTGGCTCTTATTCAGCTGAGTATGCGGCACCGCTATGGGGATGATCCACCCTGGACCCTGCTCTTAATCAAGCATGCCGAGTAATTTCTGGGTGTCTAAAACCTATGCCCGTCAGTCAACTCACACCTTTTGATCTGTATCGCACAATCTAACAGAAGAAAATAAAGAATTTGAAATACCTCTAAGGGAGTGCCTAAGCCACCTGGAAACCTCTTAATAGACTCCGGACCTACACTGGTAGATGTAAGGCAAACTTGCTGAGATAGGGATATCAAACTGGCCCCGACTTGTGCTCTTGTGGGCGGACCCAGACCATGAGCCATCTGTTGGTGTGCCCAGACTTACCAGCCTCGTGCACTACCAGGGACCTTGCACCTAGCTTCCCGTCCAGCCGTCGAGTGTGCAGAATTCCGGTCTTCCGAAATATGATCATCCAGCTGCACTATGTGCAATCACTGGGTCTGTGTGCACATTGTTTGTTCTATATCATAATATATTACGTGGGCTCTGACTTTGCATTTCCTTACATACTTTGCTGCTTTTGTTAGATGGTTTTTTTTTATTTTGTGTATTTTATTTCTAATGTTTGACGGGTTGGACACAAATAAATAAGTAAATCACCAAGTATTCAGGAAAATTCAGTTTTTTGTTTCATTGTTCTCTTAAGATATTTGAAAATAAAATATAATATTTTTATAACTATGTATTCCATACGTTTTAGCACAATTTTTACAAAAAAAGGAAAACTTACGCGTTAATGTCGTTTAATGCCAAAGTTGAAATTACTATCACTAATTTTTCACGCCATAATACCATAATACATTATAAACGATTCACGTTATATTGAGAAACACATCATTAATTGTTTTAATAAATTAAACGTTCAAAATGTCTATCATTTGAGTCTATGCAATCTTCTTTTTCTTTTTGTGGTGCTACAGTGCGTTAATGAGCCTTAACCTCCTTCAACCTTCGCCTCCAATTGGATCCAGTTTGAATCGATGAACCCTCACATCCAGAACTTTATCAGTTGCGTGAGTTCGAAGTTATACCTGGTCCTTCAAATTCCATTATCATTCCCCGCACTAATAATTCTTTTGTGAACTCTTCTTTTAAATATTGCAAGCATTTCTTACAATTCTTCTTATTTTCTTTGCGATGGTCCACGTCTCGCAGCCATAAATGACTTCTGGTCGAAAAAGTGATTTATAGTGCCTAACTTTCATGTTCCCTTGAATAAGTTCAGATCTTAGGGCAGAAAGTAGGAAATAAGGAACTTTGTTACTTTTCATAATACGGTTTCCGATATATCCGGTGATGTAGTTTTCGTCAAGTCAAGTGCTCCCAGATATGAAAATTCCATTACAACTTCAGTATTGTCATCGTCGTTTATCCAATCATGTTCTCTACTTGGATAAAATTTTGTCTCGTGTATTGATTTCATCATGGTAAACTAAAGACTTTATATGACCCCACAAATAAAAGTCTAACGGATTAATGTGCGGGCTACGAGGCGGCCAAAGAAACTCACCACTGCGCCCAATCCATCAATGTCGAAAACATTGATTCAAATGAATTCGCACTGCAACAGTAAAATGCGGTGGCACCTCATCTTGCATGAACCACATTTCTTGTTTTAAGTTTAGAGGTGTGCTGTCCAAAGGTGGTGTGCTCCATTCAGTCTTTGGTCAAATGGGTCAAATGGGCCAATTAAAAGATTGTCGATAATGCCGCACCAAATGTTAATTGAAAATTCGTGCTGGAAATGTTGCTCCCTTGGTGGGCGTGGAATCTTCAGGGCGTAATAATGATTATTTCGCCAGTTAAAAATTCCGCGTCTGGGTAAAAGTTGCCTCGTCGGTAAGAAGAAGAAGAAAAAGCGGGGGGTCCCACCATATCCCTCTCCACCGCCTGACCCTGAAGGGGGCAGACGGTGCCCCTCTTGGTCTTTATTAAAAAAAAAAGGTTTTTAAATAATTAATTAATTTAAAAATAATAAATCGTGCCAGACTGAAAGAAAGAGAAAACAAGACTTTGAACGAGGTATCGCAAGTATTTGAAACGCTTCTTCTTATTCAATGTGCAAATAATACAAAAATTCTTTATTAAATTTAATACATGATTAAATTTTGCTTAAAAATTTTTCTCGCTCAACCCTGAAATCCCAAATCTTGAATTAAAGGAGGGTGGATCCCACAGAAATGGGCCGCAGCCCGGGAAGTACCTATAACCTTCCCTTTTGAGCCCCAGAACATGTAACTATTTAATTTTTAAAATGCTAACCTTGAAGGGGGTGAGCTTTACGCAGAAAGCAACATGAAAAATTTTTTTAAGCAAATCAGACAAAAAAAACTTAAAACTAAAAACGATACATAAAAAATATTAGAAAAGCCTAACCTAAGACCTGAATTAAAAAAACTTATTGTAAATCAAAACTAAAAAAGTCAGTTCTCATAACAGTCAGGCTATTTCCGGCTCTGCCGCCACAAAGCCCTCCAAAAGAGCAGTCCTTTTCCTTTCCATCAGTGTTCGCAGTATTCTATCAGGTGTTGCTGGCCAGTGCGGACCAAGGACCTCAGCCATGGCGAGTCTCGGCACGTCGAAAGCGCTACACTTTAATATTCTATGTATTGGGTCATCTACTGCTCCATTTGCGCATGCTGCGCAGCACGCATCATCAATCCTGGCAATTCTCTTCAAGTGTCCAGGAACTGACCGTGCTGGGTCAGCACCTGAGTCAGTTTTCTATTGAATCTAAAATGGGCCTCAAGCCAGTCCGACACATTCGGCACAAAGCCAAAAGTCAACCTCCCGGCTTCTTCCTCCTCCCATTCGGCCTGCCATCTAGCAATGGTTCTGTTCCTCAGAGCACCTTTAATTGTTTTCCTGTTGAGCCGAGGCTCACCAGGTATCAAAAGACCATATCTGTCCAGCTGTCTGCTAGACAGATGTGCCCGGAGGTCCAAAGCCTCATAAATAAGCTCCTCGATCGGAGGAATCCCAGCCAAGGTCGAAGCAGCAGCCGTGGAAGTGGAAACGTATGCCCCGATGATAGTTCGGGACACCATTCCCCTCACAGATTGTAGTTTGGCTCGATTTCTGACGTACAACAACTTATCTACAAAAACGTCGGAACCATATGTCAGGACCGGCATAACCGCCCCAAAGAAAATAGTTCGCAGAGAGTCCGCAGGTGTTTCATAAACTCTACTCAAGGATCTCCTCAGCATCTGGAACAGTCTCTTGGCCTTCTCACAGGAATATGTGATGTGAGCTGCAAAAGACAGCTTGTCGTCAACCAAAACACCAAGATATTTAAACTTTGATGACCTTCCAATTTTGTTCGGTCCAATTCTGACAGTAGGGTTTCTTGTCAATTTCCTGCCGAAAACCAGATACGTTGACTTATTGGCGGCTATTTCCAATTTACTCGAGCACGCCCATTCGTGGACCAAATTCAGCGCCTCATTCAATTTAACTTCAAGGGCAGGGCGACTATTGCCCCCCACCACAATTGCCAGGTCGTCTGCATAGGCAATGATCTCAAATTCAGGCTGATTGTCAAAGATGTGCAACAGTTGATCCACGACCAAGTTCCAGATCATCGGACCTAGCTTAGAGCCCTGCGGCCAACCTCTCTGCAAAACTTTATGAGCCGCGTCTGGCCCCAAGTCTAATCTAACGGATCTGTCCGAGAGATACGACGCAACTATACGAAATAACCGGCAGGACGGGTTCTTAAGCTTGAGAGCGTGCAGCACAGCAGGCCACCATACGCTCTTAAAAGCCCCTCTGATATCCAGGAAAATGCTTGCGGTATATCTGTACTGACTGCGCCCAACAGACTCAGCAAGCCTGCTGATCGCTTGTTTAGTGCCTTTTCCTCTAACAAAGCCGTACTGACTTCGGTGATGGAACTCCTCCTCGCCGGTCGTCGCGAGAAGCCGCAGTCTCAAAAAAAAAAGTTCCAATGCTTTACCCAGAATAGGTAGAAGCGTAATCGGTCTTATTGCTCCCAGGCTGTCCGGACTCTTTCCTTGTTTGGGGATGGTGATGAGAAGCCCCTCCTTCCATCTTCTCGGGAAGTACGCAAGCAGCAAGCAGTCGCTAAAAATCCGACTAACATAGTCAGAAATAGCAACCGCGACCGTCCGCAGCACAATGCCCGGAATGCCATCCGGACCCGGAGCTTTTCTGATGTTCAATCCGAGCAAGTATTCTTCGATCTCCTCTCTGGACACCGAGGGGGCCTCAGTTCCAGGACGCTCATAATCGAGAGCGGTCATTCTGATTAGTGCCAACTCAGGTGTATCCTCCGCTAAGCTCTCATTAATGATGAATTCGTTTACTGTGGCCTCCGCTGTCTGGTCAAAGTCGAAAGTGCCATCATTATCAGGATCTGTTCTAATATTGTTGATGATGTTCCTGGTACCCTTAAATTTTCCAGATGCTATCTTATATGGGATGCTCCACGGGTCCTCCCTTAGTTGATCGTTAACAAATGTGCTCCAAGAGTCCGACTTGGCCCTGGCTATTTCCTTTCTGAGCTTAGAAGCCGTATTCATATATATATATATATATATATATATATATATATATATATATATATATATATATATATATATATATATATATATATCTTTAAGTCTAGTTCTTTCAATCATATCAACTGAGTTTCCTTTCCTATTTCCTTTCTGAGCTTAGAAGCCGTATTCATATATATATATATATATATATATATATATATCTTTAAGTCTAGTTCTTTCAATCATATCAACTGAGTTTTGGTACGCTCTTCTCTGTCTAAGCCCGGCACGCCTCAGTTCGTCAAGACGTTCTGTCCACCATATCGGCTTGGTAGGTAAAATCTTCCTTTTTGGCACAGTCTCCTCCGTGACATTCCTCAACAAACGCTCCAGTCCTGAAACTCTTCTGTCAATATGAGCAACTGTAGGCTCCCATAGTAACCTTTCCAAGTCCGCCAGGCCCACAATAACCATGTCCAATGCCCTCTCCACATTGATCTTGCAAAGGGAACTTCTAAGAATAGTACAGGAAATGTCGTAGTTGAGTTTCCACTGAAACACTATCAAACGATGATCGCTCAGGGAATCTTCCAACACATTCCAATCGCATATCTTGTTGTTCGTATTAAGATTACCTAAAGTAACGTCAATGTTGCTGTTCCCAAGTGGGCTGCTAAAGGTAGTAAGAGCTCCGGCAATGTTGTGAACCTGCAGATCTTCCAAGGAGAAAAACTCGGCCAATACATCGCCTCGATCATTGGCCACATCAGAATGCCACATCGGATGGTGCGCGTTAGTATCAAAGGCCCAAATAATTGGACCATTCCTGAATTTATAATTGACGTCCGTCAACAAGTCGAGCTGCTCTTGCAGACGAAAATCCCTAGCCGGTGACCAGTAAGCGCTACACAAAACTATCTTACTACTGCAGAGCAAAACCCTTGCAGTAGCCATCACTTCATTGGTGAATTGGGATATTTTCAAGCCAGAAAAAGTTGGATTAATGATGACTATACAAGCCTTAAACTTAATAGCCTGATCAGCTACAAGACCAAAATTCCCCAAACCGGGGAGACTGCAGACTCCATCTCTCATGAAAGTGTAGGGCTCCTGAATGAGAAGAATGTCAATCTTTCTCTCCACAGCATTTCTTAAACAGTCAAGCGTTGCCGCCTGACTGTGATGCAAATTTTGCTGCCCAATGAAGACGCGATCTTTACGCATCATCACCAAAGTCAATACGTGCAACAAAGGCCTCCATCCTTCTTTTGAAGACCGTACATTTGGCATCTCTGGGCCTGTGTTTAAAATCGGTTAATTTAGCCTGCAAACATAAAACGCACTTGTGTTCTTCAATCTTGCTAGCACTGGGGCAGCTCCTAGAGTCGTGCCTACCAGCACAGAAACCGCACGCCAACTCAGCCGTACACTTCGTCGATGTATGCCCGAACCCCTGGCATTTAAAACACTTGGTAATCTGGACCCTGTCCTCAATTCTGCAGGAGTGCCCGCCAAGATACAACATGCTCTTTTCTAGTAACCATCAACTTCCACAACCCAATGGTCAGACTATCAACTTCCACAACCCAATGGACATAGTGCCTGTCTCTCGGGCCAAACTTATACACCGGATTAATACAAGGTTCTGCCTCATCCCACGTCTCCAGAAGATTCTGCTCTACAATCTCCTGCTTAAGTTTTTCCTTCCTAATGCTGGACGGAACGTTAAAAATTGTCAGCCTGGGTTTAAGTTTATCAACAGAAGATACGTTCAAATCAAGTTTCTTGATGTCTTCCGAACGAGATAGCTTCTCGATGTCGTTTGATGCTGATTCGATGACCACTTTGTTGTTACGTGTGGAATAAATTCTGGTTGGTTTGATACCGAGCTTGCTGGGATTTAACTTCTGCATTAATAACTTCTTAAGCTCCTCTCCCTGCATTTCTTTCCCATCTGAAGACTTAGAAATCTGAATCTTAAAATTTTTAGCGACAGGAACTAACTTCTTGATGCCACTCACCCTAACTGCGCTGGTCGAGGCCACACTGGCATAAGTATGCTCCTTTTTGCGGCTAAGATTATCTTCCAATAGCCTGCTTTGCTCTTTCGCCCTCTCATTCTGGTCGGATAGCAGTTCTTTGATTACCTGTAATTCCTCTCTTATATCGCCATCTTGTCTGTTGTCGATAATGCCAGTCACCTGGTGACTCATCTCATCTAGTTTGCTGATCATGAGCCTAGTGATTTTATTAAGCTTCTTCTTTTTATTCTTATCCTCCGACGAGTTAAAGCTTAATTCTAACTTTCTAATGCAGTCCACTACAATCTCCATTCTCTCCAAGAATGTTGCCTTCTCTTCCTTGGAATTTCTCGGCAGATTTTCTTTGACTCTTTTCCCAATGGGAAAGTCAGATTCTTCCTCAGACCCCGGACCAGGAGTCGGGTCTCTCATCCTCTTCTGTTTGGAATTTTCAGCTTCCATTCTGCTCATATATTTCAGGCTTCGCGACGCCAGACCGGCCTGACCGGAACTTTGGCAGAGCCCACCTTGTGAAAGGGGTTCCCCAACCCCTTCCTATACACCTCTTAGCCGTAGGCCGGAGCTTATGGCGTGTTACAGGTCTAATAACACGACTAATTGCCGGCCAGTCGTTTCCACCAGGAGCCCACGAGGAGGGGGGTGTCGTCTTTAACCAATAGTAATTTATAGAGAAAATCACTTTAACGTCTCCTAGCAATAATCGCACCTCGGATAAACCTCATCGGTTACGATAATGCCACTGCGCAAAGCTAACCTCGTTGGTAAATAATATAGTTTTCACGAACATGGGTTCTTCCTTTTTATGTAGTACATTTTGACAAAATTCTGATCTAGCCGGCAAATCTTGTGGCAATAAATTGTGAACAGTCGAAAAATGGTAGGGGAACACTTTTTCTTTATGCAGAACTTTTGAAATGGTAGATTTGCTAATTCCTGTCGATGCCTCCAAACGCTTAGTGCTTTTATTGTTATTTTAAATAAAGTCCGTTATATTTTCGACATATTAATGTTTTTTTCCTCGCATTCAATGCACACTTTATGAATTGCATATTTTTCAGCCATCGACAAGATGTGCAATGGAATATTCCATCACCAATATCTCGCAAATGGCGTGAGATATCAATATTGACCAAGGTACCTTTTTTACATGGAAATTGCGACTCTTCTATATTTTGAAATCAAAATATTCCTAGCTTTATAGGGTAAAAAATATGAGCGAGTTAATTCCTCACAAGGTAGGAATTTGTCGCCCTTGAAAACCAAACTAGCCCGATTTTGAACCTTATATCTTCAACCGTTTTTAAATTATCTCAATTTTTCGAAAATTTAGTTTTACTTTCAACACCATGTCTTTTATCTTTCTAAAAACTAACATTTGCCAACACATTTATTGACTAAATTCTCTTATTTTGATTTCTACTATCACCAGTTTCTCTATGGCGGAGAAGTGATGGGACACCCTGTATATATATATATATATATATATATATATATATATATATATATATATATATATATATATATATATATACATTAATTTAATTGGACTATTTCAAGAATTTTCCTTAAGTACTCCAAATTCAACGAATTAAGGAAACAGCAATGACTAATAGATGTACTTAAGAACGCTTTCATTACAAGATCTAATTAATACACGTAATAAATTGTAATAGAATTTGGAGGAATTTGTTCCACTTCCTAATTACCGCTCAAACCAAAAGGTGTTTTAAATGCTACACTATTTTCAATTTATAGGACCATCAGTGAATTTTGCTGAAAAGTTTACATACTAGTATTATTTGTTTTCAACGTCAATTCATATTTGAGTAAAAGAAGGCACTTCTGGTGATTTTCAATCGAATTATGAATAATAAAAACACCCTGTCTGAAGCGAATATATCTAAACATCTCACGGATATTTAGCAATCAGGCGCCATAAATAATCTCGAAGGCAGAATTACTGCATTTGTAGAAAATCATGATCCTATGTGGTGGTAGAAAACATAGAAAATCGTGGGTTGATCCAGAACAACCATCTTCATTGACCGCAAGACCCAATCGCTTTGAAAAGATGATAAGCTGTGCATCTGGTGGGATCAGAAGGGTGTGCTGTACCATGAGCTTCTGAAACCATGTGAAATAGTTAATACCGCTCGCCACCGTCAACAAATGATCAATTTGAACCATGCTTTGGTCGAAAAGCGCCAATACTTTTCCAGTTCTCATTACACGGAGTAAACGTTTTATTGCAATTCAAGTTACATCTTGCTGAATGCGGAGTTTCAATTCTGCAACGTTTTGTGTGGAATTTACATAAACCTTGCTGTTCAAATAACCTCAAAAATAATAATCACACGTCTTTAAATCTGACTATTTTGCCAGCAAATGAATGTCCACTTCGCGCAACGATTTTACAACTTTTTTACGCCTTCCAAAAATACAACTTATTCCTGCGAAATAGTCCTCTGTTTCGGCGGTGATTTCTTCATTTGATGTGGATTGGAAAAAGAAAGAGGTTGAAAAATATTATGATGCAATAAATACTAATGAAAGTAGTCATCTTACCCGTGTGTGTGTGCGTGTGTGTGTGCGTGTGTGTGTGCGTGTGTGTGTGCGTGTGTGTGTGCGTGTGTGTGTGCGTGTGTGTGTGCGTGTGTGTGTGTGCGTGTGTGTGCGTGTGTGTGTGCGTGTGTGTGTGCGTGTGTGTGTGCGTGTGCGTGTGTGTGTGCGTGTGTGTGTGCGTGTGTGTGTGCGTGTGTGTGTGCGTGTGTGTGCGCGTGTGTGTGTGCGTGTGTGTGTGCGTGTGTGTGCGTGTGTGTGTGCGTGTGTGTGTGCGTGTGTGTGTGTGCGTGTGTGTGTGTGTGTGCGTGTGTGTGTGTGTGTGTGTGTGTGTGTGTGTGTGTGTGTGTGTGTGTGTATGTGTGTGTTTTGTACGCTTATACTACCTTTTGTACGCTTATACCAATTTTAACTTTAACACTAAACGACATTAATGTATAATTTTTCCTTTTTCCTGTAAATAAACAAAAAAAAAATTAAACTAAAATAAATGCCTGTATAAATATTACATTGTTATTTTCAAATATCTTAAGAGGACAATGCATCAAACAATGAATTGACAATGACTTTGACAATTTTTACGAAAAAAATTAAGTTCTGATCTGTTTTGACTGTTCTGATGGTAAAGGTTGCATTTTGAATATGTTTGTTTTTCCTTCCGGACAAAAAATAAAATAGCATTAAAATATTCCATTTACTTCTAAACTAAAAAAACAACTCGTATAGAGTCGAATTTTAATTACCCAACTAGAATTAAACATATACATTATAAATATCAAGTTTTGATATTATCCGCTCTATTGTAAAAAAAAATAATTTATATAAAATTATTTAATATAACATTATTTATTTACAATCAATATTGCAGCTTACCGAATCACATTATATTAAAATATTTATTTCTGAATTATTATAATATTGGTATAATTAATAGTTTCATATAACTTATTGGAATATAAAATATATATGTTGATATGAACATTAAAATATTTAATTTGATACGTTATTGAAAACAGAAACCTTTAAAATAATTTTCTTTGTATTTTTAAATATTTTCAACAATTACAATTCACTGTGTTCAGTAAAAAAAACACTATTACTCTTAACACTTTCTAATTGATACGCTTTTATTGTTATTCTAAGTTGCCTTGGAAATACATTCAGCTTTTTATCATAACATGTTTTTATTAATATAAAATACATAAGGAAGTACGAGCGAATGAGTCAAAATAATGATGATTTTTTTTGTCTTATATATATATATATATATATATATATATATATATATATATATATATATATATATATATAAATATATATATATATATATATATATATATATATATATATATATATATATATATATATGTATATATCGTTTCCTCGTTTCCTTTTAAACTTTCAAGCTTTCTTTTTTTTAACTTTCTGGAACCCTCGAATACAACGCTAAATTCCATAATAATCCTTTTCAAATCCAAGCAGTAGTGAACACCTTGATTTCCAGATCCTTCCGACTGACACTACCAGATACACGAAGTGAAGAACTACCAAACATTTCCACATCCCTGAGACAAAATTGATATTCAGAAAATTGTATCAGGAAGGCCATTCACCGTCAGGAAACCCAACCACAAAGAACAATAGAGGATCAGGAAATAGATCAGGAATAGAGGATCAGGAAATAGTCCCGAACTACCCCGATACAATCTACGCAGTCGCCGGGTCGCCGGCCGCCTATAAGAACGAGCCCAACGACCCATGCACGTCAGTTAGTATAGATACATACATACATATATATATATATATATATATATATATATATATATATATATATATATATATATATATATATATATATATATATATATATATATATATATATATATATATATATATATATATATATATATATATATATATATATATATATGATATCGTTCTTTTTTCACATATATATGATATCATATATATGATATCTTTCGTTATATAGATGATATCGTTCTTTTTTCACAAGACCCAGAGGAGCTGCAAAGACGTGTTACATGTGGCAGGCATTTGGCAGGTTCAACATAGTGTTTAAGAGCAGACTCCCATTTTGCCTGAAAAGAAAAGTCTTCGATCAGTGCGTTCTACCCGTTCTGACACATGGTGTTCGGTGAAACCTGGACACTCACATCGCAATCAATTCTAAAACTTCGGGTAGCACAGAGGGGAATGGAAAGATGTATGCTTGGCATTACAAGACGAGACAGAAAGCCTTGCGCATGGATCAGAGAACTAACGAAAGTGTGTGACATCATTGGAAGAGTAAAGCAATTGAAATGGAGATGGGCAGGCCATATAGTGAGGCTATGGGATGATAGATGGACCAAGGCAATCCTGGAGTGGATACCGCTTGATCGCAAACGTCCGCGAAGAAGACCGAAAGCACGATGGATTGATGACATCGTTAAGTATATTGGACCAGAGTGGCAGAGGAAATTATTATCACCTTGTCTAATGTCTCTTGATTCCAATTTATCTGGTCATGTCCTAAAGTTGTACTATAGTTTTAATATTTTCATACAAGTTTTTAATACTATTGAAATATTCATGATCTATTTTGCATTCTTCTAGGGCATCTTTATCTGCATCTTCTGCATTCTGCTTAGTAGAAATTGACGAAGCTAAGAGGCCAAAGTTTATTTTGTTCTAAGGATTTTTTAATTGGTGTTTTCAGGCTTTACATTTCAGTTCGTTACATACTCATTACGAAACCCATCTTGCGGTTTTCGTTAGTAAATGTCATATTTCTTCTATAGTCTATTTCTCAGTATTTTTGTAAAAAATTAGGAAAATAATTAAGCAAGCTAATAGGTGTGTTTTTTCCAAGATTTTTGCTGTCCCCTTTTTATGCAGCAGTATTCTGATTGAGTTGCTCCAGCTACTTTTGGCTACTGATTATGAAGGGGCATATTGAAGATAGAACTAATTCTGTCAAGTATTGTGTCTCGTCCTAGTTTTATAGCTCCAATAACGTGTCAAGGCTTGTTTTTTTGCAAAACCTTTTCCAGTCTTTTCGATTCTTGGCTTTACTTCAAGCTCCGTTCCAATTGCAGTTTCAAATTGTAAGAACTTGGGCTACTATTATTTTCTGCCCCACTAAAAACGCTTCTCAGAATTTTTTCAAATTTTTATACCCAACAGAAAAAGTTACGAATTTTTCAAAAAAATGGCCCTTTTTTTCAAATACCCATAAAATTGTCAAAAATTGACCAAATGGGACGTTTTTTTTTTTAATTTTTGTTTTTGATTTTAGTTTTCAGAAACAAATACAAAAAAATCAGATGTCAACTTTTATGAAATTTTTCAGTTTTTTTTTGAGAAAGAACGTCAATTTTAAAAAGTTCGCTATTTTAAGTTATTTTTCTAAAAACCTTCGATTTATCAGAGTGGGCAGACTTTTCTTTTTCTTTTTATTTTTTTCATTGAAAAATTTTTTTAAATTTTTTCCCACTTTTTATTTTTTCTATTATAAAACTTTGTTCTAAGTAAGTGGTTCTATGATATTTTATACTTAATTTTTAATCTAACCTTATGATTAATGATTAGGATTTTACAGTTAATTCGGTTAATTTTTTATACCAATTTAACAAATGATTTTATTTTATTTTCTTTTGCATTTACATAATTTTATATAACACAGAACTATAGTAATTATTTCAGATTTCAATAACCATGACGCCTTTGCAGCAGATGTATTTACCAAAATAATAACTGATTTCGTGAAAAGTATTTCCGACAGTGCTTCCGAAAAGTACTTCCTTCAGCAAAGTTTATTATTTTTCGGATGGAGTTCCTCAGCAATTCAAAAATGTTAAAACGTTGTCAATTTATACTACCACAAAGGTAATTTTGGAATGCCTTCTCAGTGGCATTTTTTGCGACTGCCCATGGAAAAGAAAAAGTCGGCCCACTCTGGGATGGGCGGCATTATCCGCAGAATAAATTGAAGTTCTTTTAGGGAAAAAATAAAAAATGGCCAATTTTTTTTCGGTTGGATAAAAACATTTGAAAAAATTTTGAGAAACGTTTTTAGTGGGGTAGAAATTTTTTTTAAAAATCAGCTAAATCAAAAGGGGTCGGGTTCAAAAGTGGGCGATTTGGCATGGAAAACTTATTTCAAAGAATGGAATGATCTTGTAGTTGATTTTATTCTATTGTTGACCTTTACCTCAATTTTTCCTGCGTACTTTCCATGCGCACAAAAAATTTTCAATTATGAAAAAGCCCATTTTCCCTGTCTAACTCCTTGATGTGTAACGAAAGTCCTTCAATAAACTGAATATAAATATTTCCTGTCACATCCTTCAATTTGAAAATTTCCTTTTTTCTGCCTCTCATCAAATTTCTCATTTCTCATTGTACCTCTAATAGTTTTTCAATTATTCGGCTTGGAGTATTTTTAAAATGTTGCAGTGACTCCTACTCAAAAGACTTTTCTGAGAACAATGATACTTTCCTGGAAGAAACTATATATACATTGATTTAACTTCATTTTCTTGTACAGATTCGCATCGTCACGTACACCGTTTAGATTCAATCTTGATTCTACACGTTTCCTAACAAGTCGTACATCATTCCCCAAGTCGGACGCCTTTTACTTGGCGATAATTCAAGCGGCAATCGTGCCGCCCATACCCACCACATCCCTGTTGCATCGTAATGCAAGAAAACTGCTTGCTTAACCACCACGCCACGATAATTACACGTTCGGAATGATCAATCTTCATCAGTTTAATTAGAATTCAAGCGCTCTAACGAATTATGATGTATCGTAGGAATTGGCGCGAGGATCTCGCCATATTTATTGTTGGCAATTTGTCATGCTTTCTATTGAAAAGTAAATTGGAAAAATAGACGAGGAAAGAGATATGCAGCCAGATATTTAATAAAATTTCATCTTGGTTTGGACTGGGAATGGAATCTGTCTAAATTGACGTATTTAGCAACGATTTTTGGAAGTTATATGTGTTTTTTTTTTCTACATTTCTCCAAATACATATCGAATTCGTAAAACTCGAAGAGTAGAGAGTTTAGTTTGCCACTAAACGTCAAAATAACTTTTTTAAACTTTCGGATCAGTTTCGCTAACCACGTTAGCGTCATCAGGAGATGATTCGGTCAGATTAAATCATTTCCTTATCTTAAATCGATAGTTAACGAGACGTGCGTTGGCACTTTAAAAAAGTGATTTGGTGTTTAGTGTTAAATCTTTTTGAGTGTAGAGTTTCATACTGAAGATTCCAATAGAATAATTGATACGGATAATATGAAAATTCCGCGTAAAATGTTAGGTTAATGGACCTCTAGTGAGATGTGAAATGGATAAAATATCGAATAAAGAGTTTCTTTTAAATTTTGTGTTGTTATTTCTGAATTGTTAAAAATTCTGGAGGCTTTATTAAAAGCCGAGTCAGCTTTATTAAAAGCACGATCACGAGGGTGGTAGAAAGTATTGAAATTATGCCGAGAAATGGTTGAAGACTCTCTTAGTTTAGTTTTGGTGTATCTTCAATGTCTTCTAATGAAAATTTCGATGGATAATCGTTTTTCAAGCTTAAAAGAGACTACTTGGGATCTGAATATGTCTATATATATATATATATATATATATATATATATATATATATATATATATATATATATATATATATATATATATATATATATATATATATATATATATATATATATATATATATATATATATTAACGAGTCTTTCAAATTGAGTGTTTTTTTTTTTCATTCTGGAGGACGTTCTGAATTTGCTTAGGTCTAGCATCATTTGAGAAGTGTAATGTATAACATTTATAAAAACGGGCGTGTTAAAATTATTGAATTATTTTATGAAAATAGGCGTTTAGTGAAAATGTTTATAGAAAAATTACGTCGTATTTACGGCTTACACAATCGTCCATCTGAAAGCACTATTAATAAAACTATAGTCGTTCTCAAGAACATATTGATTTGGTACGTGAAAGTGTTGCTGAGGATATAGAAATTTCCTTTAATCAACCTTTACAACAATTAGAACTCAGTGACTCCACTACATGGCGTATTTTACTAAAGGATTTAGCTCTGAAGGCATATGAGGTTCAAATAACACAGGAACTAAAGTCACTTGATCATTCAAAACGTCCTGCATTTGTCAATTGGACCAAAAACAAATAGATAATTTTTCTCAAAAAATTATTTTTTCATATGAAACACATTTTGAAATTGATGGCTATGCTAATAAAGAAAATTGCGACATTTGGAGTAAGGAAAGAAGAAGAAGAAAAAGAAGAAGCAGGGGGTCCCACCATTTCCCTCTCCACCGTCTGGCCCTGAAGGGAACCAGGTTAACAGAAATTCCTGTTCAGGTTGACAGGAATTTCTTGGTAAGCATTCAAGTTCGAAACAAAACCAAAGGTCGTTCTACCAGTCGATCCGGACTCTCAGTCCTCTTGCCATTTATGCAGTGTTCTAGTATATACTTCATTTTTGATCTTCTTCTTAGATAAGCTTCGCATACCAGGAATGATTTGACCATATCTATCAACCAGTGCTCCCCTTCTGTGGCTTCTAGAGTCGATGTCGTGGTGTACGCTCCCACAATGGTGCGAGAGATAGTCCCCCTCAAAGAACGAACGAACTGGGTCAGGTTCCTAACTTGGGTTAGTCTATCTTGAAATAATGGAGTGAGGAAAATCCACTATTGATTCATGCAAAACCTTTACATCCTAAACGAGTCACTGTTTGGTGTGCATTATGGCCAGGATTTGTAATTGGACCGCATTTCGTTCAGAATGCTGCTGGTGAAGCTGTAACTGTGAATAGTGTTCTATATTGTGAAATGATAACTGGATTTTTGATGATAATTAAATCACTTGGTATTTGTTTCACAATATATTCAACATATTCTCTGACATGTTTCGGCCTCGGGACCATTTTCAAAGAGAGTTATGTATAAGCTATTTTATAATGTATGTTATGTATAACTTATAATGTATGAATTATGTATGTTTGAGTGTGTCTTGGTGAAACAAAACTTTATTTTTCTTCAAATGAGGCCGTTTTTCTGCAATTTTTGCCTTCATTTTGTCAAGTAATGATGCGTAGTAGGCCTCTGTTATTGTTTTTTCTTTTTCAAGAGAGTGGATTATGACAACTTTATTATTATCCCAAAAACAGTCTCCATCACTTTCTCGGTCGATGGAACAGTCTTCGTCTTTTTGGAGTTAATTCACCCTTCGGAGTCCACTATTTGGATTGTGCCTTGGTTTCAGAAGTGTAATGGTGTATCCTTCTTTTATCTACAGTTATTAATCGACGTTAAAACGTCGATTATTTCGCTTAAACTTTAATAGTATTTAGAAAGAGTTCATTCGAATGCGTTTTTGATCCTGAGTGAGCAATCGCGGCACCCAACGTGCAGTTAGGTTTTCCATGCCCAAATATTTGGTCAATATATGACAAACGCGTTTTTTCGAAATACCCATTGCGTCTAACTCTCATTCCACAGTTTAATTCATGACTGACATAAATGATTGTTAAACAACAACTTCAATTTTATATTTCTATGCATGCGCAATTATATTTCCAGAATATTTTTGATGAGTAATACCATATTCATGTTGAGCGTGGACATTTACGAGGCTACCCTCGTAAAAAATAAACTACATTGAAAAAAATAGATTTTCTATCAAAAAAACAATATTTAATCTAAAAAGTATCTGACTTTTCATTTTCACCAATGTATTCGACAAATTTATATCTTTAAAATTATGCCACATTATCTTTAAAGAAATACCTCAACTTTATATTCTGGCAATCAGCTACATTCATCAAGAGGGTCATATTTTTCCCAGCTCTACTTTGAATAAAACCGATCATTAAGTTGACACCGATATTGTCAGTTTAAACATGTACTTGAACTCTATTTTGGTCGTTTATTGAATTAGTCAATCTTGGGAAAAAGTCCGGAAGGTATCCATTACATTAACGATATTTTTATTAATTGATTTGGCCTGATTTAATCCTGTTTTTCCATTTCCGGAGCCTCTTAATATACAACAGTAATGTTATTTCGGTACACTCACAAAAAACTTATCCTGTAAAAAACTATGTCCTGTTCAAAAAATTATTCTGTTATTTCATAATGGTTTGTCAATTCTGTTATGTCTAATATTTTATTCTGTCAATATATATATATATATATATATATATATATATATATATATATATATATATATATATATATATATATATATATATATATATATATGCAAAAAAACTAAACTATCTCTTTGGAGAGTTTAGGAATAAACCATCTCAAAGATGGTTAAACCTTTCTGAATTAACAAATTGCCTTTACCGAATTTGTTCTCACATCTGTGTAGATTTCTTAAAAAATATGTTTTATTATAGAAACTTCTTGTATTTATACCCATTTTGGCATCGAAAATAGTCAGTTCTGAAGAAGCTAGTGCTAGCGAAACGTGTCAAAGGATAATAATAAAGTAGAAATGTTGTTGTTTCTCCGCTATCCAGCCGCCAAATTACATTCCACCGTTTCTTTGTCATCTCCCGCTTGGATGAAGATGCCTGCTTTAAATTAGTAATAAGTAGTAGTAATTAACAAACTTCTTTCGAATGCAGTTGGATCTCTTAAGGAAGTTAAAAAATTGAGGAATGGATTACTGTTGGTTACTGCTGAGACCGACAAGATTTCAAATAAATGTTGTCTCTGAAACTGTTGGGAGATTTCCAGGTTACAACCACTCCACACAAAACTCTCAAAACGCAAGGGTGTAGTTTCCTCACGGAAATTACTCTTATGCAGTGAGGAAGAAATTCTGGAAAACCTGTCACCAGACAGACAGAAGTCAAGAGAATCCAAACTAGAAAGAATGAAGTTTTATCTCCTTCCCCTAGCCATATTCTTTCCTTTAAGCTACATACCTTTCCAGAATTTGTTAGAGCGGATTTTCTTTCTCTTAGAGTTCGACGATTCTTTACTTAGCCGGTACTCAATTTGACCCTATTCAACATCGCCATAAATTCCATATTCGATTATGTTAACCCTCGTTTATCGATCCGACTATTCGTTGATGATATCCTGTTTTTCTACTCTGCCTCATCCCCAAGAGTGGGTGAAAGACTTCTTCAAAACTGTCTAAATTCTATTTATAAATAGTCTCTTACCACAGGATTTAAAATTTCTCCAAGCAAATCTACGATTGTGCATTTTTGCAGAAAACGTCTCTGCTCCAGAATCCACTCATTCACCTACTACAATTCTGCGAGCCAAACCAAACCCTCAATCAAATTCTTGAGAATAATTTTTTGTTACCTTTTCGGGAAAGACTATATAAATTCCCTTAAGGCTAGGACAATCCCTGATTTAAATATCTTAAAATGGCCTTCTCACAGAGAGAAAGGCTTAAATCAGTTCTCCATTCTTCATGCTTATAAATCAATAATCCATCTTAAACTGGACTATGGATGTTAACAACTATGCTATACAAAACACCACAAACATATAACAAACTATACAGAACAACGCTCTTAGACTAGCTGTAGGAGTCTTTAGTCCCAGGCTAGTCTTTAGTCTTAGTCATAGTCTTTAGTCTTTAGTCTAGTCGCACAAAGAGACTCCAATGCCTTTCAGCAACCTTTGAAGTTTAGAAGGACTAAATTCCTACTCAGGGCTACAGCACGAACAAGTCTTTTTTTAAACAAATATATTTTAGTTCCAAAAATAGAGATATCTATTTTCGTTTCCCTTTTTCTTTTTGATTATTTTGTTCTCATTTAACTTTTTTATATATCGGTTTATCGTGAGCCCGCGCTTCTTTCAGCCTAATATCGTTTTAAAAGAGCCGGCATCGATGGGAAGGCGGGTGTCGAATCGAGTCAACCCCTTCGCGTCCCTCGACTGTGCCCTATAATAAAGGGGATGATGAATACACGTGTTAGGAAGGTGCGGAAGCCTGATAAGGCTGTCTGGTGCGGAAGAAGCTATTAATACTGATTAAACTGGTGGGACGGGGCCAATAGCTCCGATGTATGATGGATGTTTGTACGAGTTATTGCGTCAAAACCGGCGTTTGGGCTCTTTTTTGGAGAAATAGATTATTCGATGCGTGTGCGGCCCCATCTCTCTGAATGATATGTAGCGAAAGAGTAAAATAAAACATGTCCCGGTTTATTTATTATCGATTTTTTTAAAAAAAATTCTAAATGTTCAGTTTCACAAACCGGTAGTTTTTTTATAATTTGTTTTTGATATTTATAAGTTTATTTCGCAGATATCATTGAAGAGGATTAGTATGTCAGCAAAACGTTCACGATTGGCGAATCAGAATTAGATCATCTCAAAGAGTTAAATCCTGTTTTGGATGTTTTGCTTAATCTTTCATATGTACTGGATTAACTACTGATTATCTAGAAGAATGTTAAAGATTGTTGATTCTTGCTCTATAAGTCTCAAATGTTCTCCTCTGTTAATACCATTATGGAACTGGAATGTCAACAGTGCATTTTATCAGAAATCATGCCAGTACTCTAAATATTAATTGTACCTGAAAGACCGTCATCCACACTATAAAAGAATAATTCCCTTAGAGGTAGGTCACAGATCTCGTCTGCACTTCGATAAGGGCTTAGAAAAGGATCTACCTACTCCAAAAAGACTCAGTTAACTGTAAAGATTATTTAATAATCACAAGCACAATTTTAGGAACAAACAAAAAAATTAAAATAAAAAAAATATATAAATATTTATAACAAAAAAAAATGTGATGCTTACAACTACTCTATTTAACTAGACATAATAGAGGTCAGTTCTCAATATTAAACTAACAGTGATAAAGAGTAAGAGATCTTATCTAGTGTTTGTGGAATCCAAAATAATTGTAGACAAATAGTGATTGAATAATAAATGAGTAATAATAGTGAACATAATAATAAAATAATATCTGGTCATTATTCTTTGTGATGCTGTTTAAATATCCTGCTAATGAATATTAGGTATTATTATCCGGTACTGATATGTTCGAAGTCCAAAACGTTTGCTGCCATAAATGGTCCGCATCAAAAATGTCGTGTAACTACTAAGCTAATTGAAAAGTTCGCGGAGTCGAAATAATAAAACAAGTATATAGTAGAATAAATGACTGTATTCTTCTGTATATTCTCCCTTAAGCTCAATATATTTTTTCCAGCGGTTCTCCAATTCATTTATTCCATCTCTGAAGTGATTTTCTGGAAGTCCTTCAAAATACTCACCTAAGGCGGCTATAATTTTTTATTTGATAGAAAACGCTTGCCATGTGAGAGTTTTTTAAGGTTTGGAATGAAAGTCAGAGACGACCAGATCTCGTGAACATGGCGGATGCTCCAACAAGTCCTAGTGTAACTACTTCAATTTGGTCATTGAAAGAACTCTGTGAGTCGGTGCATTGTCTTGATGATTTTTTTTTTCGTTAAACCAGGTCTTTTCTCACGAATTTTTGTATCCAATTGATCCAAAATGTTTGAGTAGTACTGTCCTGTTATTTTACCGGTTTGAAGGTAATTAATTAACAAAATGCCTTTTGCATCCCAAAAAATTAATGTCATAACTATTTTGTTCGGAACTGAACAACAGGGACTCAGTCCACTCTGCTGTTTGTTGTCGCAGTTCAGAATCATAATGGTAAACCCATGGTTCATCCATAGTTACAAATGACGTTTAAAATCTATTTTATTCTTTCGAAAAAGATCCAAATGTTGGTTAGAAAGTCGTTTACTAAAAGTCGTTTTTGATCAACATTTAACAAATGCGGCACCCATCTTGTACATAGCTTTCTCAAGCCCAATTCCTTTTTCAAAATATCAAAGACCTATTCAGTTGAGATGTCCATGGCCTTAGCAATTTCACTCAAAGCCAATTGTCTGTCATCCATAACCATATTATGTATAGCATTAATTATTTATTCAGTAGTTGCACTTATTGGTCGTCGAGAACGAGGATTATCATCCAGGCTTGTCCGACCACGTTGAAACTCACCTGCCCACTTACAAATTATTGTTTTTGAAGGAATAGACTACCCTAATACGTCTACCATTACACTATGAATTTCCATTGCCTTTAAACTTTTTTTTACAAAGGATTAAATCACTGTACGATTTTCAACATTTTCCATTTTAAAAAATAAAACTGATACGTTTACTTTAAGGTACTGTTTTTCTACGAATGAATTGACAGATCGACTCGAAACTTCACATATGTTCATACGAAGGATGACACTTCAAAATGTAGTAGATAATATAGTTATTTTACTGCTCCATAGGCGTCGCTTCGGGAACTTTTCAATTAGCTTAGTTTAATGTTTATTATCTAAAAAATCTGAAACGTTTGGAGTTTAAAACGCCCGGGTCTAAAACGTCCAGAGTCTAAAACGTCCAGTGACAGTCCAACCCTTTAAAAATGCCAAAAAATAAGCTTGTGCAGGGCTTGGCTAACTAATAAACATACCTCTAATGGAGGGGTAACCCTATAAAAATAAACCTTATAAAACCCTATAAACCCTATAAAAATGGAAGGTTAACCTATACTGTCTGTGGTGTCGACTACTAGGCAGCTGTCGGTCTTTTTGGCAGTGATCCGCGCGAGGTTTCGGCGAGGTTCTCGACTGCCTATGCGTCCACCGCGTAGTATCCAGGTGTGCTTTGGAACAAGATATGCGCGTGATAGTACTACCTGTAGCGGCTGATACTTTTTAAATCTTACAATTTTATGTCGCCTTAAATTTTGCGTTGTTAATTTGTGAAAATAATGTCTATCAAATGTGAGCCATAGACAGCAATACAACTTTGTACCCTTCTTAACGCATTTTCAATAACTTTACCTAGCATATTTGATGTTAATGCAAGCGATATTAACACGAATGTTGTCCTTGAGTTGTTGTATGGTTTGGAGTTTATTTATGTAAACCTTTTCTTTTAAGAATCTCCATAAAAAATAATCCAAAGCTCTCGAATTAGGAGATTTGATGGTATTACATTGTTCTAATCGCTTATTATTGTCTGTAGGTAACAGGTCTGTAGGTCTTCAGCAATTTGAATTTTATAGAGAAACGTGTATAAGAAATTTCTCAATATTCGACGTAAACTGCGTGGAGAAATCTCCAATTGCGCACCATGCTGTCAAATTGACGTTTCTGGAGGCTCTTTGCAGCGCGTCGCACGGTTCTTGGACCTTATTATGCGGGACCTATCCTCCTGAACCTTTCCGAATTCTTAAAATTGCTCGAATAAACGATAAATTGTCGTTTATTGAGGTGCAGGACTATTAGGAGATTTTCGAGCTTTCATTATGTTCTTTTAGCGTATATTTATTCATAATAAAACTTTCGCGTCTGCACTACACAACAGCCAAACCTAAACAAAGTGGTAGCATGACCCTTACCCTTTATTAAATATACCCCACCCTTTATTATATATATTTCAATCCACTTTATTCATTTCATTCAAACTTCGTTCTTATAAAATATTACTCTTATATAGTGGTGGTGGCTCAAAAAGAACGTAAGTGGGAAAGTACATTGGCTGTGCGCTGTTAAGAGGGTTCAGTTTTAGTAACCATGGAAGGAGTATCGCGTTCATGTCACCAAGCAGTTTTTTAGACATGCTCATGCCTTTTCCGTTATCAGTTCAAGTACGAATAAACTCTTAACACAGTTCTCTGATAGACTGAATCATTTCACACAATTTGATTGGTTACGATGAGGAAATCAACTGGCCGTTTTCACACGGCTCGGATATATCTGTTGTGCTTCAACTTTGGGCCTTTTTCGTGTGTAACTAGAGGGTATCCTATTAGGGGAGTTGAAATGACTGTGATATTATTGTTTTGTGAAAGAATGCTTGAAATTATTGCTTCTGATTTCCATTTGGATGGTTGTGTTGATAAGTAAAGATGTTGATTAAGAACAGAGACGTCTCTATAGTGCTAAGGTACAATTTAGTAGAGTAGAGAGTAAAGTAGTACGGGGACTGTTAAATTATTATTTGAAGTGTTTTCTCATTTGAATATTGTTAATTGTTACCTTTTCATTTTATTCTCTTTTGTTAAGAATATGTAGAATTATTCTTCCTTTTTTTCTTGGTATATTACCTTTGTCTTGTTATTAGCTGCATATGCTATATAAAGTGTATTTCATTTTATTTTGGGAGTAGTGTTCATTGGGTCTTATATTTTTGAAGAGAGAAAGAAAGACAGGGTTTAAGAGAGTGAGGCCGCTCCAACCCTTAGCTACCTTGTGGGCATACCTGGTACTATACCCGAGGTTCCAGGCAGAATGTTACGAGCGGTCCTGACTGCTACGAGCATTCGCCGTATGATGGCGTGAGTTGTGTGCGATCACGACCCGTCATTAAAATGGCCCCGATTGCCTCTCCGAACTGCTTTCGTTGCGTTCGTCTAGAGCTCGGCTGATGACGGCTGAAAGGCTAGAAACCGGTCCCGAGAGACACGTGACGTCGCATGGTTGACAGTTCGGCGAAGGCGATCGGTGGCACCACGTGGAGAAAGGGTGAAAGATTTCTGTGATATTTTCCCTCCACGGTTCCGTTACGCTACCTTGTGGGCACATATATATATATATATATATATATATATATATATATATATATATATATATATATATATATATATATATACGTTTATATTGTTGTTGTTTTCATAATTGTATAATTGTTTATATTTCAAAAAAAAATAAGTCTTAAAAGAGAAAATCTCCATAAATATGAATTTTATGAAGAAAATGGAAAGGACCTTTTTGTAGAGGATTTAATTTTCTACAAAATTGCTTCTATATATGTTTCTCAAATCCGTACCCTTTAAGAGACATTTACAAAAAACTATAACGATTATTAAAACATAAACTTAGATCGTCTTGAAGAACGTGTTATTTTTGTTAAAAAAAAAGAAATTCCTCTGTATTTTTTCATCAAAAGAAAGGTTTTTTGGGGCGTCGGAATATATATATATATATATATATATATATATATATATATATATATATATATATATATATATATATATATATATATATCATCATCATCATCATCATCATCATCATCAGCCCGTATCGATCCACGGCAGGATGAAGGCCTCTTCAGCTTGCTTCCAACCTTCACGGTCCTGGGCTTTCCTCTGCCACTCGGGTCCAATATACTTAACGATGTCATCAGTCCATCGTGCTTTCGGTCTTCTTCGCGGACGTTTGCGATCAAGCGGTATCCACTCCAGGATTGCCTTGGTCCATCTGTCGTCCCAACGCCTCGCTATATGGCCTGCCCATCTCCATTTCAACTGTTTTACTCTTCCAATGATGTCACAGACTTTTGTTTGTTCCCTGATCCATGCGCAGGACTTTCTGTCTCGTCTTGTAATGCCAAGCATACATCTTTCCATTCCCCTCTGTGCCACCCGAAGTTTTTGAATTGATTGCGATGTGAGTGTCCAGGTTTCACTTCCGTATGTCATAACGGGTAGAACGCACTGATCGAATACTTTTCTTTTCAGGCAAAGTGGGAGTCTGCTCTTAAACACTATGTTGAGCCTACCAAATGCCTGCCAGCCACATTTAACACGCCGTTCCACCTCCCGGGCGGTATTCCCCTCCATGGAAATCCTCTGCCCAAGATATACAAAGCTGTCCACAATCTCTAAATCCCTTTCTAAAACTGAAATTCTTCTGTCCTGAGCGAAGTTATTGAACATAACCTGACTCTTTTTCAGGTTTATTTTCAAGCCATATGGTTCGCCAGCCCTTTGCAGTTCTTGTATGCGTCTTTGCAGCTCCTCTGGGTCTTGTGAAATGAGAATAATATCATCTGCAAATCTAAGATGGTTTAAGTTTGCATCATTGATCTTTACCCCATCCTGTTCCCAATCCAGTTTACGGAATACTTCTTCAAGGCCAGCCGAGAAAATAATAGGCGATATTGCGTCACCCTGCCGTACACCTCGTTCTATATTAATTCCCACTTCAAGATCATCAAGGTGAATTGTGGCTGTAGCTCCATCATATATCGATTCTAATAGGTTTACATAGGCTCTCTCTACACCTTGGCTAAGCAGTGCATCCATTATCGCATGCTTTGAGATGGAATCAAATGCTTTTTCGTAGTCGATAAAAGCCAAGCACAGTGGCATGGTGTATTCGTTGTGCCTTTCTATGACCTGCTGTACAACCTGGATGTGATCCATTGTACTGAATCCACTTCTGAATCCTGCTTGTTCTCTTGGTTGTGCGTCATTCAGTTTTTTTAATATTCTTTTAGAAATTATCTTAGTGAAAACTTTGTACATCACTGATAGGAGGCTTATTGGACGGTAGTTCTTTAAATCTTCCTGTGCTCCTTTTTTATGTAAAAGGATCACTTCTGCATTTTTCCATAAGTCAGGTACTTTTTGTTCTTTGAGGCATTTTGAGTATAATTTTGCCAGTGTTTTATGTAACGTCCGACCACCAGCTTTTAGCATTTCGACAGTTACACTATCTTTTCCTGGAGCCTTGCCGTTCTTCATCAATTCTATAGCATTTGTTACTTCCTCCACTAGGATATCTGGTATTATATATTGTTCTTCCGTGGGTATTGCTGTCCCTGACTGGCTCTGATCTTCATATAACTGGGAATAAAACCTTCTGACAATCTCTAACATTTGGGTACGCGTCCTGCACACTGTGCCATCCTCACGCTTTAAAGCATATATTTGCGTTCTTTTGTTTCTCAGCTTCTGTTTAGCTTTGTTAATTCCTTTGTTTTCTTCCAGGGTTTTTTGCACTAGCTGCATATTGAATCGGCGCGTGTCCTCTCTGATATGTTTTCTTATAGTTTTGCAGAGCTCAGTGTACTCGATCCTGCCAAAAGGACTACCTGCATTTCTCATTGCTCGCCGTTTCTTCATTAAATCAATGGTCTCATTGGAGATTTTTGTTTGTTATATATATATATATATATATATATATATATATATATATATATATATATATATATATATATATATATATATGTTGATTATTTAACGATGACTTTCTTCGTTGCTGTACACACATTCGGAACCTCTCTCGAAAAGTCTGCATCGCACTTGCTTCTTGGCAACTTACAGCTCGTCTACTATACGAAGATTTCGAACGTAGACAAAAATAGTAAAGTGACAAATCTGGTTTCCGTGGAAGCCAAAACACATTGCTGAAACGAGATTGAATTGTCGGAGAAAACATTTGTCGAATAACGAACAACCCCTTACCGTATGGGCTGTAGCTTCAACTTGTTGGAACTTTTGTCTATATGACCAGTAACTATTGAAGTTATAGGTGAAAAAAATGTGTAGAATGTCAGCATAGTTAGTCTGAAGTCACGGTTACTATAGTAATACGACTTCTTCAAAAATATGGGGAATAGGCTTTTACGGCTTATCCTCTACCTTTTGTTATCGTTTCTGCAATTTATTTACTAATAATATTTATATTTATTTATTTGTCTATTAACTTGTTTGTTCACTTTTATTTATACTCTATATGTCAGTTTGTCTAAATTGTAATTTCTACTGTGCGTGTATATTATAGAAATCTTTCACCCTTTCTCCACGTGGTGCCACCGATCGCCTTCGCCGAACTGTCAACCATGCGACGTCACGTGTCTCTCGGGGGCGGTTTCTAGCCTTTCAGTGAAAGATTTCTGTAATATATATATATATATATATATATATATATATATATATATATATATATATATATATATATATATATATATATCCAAGCCAAACTTATTACTGATTGTTTTGGTGTTAATTACATTTTTTATATTGAAAATCAACGTTACAAACGCGTCACTCTCTAAATTAATACGTTAAAATAAGAAAAAACAATTGTGAAACACGTTCTATTTGTTTCAGGATACAATGAAAAGATGAGCAAAACCTTTGACGGTAAGTGTATCCTCGATGTATAATTTTTCATGTTTTAAACATATATTAGTTTATGTTAATTCAATTGATGGTATGTATAATTATATGTAATAATTTTTTACTTTTGAAGCTAGGATAATGTAAAATTAAAACATAATAAATACTTGATTAATCATGAATTGTTTTTCGTGTTTACAATTTTTAAATTCTGAATAAATAATAATGTGATATCCGACATTATATTAAATATCGGTCTAAAATATTTTTATTTATGAATGAAAGTAGGTATTAAAACACAACATGGACATTTCAGAAACGTTTACTATCGACATGTTGATCTATTTTTATCTATTTCATTTGTTACCATTTAAAGTTTGTTGATTTTTTAAAATATATTTTTTAAATATTTAAAGTGGCGCAGTCGGTAGAATATTTCTCATTGAAGGGAAAGACGGAAATCTACAGGGAATTTGAACATCTAGTTTTATAGTTCAAAGTCATTTAACAACTAGCTCAGCTCAACCAAAAATTGACGAATGCTGGTGCTTTTTTTTAAGCTTAGTACTTTGTTCGAAATCAGAATAGGAAATTAAAATCTGATAATATTTTGTTGTTTGTCAAAAAACTACTATGATCAAAAAGTAAGGGACATTTGCTTTGTAAATTTGCACGTTTTACGTATCTATTCAACCATTTACTTTTTAAGTTGGTATGACTGTCCTTGACATCTGGCAAAACGTCATTTGTAGAGGCTTTTGTAGTTGCTAATCATTTTTGTCGGCGATTTTTTTAAATTGATAAATTTATCTATAAAAAAATTTACATTATATTTGGTATAAAAATTGATGGTAGAGAAGCCATTGAAGATGAATGTCATCTAGTATGATCTCCCACATCAATTAGATCAATTTAATCTATATGAAAAACAATTTAGCTTTGTCTCGTGTATGTTCTGATCTTGTTTCGAAAACAATGATTATTTTTAATCGTATTGAAGTTCCTTAAGGTATATTTTCTTTGAATGATGACATTCTGAAATGCATAATTACTGGTGACATGGATCTATGCTGATGACCCAGAAGCAGTTTAACAATCAAGCGAGTATTGTATTAAAGATGAACCAAAGTGGAAAAAAACACATCGAAGGTGATCAAAAAACAAGGTCATGTTAATTGTCTTTAATGATAATTAACATGACAATGTTAATTGTCTATCACAAAGAGTTCATTCCAACTGGTCAAAAAGTTAATAAAGAATAATATTTAAGCGTTATGCGTAATTTGCGTGAGTGCATGTTCAGTTACCACACAGACCGTATTCACCTGATATGGCACTGTGTAACATTTCCTGTTTCCTCGACTGTCGAAACCACTTCGTGAACGCCGATTTGAATCTATAGAAGCCATTCAAGAGAGTCCACTGGCCACTTTGAAGGAAATGCTAGAAGTCCCGTCTAAAAACTGTTTCAAAGACTGGAAAATAATGTTGGAATAAGTATATTGCAGTGATCGAGCATTACGTTGAAGGGGACAATTTGATATTTATTACCGTTTTTCTGGAGTTTATTAAATTTCTTATTTAGTAATAATTATTAAGTAATTTGTAATATTGGAATGTGTTTCATATTTTTAAAACGAACTTATAAAAGGGTAAATCGTAAAATGTTATACTTTTTTTAAAAATTTTATTAGAAACTTACAGAACAATTTTCTTTTTTCAACCTGAGATTTAAATAATAGATAAGCGGTTTACAGGTCCGTTTTTTTTGTTTTCTTCATGCGAATGTTTATATTTGCTTGGTGCGTAATCTATTCTTTCGGCCCCAAAAATGGTATTTTAAGTATATCCCGAGATTTGCACCTTTTGCATATGAGATTGGGTCTACACTCCGGAGATTTTATATGGCTTACGCTGGGAGAAAGGAAAAAAATGTAATATATAGGAGGGTTACGTCGAAGTTGTATTTTTTATGATTCTATAAGCCTGGCTTTTTAAAATTAGATCGGCTGGGGGAAATTACCTGCAGTAATATTTAATGGTAGGTAAAGAAATTGCTAAGTGTCAGTGTTTTATGTAAAGGATTATCTGCATTTAATAATAGATTTTTTTAATCCCAGATGCTTATTTTAGCCGCTCTGTAATGGAAACTTTGTGATAAGTTTTTGTTTACAACTTATACCTAAATTGTTTACAAATTGTTACAGTGAAGATTATCAAATTTATCTCCTATTTTTGATGTCTTTTCGTTATTTATAGGTAGTTTAATCTGCATTGTGGTTAGTTTCATAAATATGGACAACCTCATTTCTATCTGGTTTATTTTATATATATATATATATATATATATATATATATATATATATATATATATATATATATATATATATATATGATGAGTGGAGCTCGTTTCCAGTCAAGTACCTAACAAAATGTTCATTTAGGCGGAGACGCAGATTGTGGAACCCATATATATATATATATATATATATATATATATATATATATATATATATATATATATATATATATATATATATATATATATGATGAGTGGAGCTCGTTTCCAGTCAAGTACCTAACAAAATGTTCATTTAGGCGGAGACGCAGATTGTGGAACCCATATATATATATATATATATATATATATATATATATATATATATATATATATATATATATATATATATATGTATATATATATATGTATATATATATATATATATATATATATATATATATATATATATATATATATGTATATGTATATATATATATATATATATATATATATGTATGTAATTATCTTTTTATTTTTTGGGATTTTCGGTCAATTAATAATTATAATTTTTTGATTGCTTTGTTAAAGTTTCAGTTTAATAATAAACTATCTACAGAACTCTACAATATACCTTATTTTTATAAAAAATACATATTTGCATCTAAAAACCTACCAATATCTAATTAAACAATTAAAGTAAAGTTTTGGGGTTAGAGGCGCATCAGCAACTGAGAAGGCTATTTAGCGACTGGACCTACAGCTTAACGTGGGCTCCGAACCACGGTCATCAGCAACCGAAAACCCCGGTCAGCACCTCCCTCAGGCTATCAACCCTTGGTTTTGTGCTTAACCGAAAGTATCTCGAGAAGCCTACCGACTGGCGAGTGACCAACGTAGAAAACCTCTCAGAAGGCATCCGGCCTTACCCAGCCTCGAACCGGCATGACTGAGGGGTGATTCCTTGTCAGATTTTACACTCTTACCTAGAAACATGCACAAGAATTTAAAAAAAACTTTTTTTGCCTAGTACGGGATTCGAACCCGCTCCACATTAACTGCCATAACGTAATGCTGACGTTCATGCCATGACGTAATGTTGAAATTCATAACGTAATGTGGCTCCAATTAAACAATTAATTTTTAATTAAAATATGATATTTTTTTTTTAATTTTCAATTGACATATATCTGACTTTGATATATTTAACAAATGTTTTACCTTTAAATATTTTGTTATTATAACCTAACAATTTTAGATATCGATCGACATCGATAAACTGTCATCGATAAAGAATAGAGAATATCTTGGACCACTAACTGAATTGCTCTCCACGGGACCACAAATGTTAGAATGAACGATTTGAAGTGTCTTTGTGGCTCGTGTACCCCCGGGAAAGGATAACATTGTCTGTTTTCCTTCACAACATAAATCGCAGTTCAACGTACTAGTTACAAAAGTATCAGGATAATCCATTCCTTCACCCAATCCACGTTTTATTTTGTTCATGTCCTTGATGTTTATATATCCTACTCGCCTGTGTCATATATATATATATATATATATATATATATATATATATATATATATATATATATATATATATATATATATATATATATATATATATATATATATACCTAAAGTAAAACCTTTGTTTGGCGAACACTTACGGGACCCTAAAAAGTGTCGGTTAAATATTATCTATAATATTCTATCAGGGTGGTTTTTCGGGTTTTCTTGCCAATTAAATTATCTTGGAATATATTGGAAGTGGAGATTCAACTTAGATATCAAATCTAAAGCTAGCAGGTCGCCACGTGCTGCAACAAAGCGTTATAATTGCTGCGTCACATTAACTGCCTGCATAGTATGTGTGTAGTGCCTGGTGTTAATACCCTCTTTTTCCTGTGACAGAGGGAAATGGAGAAGATTCCACCAAAGGGGTCGATGGATAGCCCATATCTCTACACCCAGAAGGGTACAAGAGGTGATGGCTAAGTAAGTAAGTAAGTAAGAAGTTCTGAATCCTAAAGAAACCGTTAGTGCTGAATATTGTTGTGCTCAGCTTGACAGATTAAACATGGCTTTGATTCAAAAACGTCCAAGTCTGATTAAGTCTGACTTAAGAAAAAATCAGAGTTAGGCTGGGAAATATTTTCTTATTCACCGTATTCTTTTAATGCTGCATCATCGGATTACCATCTTTGGAACCTTTTCTTTGTGGAAAAACAAATCTTATTCCACAGCTACCAAAACTGTACCCGAAAAATATTTTACTTCAAAATCACTCTCATTATACAAGAAGGGAGTAGAAATTTGTCAATAACAATGGAGATTATATTGTAGATTGAAACTGTGTTAACTGTAAACTCGAAAAGATTTACCACTAAACGCCAAATCTCTTTGTTTAATTTCTCGATGCGCGTTTCACTAACCATTTAGCATCAGTACGCGATGATTGAGTCTTGATAATGCTAACATGGTTAGCAAACCACATGTCGAGAAGTTAAATTAAGTGATTTGATGTTTAGTGGTGAATCTTTTCCAGTTTAGTGTTTCACAATGAAGGTTCGAATATAGGAATTGATGTATTAACTGATTACCTATAATTCATGGTGTTCCACTTTTTCTATAGCGTACCTTATATAGTTAATAAGTAAGTTATTTATTTTATATTTTATTCCGATTGAATAAAACTATTGATTCATCTTCGTAATTCGATTTATTTTATTTAATACCATTTTCTAAAACAGGTTTTTACTTTGTCTTCACATTTACAGAACCAGACGGAGAAATTCATTGAAAGTTAAGGAAATATCAAGAAACCGAAATAGTTTTCTCGAAGCGAAGTTTTTATTGTTCTGTTGCAGAGGAATACACACACATACACATACAAAGTTTTAAATCTTCTCGCTTCAGTTGCCGGCAAATGCATTCCGACTCACTTGATGAAATTCAATTTGTTCCACGTCTCTCACTAGTAAATCTGCCTTTCGCAAATTGATAAATATTGGATGTTTATATTTAGAATAAACTGGTAAAAATTGAGAACGTGAGCCGGTGGTGCACTTCTTATATTGGTGTGGATTATGTTAGGTCTGTGTTTCGTTATTATCTTGTAAGTTTTCATATTTTTCGCCGAGAATGGTTGTAATAAGATTGCGAATGATAAATATTGGGTTTTAGGGCTTGTAGTGGTTGCATTTTGATTCGTCATCATTTGTTGTGCTTATCCAGAAGTTGTATTTGTTGTATCTGGTTTTAAAGTGTTATTAACATTATGTGCTACTATGATGAACAAAGAGATATACACCAAGTACATGGATCATACAGAATGTACAAGGCGAAGAAATAACAAAGGGTCACAAACGGAATGAGTATCCATAGATCATGACTCTTCTGTACAGAAGAACTAGAAAAGATTCTAGATTCTAGAAAAGAATACTGTGGACTGCGTCCAATGAGACAACAGTGCTGAGTGTCATCAGACACCCAACTGTTGGGTTCCACAATCTCATGTGGAACACACAACAAACTGCGTCTCCGCCTAAATAGAACATTTTGTTGATTATTTGACTGAGAACAGGCCCCACCCATCCCTTCCATTCGAGGGCACATGTTTCGTCTCTTGATATTTAGACTCTCAAGTGAAAATTTTAGTCACGAGATCACTAAGATTGTCGGATAGGGAACATAGGCGAACAGAACTTAATTCATTAGAAACGGTACTAATTCAAAACGTCTATGACATGCGTCAAATAAAAAGGCATATTAATAAAGTTCAGGCAACTGGTCATACCAACCAATCTACTAGAGAATTGTCCCAAAATCCTTCTGCCATACATCAAAGGAGTTCAATATGCCATACATCAAAAGTTCTTCTGCCATACATCAAAGGAGTTACTGATAAAATTTGCCACGTATTCAGATCCCGTAATATCGAAACGATATTTACAACAGAAAGAAATATATCCAGTTTCCTCAGACCAGTGAAGGATAATATTCCACAAGAGTCACACGGTGTCTATGAGATTCCTTGTTCTGGCTGCTCCCAATCATATATCGGTCAAACTAATAGACGTATCCAAAATCGCATATATGAGCATTCTCTCGCCGTCCGAAAATCTGATCTCTCCTCGACTATAGCAGAACATCATCTTCAAACGGATCGCAAAATAGATTTCGACAAGGCCAAAGTAATCGCACCTATATATTCGTACAAATCCCGCATAATTCGTGAAGCAATTGAGATCGAAATACGTCCAGACTGCTTAAACAAGAGGGTTTAAAGAGGTTAAACAAGAGGGTTTTAGAGTTCCAAATACATGGAAACCGCTTATTTCCAAATTGTCCATCCGAAAACCTTCTAGTCAAACGTCCACCTCCCGTCACAACCGAGCGCCCCACCTACAACCTTACCTATTAATATAGAGGTCGCGCCGTCCACGTTCTTTTCTGGTTGTAAACTCTGGGGAGTAGGCAGATTGAGGTCTCGGAGTGAATTAACTAGATTCTCTTGAAAATGGCATCAAAGTGGAAGCCGAAACGTCGAGATTTTATAAATCTAAAATGCGGTTCTACCCGAGAACCTAGTAGTTCTAATACTGCACCGATTTTAATGAAATTTTGCACACTGTGTGCAGTTTGATCCAATAGTTGGCGCTGTGTTAAGAGTTCAAACGTTTCATTTATGCTACAATTTATTTCACGGCAAACGTGTGTTCAAAATTTACTTACGACATAACATTCCTTTTTCATTTTTTGGTGCGTTATTTTTTCATGTAATTTCAATTGTTCTCTGTTCATATGGCGAAGTATCGAAACACTTCGATTGGCCATAAACATGCGCGTACGATTGCAAAATATTACGATTGCATATATATATATATATATATATATATACTTTCCAATAAAAATTCGAGTTAAACTTTTCTAAAGGGAAAGAGAACCCAAGGATTGAGATAATAATTATATACCAGCAAATAAAAGTGAAGAAAAAGCAAAACAAATCGGCTGAATAGCCATCAACAAAAGCCACAGAGAAAATAATTATTAATAACTCAACCTTAAACGATTCCGTCCAATTTGCTATCGGGTTTTGTCCTTTTTAGAGTTGTCGAGAATAAAAACGGAAAGGACCGTGACTGGGCCTCGAAATTCAACTTTTTCGTCTATTCTCTTCGCGAAACGCAATTTATTTTCGATCGCTAGCTTCGATATTCAAAACCGCCCGGATTGTTTTGCGTTCCTAAACCTCGATTCCATGCCGGAAGTCCCAAATAGGTAAGAAGTTTGCTTTAAATTTTAAACGGGCAAAGTTATTGAGGTATGGTGCTTGTTTTCGAACGAAATCTGGCATCCAGAACTGGAATAAAGAGTAGAAATGGAAGGAACATTGTATGAAAGGAACTTGTTTAGACTTCTTATTATTTAAACTTGTTTGTGTTTAATGTTAATGGTTTATTAAACTTGAAAATCAATTGTTCTATTGGAAGCTTCGGTGTGAAACACTAAACTCGAAGAGATTTACCACTAAACACCAAATAACTTTTTGAAACTTCTCGACGCACGTTTCGCTAACAATGTTAGCATCATCAGGAGATGATTTAATCCAGATTATTTAATTTAGATTAAATCATCTCCTGATGATGCAAACATGGTTAGCGAAACGTGCTTCTAGAAGTTTCAAAAAGTGATTTGGTGTTTAGTGGTAAATATCTTCGAGTTTAAACTTGAAAATATTCACCACTAAATATAAAATCACTATTTAACTTCTGGATGCGTGTTTCGACAACCATGTTCGCATCATCAGGAGATTATTCTATCTAATTCTAAAATTAAATTTTATTCTATTTATGTGGTAACTGTATCTAATGAAGCGTGTAAAAATCGTGGACCGTCAAGTTTATCAAGCGTTACAGTAATAATTCAAAAAGTTGGCTGAATAGAATAGGTCCTTTATCCCGGTTCATATTTTTCTTACATGCATTACATTACATAGCCCTATTATTATTTTCACTTTTAACAAGTCTTAAGTTAGTAATATTTATATTATGGTCATATTTGAGTGAACGCTGGGTAACACAAGACTTTTCATTTCTCCCATATCTAATGTGGGCAATATGTTCTTTATATATGGTTAATATGAATCTTTTTGTTTGTCCTGTATACTTTCTATCACAATCTTGCCTAATACAAATTTCTAAACTAATTTCATAAATACCCAATTTTTATGTTGATCTGCTTTATCTTTTGAATCCCCAGGACTTCTCTTAACTTATGGTTTATTGACTACTTAACAATGTATACTGATTCGTTTACTTTATTGCAAATATACTCAATTTTTTTGGTTAAATGAGGTTTGATCCATACCCTCATGATGGTGCTGTCATTAGTGGCATGCTTATTAGTGGACAGAAATTGTTCCCATGCTCCTACTATGAAATAGACAACGTCCAGAAGGAAGACCGAAACATTCTGTATGAGCTATGAGAAGATAACAAAGTTCACTGCGTTGAAAGCACACTAATTTTGTGTTTAAAGTTCCGGAAAAAGAATTTTTCACTCACAAATTCGTTACAGGTGATGAAGGGTGAAGTCTTTATGATAATATTAAACATTAAAAGTTTTGAGTTGGTACTCTGTAAAGCCCAATCTACGTTCAGAAGCTTTTGCCCTGCATCTGTTGATATTGGAACGGTGTATTGTATTACGAGTTATCACAGCCGGTGAACCAATTACCGGGTGAAACAATTACGACAGATCCTTATCAACAGAAGTTGACCAATTTGAATGATTGCGTTAGAAGAGAAGCGGTCACATATTGACCAAGGACGTTATATCATGATCCTGTTTCATTGATAATATCCGACTAAATGTTCCGAAAAAGACTTAGAATGAAATCATTGCATGTTTTTTAAGTTGGTATGACTGTTTTTGACATCTGACAGAAGATTCATATGATTTCGCTTCCTAAGTTAAATTTTATACTGTCTTTTGTTATTGTTAAATATTTTTTCGGGATTTCTTTAAAATTGATAAATTTATCGAGAAAATAATTTGCATTCAGCTTACAGCAGTAATAGTGGCAGTGATACGACTTTAGTGATGGTAAAGAAACAGTTTAAGATGAATCTCGTTCTAGAAGACTTGTAACTACGTCAACCAATGAGGAAAACATTGTCAATATTAGGCTAATTCATGCCTTCTGCATCACAGAACGCACTATCGTATATCACCATAAGTACTCCTCTATGTTTCCCTAAAAATCAAATATATACCGTTCCCCAAACAACATATCTACTAGCTGGGTCACCGTGCGACTTTTTCCTGTTCCCATAACTGAGAAGACCACTTCCTGTCCGCCGTTTTGAATCCATAGATTCCATTCAAGATGGTTCATTGGCCTTTGGCTTAATAGGTTAATATTAATACGTGTTTCAAAGATTAGAAAGTTGTTTTATACATTGGCCGCGAAATAGGCTAGTTCACATGACAATTTTCTATATTTTTGATATATAGAAATATTGTTATCATAAACGTTCAAAAACAGTTAAACTAAAGATCACCAAAAACCAAGACGAAAAGATTCAGGTCATTCAGATTAAATCATCTCCTGATGATGCTAACATGGTTAGTGAAACGTGCGTCGAACAGTTCAAAAAAAGTGATTTGGTGTTTAGTTGTAAATCTCTTCAAATTTAGTAAGACGAAAAGATTAATCAGGTTTTTTTGTATGACGAATAGCTAACAGAAAAAAAAACAACAAAAGTTTTATGGTCACCTCTAATATCTCTCAGAAAGATCGGTTGTTTTAACATTTTTGGATAAAAGAGTCTCATTCAAAACCAAAACTGTCCTTGGTGCTCTTTTTCACGCTCAGGAAGCTCAACAAGATGGGGATAGTTTTGATAAAACAACACATTTTCTAGTACAGCCAAACATACGTACATACGGCCGCAGATCACCAAACACCAACAATGGCCTTATTTTGAAACATTAATGTTGGGTTACATCGACTATTTTCACGAATGGTAAATAAGTTTCCTAAATCATTTCAGGCATCGATCCGTTCGTTCTGTGAAGAGTCACGACGTTTCGCCAAAATTTCATTTGGCATTTTCAAATGTCGTTCGCTTCGAGTGAAGAGTCCAAGTCCAACTCTTCACTCGAACGGATCAACTAAATGAGATTTTGGTGAAACGTCGTGACCCTTTGCAGAACGAACGGATCGATACCCGGAGTGATTTAGGAACATTCTTTGTTTATTATATTTTGGGCTGAGCATCTACACATGTTATGATTTAAAGCTAATTGTTACACGGAAAGCTTACCATTATCTACTATATCAACTAAAACATTCAACGAATTTTTGTTATGTTTTTTGCCTTCCTAATTTTGGACGACTTTTAATGCTGCCTGTATCATTGAATTTTTTCTCCGTTTTTGAAACTGTTGACTTAGTGATGTTTTTCATTCATTAAAAAATTTCAATTCATTAATAATTAATTGTAGCCCATCGATTATCAATATTATTTATTATAAAGTTTTAAAATAAAGTAAAAAAATCCATAATTATTTTTTATTCAAAAACCTAATTTTGGGACCGAATGTATTTTTGGTTTTAAATCGAACTTAAATGCACGCACTGAAGCCCTGAAATATTTTTTATCGTAATTTTGAAATAACAATCTTTATCGTGGTTATATTGCGATGTTACCACATCCTCCAAAGCTGATGTAGGGTATAATTATTAATTAAACAAATGTTTTAACAATATTTATTAGTTTATTTGTAATTTATTCGTCAAGTAATAAGCAATTCATATTTGCCAAATGTGCTTTTTGACGTATTTGTTTAGAATGTTATTTCTTATCATAGGTTTTCGATTGGTGATTTAATATCTCTCCATTTTTTTCCCAAATCCTTAGGTTTTTGACTCTTGTTATAAGGAATTGTTAGTATTGTTGCTTAAAGCTTTAAAAAGTTATAAAATATCGTGTGCCTTTTTGAAACACTGCTTGGTATGTTTTTGAAGACGTTGGGAACTGGGGCTTCTGATTATTGAGGACCTTAAAGTTGTGAATGATACGGCCGAAGGTAACCTTCTAATAAACTATATTTTCAAAATCATAAAAAATCAATTTTAGACTCAAATTTCTAAAAATATCAAAGTAAGGCTTTACAAACAAATACAACTAAAATAATCATTAATAGCCCAGCCGTAAGCCTCCAAGTCCAATTTGCAATCGGGTTTTGTCCATTCAATCGCCGAGAATAATAGCGGAAAGGATCGTGGTCGGGTCTCGAAAATGAGATTTTCTGTTCTTTTCCCGAAACCTATTTATTTACGTCCGGCAAGTTCCATATTTAGAATCACGTTTCTAAGTTTCAATTCGATGCTGGGAGGCACAGATTTGATTCAAATTTTAACGACATCATTGTTGGAGTTTCCTAGTTGTATTTGATTGAAACCTGGTGGACAGAAGTAAAGTAAAAAAGAGAAAAGATTGAGATTCGAGAGGAAATGGTAAAAAAGACGGTTGTTTAAACACATTTTGAGTTTTGCCCTGTTTAAAGTTTTCTGATTTTTATTATTTAGTTCATTCTGTTCCGGATGTTTGCCTGTCAGGAGGGTTACTCACAAAATTTCCTAGATCGTCTATACAATTTATAATACTTCAAAGAGATCTACCACTAAACACCAAATAAGTTTTTTTCACTTCTTGCCCCGCCGCATTTCGTTATCCATGATTGCATCATGAAATTCAATTAATTCTAAAACTAAACTTTGTTCTATTTATTTGACAACTGCATCTAATAAAGCATGTAAAGATTACAAATGGTGAAGTTAAGCAAGCGTTACATTAATATTTCAAATAAATTGAATAGAAAGAGAGATATCGAGGACATTGAAAAGAAGGAAAGAATAATTATAAGAAAAATCTTAGGCCTCGAACAAATAGATAGCACAACATACCGACTTCGAGAAAACTAAGAAATCAAACAATACTCAGATATCCATAGCGATATGAGAAAAAGAAGACCTAAGTTTTATGGACACATAAAACGGATGAATTCGAGTAGGCTAACTAGACAAATAATCGAATTTTATGAAAATAGGAGTGGAGCTAAAGTAAAAATAATTAAATGGATTGCTGCAAATAAAGAGGAGCTAAGATCTGCAAATACTACACAAAGTGAAATTCAGGATAGAGGCTCTTTCATACACAAGGTTAACGTTTGGAAGGTTGGCCGGAGAGGAAAATGTAGGAAGACTGGAACAATTTGGTCTGACGAAAGGAAAAAAGCTCATAGCGAAAGAATGAAATTAGTATGGGCGCAAAGGAATTTTCTCATATCGCTATGGATATCTGAGTATTGTTTGATTTCTTGGTTTTCTCGAAGTCGGTATGTTGTGCTATCTACTTGTTCGAGGCCTAAGATTTTTCTTATAATTATTCTTTCCTTCTTTTCAATGTCCTCGATATCTCTCTTTCTATTCAATTTATCTGCCCGATAGAGACATTCTGGCTTAATAACTGTGTTGTAATGTCTCAGTTTTCTGTTTTTAGATAGGCATTTTTTGTTGTAAATATTTTGTGTAAGTCTCAATGCCGTTTCCATTTTTTGACATCTACCCTTATTTCTTTCGCTTATATCTACCGCTTTTTCCAACCCATTTTCCTTGATTATTTCACCCAAATATTTGAATTAAGAAATTCGTCTGATGTTACCATATTTTGTTTTTAGAAATGGTGTTCTTAGTCTGTTGCAGGTCATGTATTGTGTCTTTTCAAAGGAAATTTGGAGTCCTACCTTTTCTGATGTTTCTTTTACGATTTCAATCTGTTTTTGTGTCGTTAATACATCTTGAGCTAAAATTGCTAGATCACCAGCAAACACCAGACAATCAGTTTTGATGTTGGTTCTCCCCAGTTTAATGGGCTGGTCAATATTCAGGGCCGACTTTTTTCACGCCACACCTGCATTATTTTTTCTGGAACACAGTTAAATACGAGTGGCGAGAGTCCATCCCCTTCTCTCACCACAGTTTTAATTTCGAAGGGCTCTGAGATGTCACCCATGAATTTAACTTTCGACCTTGTGTTAGTTAATGTTGCTTTAATAAGTGCCAGCGTTTTCAGATCTAGTCCTTGTTCTTTCAAGATTTGGAATAAAGATTCGCGGTCAATAGAATCATAAGTTTTTTTGAAATCCACAAATGTACAGAGGAGATTTTTATTGTACAGTTTTTGATGTCTTAGGACCAACTTTAGATTCAGGATAAGTTCAGGGCAGGATCTGCCCGGTCGAAAACCTGCTTTATTATTCACTAATTTTAAGTTCTAACTGTCCTTGTGCTCTGTCTAGTAGACATTGAGATAGAATCTTTTAACAAACTGGGAGAAGAGATCCCTCTGTAGTTGTTTACATCCGTTCTAGCTCCTATCGCTCTCTATATATATATATATATATATATATATATATATATATATATATATATATATATATATATATATATATATATATATATATAGATATATATCTGTGCGTGTGTGTAACACTGTGATTTCTAACGTAACAAGCGACATGATATAAAAGACAGTCATACCAACTTAAAAAATAAATGGTTCTATCAATATATAAGTCGCACAAATTTTTAAAACAAAAGTCAATTTAGTTTTTGATCATAGTAATATAGTATAAATACAAGACTAAATGACTTGTATCCATTAAAAAGTTAAATCAAACTTCTAACCAATTTGTGTCTTCCAACGTACAATAAAGATTTGGAATGGGACAATGTTGGAAATAGATAATATTTGGTTTAATAAGAGAAAAAAATAAAGCAATATTTTCATAAAAACGACCTGAACGAATTCGGTCGTCAGTTTAGCAGGTGTGGCGGTTAATGGTTCTTAATTTTTTCTAAGAAAACAAACGTTCGATTTGGGAGAAAGGTAAACAATCAAAGTATGCGCCATCGCAGCGACACCTTTTTCCCATCTACCTGGCAATTTATGTAAATATGCATAATATTTATATAAATATGCAAAAAATATGAAAAGTTTTGGTTGAAAATTTTTAGAAAGTTCTTCTCTTACTTATAAATACTGTAGATGATAGCAGTGATTTCAGCCAGTACCATTAATGAAAATAAAAGTGCTTGCAGACATTTCATTTGTTTTTTTTTTGTTTAGTACTTGTATATTATATACCAATAAATGTCACTGATAATTATATAATATTTTTATTTTAATAACCATTCAAATATTAAAAAATGTTGTCGATGGTTTTAGAATGAAGCATTTTTACATGTGCTGAATCTATCTACAGGTACTAAATCAACGACACTTGCAAGACTTTCAACATTTTTATAATTTTGTAACTTACTTTGTAAAACTGTATAAATGATTCGCTAAAGTAAGGTTATGATGTTTAATCGCAATCTGGCAACAGCGCAGCCGAAATTTTGGTCATGTGCTTAATGACGTGCAACGGTTTTAATTTTGTACAAGCTATATGATGACATCAGCCCATCGTGTTTTCGTTTTTTTTTTGTGGACGTTCCTAATCAAGGAGTATCCACTCTAGGATTACTTTGGTTCACCTGTCGTCGCATCGCCTCCGCTTTGTGGCCTGCCCACCTCCATTTAAGTTCCATTCTTCTAATGATATCATAATTTTGTTTGTTATCCAAGTGCAGGTCTTTCTGTCTCGCCTTGTAATTCCAAACATACATCTTTCTGGTCGTCTTTGAGCTATCTGACGTTTTTGAACTCAGTGTGATGTGAGTATCCAAGTTTAACTTAGGCATATCATAATATGACACCCTGATCACATTCTGTTTTATTTATTTAGTCAAAGTTCCACCTCTTGGGCGATATCACTCTCTACTGAGCCTCTATCATCACTAAAATTCTTGTTGTACGGTTACACATTTGTTTACGTAGATTCATCGCTACAACATTTTTATTGCATCGACATAAAAAGTTTCGTTTTTAGGCCAAATTTAATGGAAACTTTTTGCTCGATAAAATTACCCATTTAAAAAAAAATCGGTTATGAATTTTTTAACATTTACAAATAACAATATGTGTAAATATACATACTTTTCGTATGAAGTTGATTCATACAAATGAAGATAATTGGAGCAAACACAGCACGCATTATGACATGTGAAAACTATTAACAAATTAAAACTAAGAGTTTCTAAACAAGGCCCCTTTCTACTATTTGTTCTCAATTTCCACTTTTGATTTTAGTGGCATCGGGTAGATTTTGTATGAATAGAAGCGAAAATCTTAGCAACTCTGGCCGTTTAAAATGTAAATCGAAGGTCTTTCCTATAAATGAACGTCTCCCTGCATAGAATAGAGATTTATGGATTCGAAATGTATCGGGCGAGTTTGGCACACGAAAATAAATTCTTGTCGAGAAAAGAAGCAAAGAAAATTTTGTTTTTCGGAGCACAGTCATACTCTTTTGATTCTTGACGATTAAAAAGACAAAAGCCAATAGCAAATTGGACCGGATTATTTATGGAATTTACTGGAATTGAGTTGTTACTGATTATTTTATCTGCTTATTTACTTTTATTTAGTTCAATTTGAGTTTTTTTTTATTTTATTTGCTTATAAAAGTTTAATTTTCGATTTTCGATGGTTTTTATTAGGAATTTTGAAGTACCACAACGAATCACTTTCATTTTTAGTAATATTTTTATTTGAGACAACCTCTATCTATAGATCACGGAGATCACTAACATCGCAAACTTCATTTTGCAGGCTGCAATAGTTCACAAGCTTATAGGAATTAGAGAGATAGCAACACATTTTGGTTGATATTCTGGTTGATTTTTTGGTTAAATATTTGACGAAAATGATCGCTCAAGCACCGTATTTGCCGGATATGGTTCCGTGCGACTTTTTTATCTTCTACAAATTCAAATATCCGATTCGTGGAACGCGAGGAGAGGGAGAGGGAGATGGAGAGAGAGAGAGAATTTAATAAAGCAAAGTTTTTTCTTAACCGACTCAAACCGAAGAATGATTGACAGGAGATAAGACAGTGCAGTTAGTTAGAATGTGTTTGATTGTTAGAGGATCATTGCAAAATTCACAGAGGGGAGAGCCTTTTTCGTTTTAGCAGAAATTCATGAGACCCATCATGAAATTCATGACACCAATTCAGTGGCCAATCATGAGTCTCATCCATTTAACTGAGGCTTTTTTTATCCAGCAGCCGTTCTCGAGGAGATTGAGAGAATGAAGGTTTAAGGACTCTCAATTTGTTAGGTCTCTCAGGATCGTTTCAATATTGAGATTTGTGCGAAAGTTTTTGCAACAGAGTGATGGTCTTTTGGGTGGAAGCTGCGCGTGTATGGTAGTTCGTGTTGTATTAAACGTTTTGCGAGCTGATCAGCTTTCTCAATACCTTTGATGCCCTTGTGACCAGGATACCAAAGGAAAAGAAGAGGAGAATTCTGAGAGATGATGTCTTCTACAAGATCTGTAATTAGCGCAATAACTGGATGAGAAATGAGGCGATTTTGAATTATTATTAGAGCATTTCTGGAATCAGAAAATACTATCCAGGAATTTGCAGGGTTTAATCTGATATAAGAGAGACATCTTTCTAGAGCCACTAATTCAGCAGTAAGTACACTTGTTGAAGCCGGCAGTTTGAATCCTGAAGAGGTTCTATTGTGAACAAAGTCGCAACCATCTCGCTGGTCCATCTTAGATCCATCTGTAAAAATTGTTTGACATTGGAATGAGTTTCGAGTAAGATGTTTATACTGGATTTATATATGAAATAACTCTTTGATTCCTTATCATATCTTAATAAAGAGAAGTCAACCTGAATGGGATGTAGCAACCAAGGAAGAAGTAGGATGAAATGGAACAGGGACATGCAGTTTTATGTTTGACTGTACTAATAATTCAATTCTTCTATTGGAACCTTTGGTGCGAAACACTAAACTTGAAGAGATTTACTTATCTCTTCAAGTTAAGTTGTACTAATAGTTGTTGAAAAAGGATTCTGGGGTCGAGGGCCAAATTACGAGTAGACCGAAAAGGAAGGATGGAGGGGGGGGGGGGGATATATGATAACCAGGGATGAATGGTGTCTGCCAAAGATATGTACCATATTTTAAGAGAAGGTAGTTTTTTCTGATGAGTAAGGGTTTTAAAGTTCATGATACAGTGTATGCTAGGGATTGGACTGGTGGAGAATGCTCCACTTATGAGTCTTAAGGAAGTGTTCTGTATGACTTCTATAAACCGCAGGTAAGATTTAGGGGCTGTACCGAAGATTATGCCGCTATACCCTAACCTGGATCTAATTATAGCCTTGTATAGTTTAAGGAGACAGTGGTAATCCGAACCCCAAGTATTGTTTGAGAGCATCGTAAGTATTCCCATATCCCGAGCACAGTTAGCCTTCAAAGAGTGACTTTTTATTAGGTCTTAAGATAACTTAAAATCGATAGTTCTTGATATGTATTGGTTTTAATTTGATTTCCTTTTGCCCTCCCTATCTTTAGTTGTTATAGAAAAGAATGCGAACTGAGCGGTTTATTAAATTCTTGAATAAAACACAAAATTTGCGTTGATTTCAAAAAACTTTTTATTGATAATAAAAGTGCATGACATTTAAACAAAGAAGACAATATCTGCCAAATGACTATCTGTTGCAGTTCCACAGATGTCCACTCTTTGTTAAAATTTTCGATGACATTTTGGCATAACTGTGGCTCTATCTCTCCAATGTCTCGAATAATTTCATCCTTTAATTCAAGAATTGATTGTAGATTGTTCTTATAAAACTGGCTTTTTACGTAACCCCAAAGAAAATTGTCCAACGGTGTCAAATCACATGATCTTGGTGGCCAATTAACATCACCGTTTCTTGCATTTGCAGTGTGAGGTGTAGCACCATCCTGTTGGATCCACATATCTCTATCCAAATTAATATTATGCAATTCAGCCCACAAAAATCCATTTATCAACTCACGATATCGAACACCATTCACAGTTACAGCGTCACCAGCAGCATTTTGAAAAATATACACTCCAATTACACTTCCTGGTCACAACGCACACCAAACAACAATTTCAAAATATGATTCATCTGAAAAACTGATTTTTTGAGAAAGATCATCTGTTTCTTTGCTGGCTAATGCATGACGTTTTGCATAATCCAGTGGCTTTAGTTCCTGTGCTATTAAATCTTGTATACCTTCAGAGCTAAATCATTTCATAAAATACGTCTTGTTGTGAATTCACTAATAGACAAATTTTTATTTTGCAGTCAAAAATGTATTTTATAAGTTTCGGTAGGTTCATTTTTATTTATCCCGTTTTTTTTCAATAATTATCTAATATTTTCAAATTTACTGTCTTCCCGATGCTTTTTATTCATTTAAATGTTACATATTTTATTTTGCGCTCTCAATAATAATTAAAAACAGGTTATAAATATGAAAAAATTGATATTTTATCATAATATAAACTTCTAACTGTAATTTAAACCTCAAAATTCTCTGTTAGTGTCAATAAAATATTTTATCATCAGTTTAATCAGTTTAATTCAGTTAAGATCGCAAAATGAAAAATATAACTTTTAAAGAATAAAAAGCAATGAGTAATCAGTAAATTTGTAATAAAATTTTAAAAAAGGTCAAATAATTATTGGAAAAACGGTATGAATATCGTTCCCACCTTGCTGGGCTAGTCTTTTGTGTCGGGGTAGGGTGCGTCAGCTTTAGGTCTTCCACGTTTGCATGTCTTGAGCGCCAGTGGCGGCTAATACCAGCCACAATAGATACGTGCTTAATCTCTAGGTACTTATCTCCGGAACGACAGTCTGCAGGTATCGGACATTCTGTTCCGGCTGTACCGCCAACGGCACGGTAATGATACAGCAATCTTCGCTAGATCAGCATAGCCGGTGGTGTACGGTAGGCGGTAAGCGGTTACGGTAACCTTAGTGGTATGGATGTTGTAATGGAGGTTGTAGTAGTCCCTATGGTTGTGGACTCTAGGGGCTAGGTAGAACACGCCACGCTGCAATAAATAATAATAATAAAATAAATACCGGGCCGAATAACCGAGGCAGCGCAGGTCGTTCAAAGATGGAAGGCGGTTCAAGGGACTTTGGAAGAGGCAGGGATGGCGAAATCTGCACAATGGACGGCGTGTTTCCTGAGAGCTCGCCGCCCTTACGGATGTAAGCAGAAAATCAGAGACCCCACGATGGAGATCGGAATTAGGCAAATACGAAGAGGGATGAGGGGACATATGTAACGGGGGGAAGAAAACCCAAACGTTACAATATTTTAAGCTTCGGATATAACATATTTTTTTTTATTTATTTATCGTATTTATATTATTATATTTGGGGTTATGTTAAATCTTTGATATATGTCAATAAATTAGCAATTATTGACACCTTGGAAACCACCATAACTCGGACATTTGCGGACATAAGACCCCAATTACTTGAAAATATTGGATTAACAGAATGTGCTTTATCAGAAGTAGCCGTGGCGGATATTTGTTCGAAATTGTGTTGAAACATTAATTGACTAATAAACATAACACTGACTGTTATTTCACATAAAATAAAAGTGTTCAATGCCTCTAATTTGGCTGTTGTTTAATTTCAAGTTAAATTTCGGACGCACTAAATTACCCTATATATAGTATTGTAAGCAATATATTATATATATATATATATATATATATATATATATATATATATATATATATATATATACATTATATATATATATATATATATATATATATATATATATATATATATATATATATATATATATATATATATATATATATATATATAATCTTCTTCTTTCTTGCCCTAATAGTTTTTTTTAGATGTTTCATAAATATTTTGAGGTATGCTTTATTTATTACTTTAAACCACATCGTTCAAAATCGATTTAAAATTGTCGACCATCTTCGAGAATCCAACGTTTGCTACAACAACCACCCCGGTGCCCTCCCATTCACGGCAATTTACCACGTCAGTTATTTGTAACTAATAAAATTCCTGAAATCACCGCCATTTCAGCTCGGAACCTTAGTGTTTGGCAAGAAACTACCAAATAAAGCAATCAGGAGAATGCCTGGACCTTTTGTACGTCGGGTAATTTAATGTCTTCTTATTGCGCGTCGAGTTTCTTTATACCGATAGGTTACTGGGCGATTTTATTTGCTAGAAAATTTCGTTCTTTATTTGCCGAATATTTCCGGGTGAAATTTCGTGTGGAATGACAAGTTTATTTTCGAGAAAATAAAAAATTAGTCAAATTTGTGTCTCAGTTTAATAATTATCGTAAACTGATGACGTATTTAAATATATTTTTAGCTTTTTTTCACATAACATATCAATTTCTTAAGATTAATTATTCATTAAAGCCTAACTAAACATTTGTTCAACTTATATAAGATTCTAGCAAGCATAAGATAAATAATAGTACTATACGGGAGTTTGGACAAATAACTTTCCTAAATTTAACAAACGATTTCTCACATCATAAAAAACACAGGTAGACAGTCATGGGGGCTGCCGACAGAAGTGAAAACTTGAATAACAGTGTCTTGTTTTAATTTATGCAATCATTGGTTTAAATACTATCGAACAACTAGATGATCGAACTATCGACCAACTAATGAAAAATACTATCGAACATTGCACTATCAATATCACACATTCAATAAATAATATCAAAATTTTCAACGCAAATATTAATACATATATTAGAAATATTCGAAAATAAATACTTTGTTTTTGTTATTCATTTTTTGTACATAATGCTTTTGTGCTGTAGTCACTCTTGTACTGCACAGCGATTCTACAAATAAACAATTAAAATAATGATTATCTAAAACATAATTTAAACAATTAAACAAAACAAACATAAATAAACAAATAACAAAACAATAAAAACATTATACACAAATTAAACTTTTCACGTTGTCAATTTAACTTCACTTACTGCTACTACAATGTATTAGTGTATATATGCGTATACATGTACACAGGCCGCTGCGCGTCGCCAGTCTGGCGCAACACGCAACTAGCATGTCGGTGACGCGAACCCATAAGTTTTGCCCCTACCAAAAATCGCTCAACGCGACTAAAGGAGTTTTCAGTTCAAAAATAGTTCGTTATAACAAGAGTCAAAAACCTAAGGGTTTCGGCGAAAAAACGATATTAAAATTATTATATCTTCAATCGAGAACTTGAGATACGAATTAACATATTAAACAAATATATGTAAAAGAATTATCATCATCAGCATCATCAACGTCCATTTCAATTCCTTTACTCTTTCAATGATGTCACACACTTTCGTTTGTTTCATGATTCATGGTTTTTTGGCTCGTTTTGTAATGACAAGCATATATATTTCCATTTCCCTCTGTGCTACCCGAAGTTTTTGAATTGATTGCGATGTGAGTGTTCAGGTTTCACTTCCTGATTCATGGATTCACTGGTTTTTTGACCAACCATTCATCAAGCCAAATTTTCATTTCTTCGTAAGTATGCAGGTGTCATTCTGAAAGTCCGTGTTACATCGATCGAAATAAGTGATAGTCCGAAGGGGCTAAGTCAGATGAATATGGCGAGTGCGGTAGGACGTCCCATTTAACGTTTCCCAAATAGTTTTTTACACATTTGGCAATATGGGGTCGAACATTCTCATGTTGAAAAATACTTTATCGTGTCTTTGGCCATATTCTGATCGTTTTTTCTTCAATGCTTAGTTCAATTTTACCAATTGTTTTACGGAAAAGAAAAGTCAAAACGATGGACTAAAGGGGGAGAATTAGCTCCAAAAAAGTGGAAGACAGTTCGATCTACAGGTAAAGTCATGCGTCAGTTTTTTCGGATGCGCGTGAGATAATTTTCATTGATTATCCAGATTCCTCTATCCGCCCCTGTACTACCAATCTTTCCAGGTTATTACCGTCCCTGCTTTCAAGGTGGTCAAAGAATATTAATATTCATTCATGAATAATTTGAGATAGCCTTATTGGTTAATCAATTTCTTGAATAACGGATGGGTTTGTTCATTTTGCAGTCCATGGAATACGAAAGAGTAAAAAAGTTAGCATCAAAGTTCAAAAGAATCAATGCGCGTGAGATCTGGTTTTTTAATTGTTTATGTTTCAGCGTGTAATAGCATGACTGGAAAAATTAAGGTTTTTACTAACTGCTTCTTTGTGTTATGTGTTATATCATTATCTCTTCATATCTTCTGCAAATTCTGTATTATATTTTTTGCCATTTCGCACCTTCTTCTGATTTGATCAGTATTACTACCTTTGTTCGATATTAAAGCCACAAGATTGACGAATTGGCTCATAACATTAAATTGTTCTATTTAACTGATGTTGAAATGAAATGGGCAAACATAAAGCAAGGTTTAAAAGGGGACGCTCAACAATAGATCAGAGTAATAGTCTGATAAATTATGGAGAAAAAATAACAGAATTTGATTATATCATTCAAATGTGAGCCATTAGCATCAATGCAACTTTGTGTAATTTTACAACACATTTTTCATAACTTTTGTCTAAACTCAAAGAGATTTACCACTAAACACCGAATCACTTTTTTTAAAGTTCTCGTCGCACGTTTTGCTAACTGTGTCAGCATCATCAGGATATGATTTAGCATCATCAAGAGACAATTTAATGATGATACTAACATGGTTAGCGAAACGTGCGTCCGGATCTTTAAAAAAGTGATACGGTGTTTAGTGGTAAATCTCTTTGAGTTTAGTGTTTCACACTGAAGGTTCCAATAGAACAATTGATTTAATTTTTGTCTATCAACATATGTGGTATAAGTGTAGCGATTTCAACATGTATGTTGTTTTGAGTTGATGTATGGTTTAGGGATTATGTATGTAAACCTTTTTCTTTAAACATCCATATAAAAAAGAATCCGAAACCGTCAAATCAGGACATGTTGTTGGCATTGCAGTATTCTAATCGCTTATTTTTATCTGTAGATAACAGGTCTTGTACACTTAGCTGCACAGTTGCAATATCTTCAGAGCTTTGCACTGTTCTTATACATCTGATATATTTATATAATTATTTTTTTAATATATATATATATATATATATATATATATATATATATATATATATATAGATATATATATATATATATATATATATATATATATATATATATATATATATATATATATATATATATATATATATATATATATATATATATCTATATACCAATTTCATAACCAACCAATATCGTACCCCAATTATAAAGAGATTTTGAATGTTCAAGTCAGGAAAGGAGCAAATATAGACACGGATCACTACTTGACTAGAATCAAACTTAGCTTAAAACCTCGAAAACTTATTCAAAAGAGGCTGCTAATACCAAAGTTTGACCCAACGAAAATAAAACCAGCCCTAACAGAAGAGCTTGATAAACAACCTGCACAGAACTGGCAAGAATTAAAACAAAAAATTATTAAAACAGCCTTAAAGTTGGTCCCTTTACAAAAACGTAGAAAACATCCGTGGTGGAATGAAGTTTGCGAGCAAGCAGTATTAAGCCGAAGTAAAGCATTCAAAGATTGGAACAGTCAAAAAACAGCAATAAACTATAACATCTTTTTGGAAGTAAGAAAACAAACATCGAAGCTAATTAGACAAACTAAAAGAAAATATGAAAACAATCAACTTAATGAAATAGAAAAAGATTTCCAAAAAAATAACACCCGAAACTTTTACAAAACATTTAAAACTAAATTAACAGGCTATCAACCGCAGAGCCTATGCTTTCAAAAGGAAAACGGACAATTAGCTCTAAATAACCAAGACAATTGCAAAGAACTTGCGAAATATTTTGAACAAATACTAAACTGTCCTGAGCCCTTAAACAAATTAGCAACACTAAACCCTAAACAAACAAACCCAGATTCATTACCACCGAATGAAGAGGAAATACTTAGGCAAATCAAGCGGCTTAAAAATAACAAAGCTTCTGGTGAAGATGGAATCACTGCTGAACTTTTGAAATCTGCTGGTCCAGGTACAATCAAGGAAATAACCAAAATTCTACAAGAAGTTTGGCGAACCGAACGGATTCCGGAAGACTGGAAAGATGCTCTAATCCATCCACTACATAAGAAAGGAGATAGAACGGATGTAAACAACTATAGAGGAATATCTCTTCTCCCAGTTTGTTACAAGATTCTATCTCAATGTCTACTAGACAGAGCACAGGGACAGTTAGAACCGAATATTGGTGAATATCAAGCAGGTTTTCGACCGGGCAGATCCTGCCCTGAACAAATCCTAAATCTAAAGTTGATTCTAAGACATCAAAAACTGTACAATAAAAATCTCGTCTGTACATTTGTGGATTTCAAAAAAGCATATGATTCTATTGACCGCGAATCTTTATTCCGAATCTTGAAAGAACAAGGACTAGATCTGAAAACGCTGGCAATTATTAAAGCAACACTAACTAACACGAGGACAAAAGTTAAATTCATGGGTGACATCTCAGAGCCCTTCGAAATTAAAACTGGTGTGAGACAAGGGGATGGACTCTCGCCACTCTTATTTAACTGTGTTCTAGAAAAAGTAATACAGGAGTGGCGTGAAAAAAAGTCGGCACTGAATATTGACCAGCCCATTAAACTGGGGAGAACCAACATCAAAATTGATTGTCTGGCATTTGCTGATGATCTAGCAATTTTAGTTCAAGATGTATTAACGGCACAGAAACAGATTGAAATCCTAAAAGAAACAGCAGAAAAGGTAGGACTCCAAATTTCCTTTGAAAAGACACAATACATGACCTGCAACAGACTAAGAACACCATTTCTAAAAACAAAATATGGTAACATCAGACGAGTCTCTCAATTCAAATATTTGGGTGAAATAATCATGGAAAATGGGTTGGAAAAAGCGGCCAATAAGGGTAGATGTCAAAAAATGGAAATGGCATTGAGAGTTACAAAAAATATTTACAACAAAAAATGCCTATCTAAAAACACAAAACTGAGACATTACAACACGGTTATTAAGCCAGAATGTCTATATGCTGCAGAAACGCTCATTTTGAATAGAAAGAGGGACATCGAGGACATTGAAAAGAAGGAAAGAAAAATCATAAGAAAAATCCTAGGCCCCAAACAAATAAATAGCATATCGACAACATATGCATCTCTCCATAAAGTCCCGATGTTCGGAGCCATTCTGTAGAGTATTTTTTATTAATGTGTTCAGAATCGAGGAGAGCTGCAAAGCGACCATGGAGCTCTTTTCCTTTCCAAACTGAAATACGTCCCTGAGAAGTTATATGGCTTGCCTCATTAGTTGCTTGTGCTAGACGGAGGGGACTATAATTACTATCCAGTGTACAGGCAGCTCTATGAAGATTACTATTTTGGCTGAGAAAATAGGATCTTAGCCGATCCTCCTGTTGACGGCACATTCCTTCTACGTTCTGTAAGCCTCTTCCTCCCATATGTCGAGACAAATACAGCCGCTCGATGAACTTCTTGGGTGATGCATACGATGTTTTGATAATTTGGCTCTTATTTTCTGATCAAATGCTTTCAGAGAGGTGTCAGACCACTTTATTACACCAAACGTATAAGCAGCCACAGGCAAAGCCCAGGTGTTGATTGCCAATATTTTATTTCTGGCGCTGATCAAGGATTTACATATTCTTTCAACTGCAATTATGACTCTATTCATAATCATTTCCCTAGCTGTTATATGAGATATTCCTTACAACTGCATCATACCAAGATACTTATAATTTTCTCCACTATTGAGACTACGAATCACAATATCTCCCTTTAATTGCATATTTTCTGTATGTTCCAATACCTGCCCCTTGCGGACATGGACAATTGCACACTTATCAAGGCCAAACTCCATGCAGATGGTATCGCTAAAACTTTTGACAAGCTCTATTTCACTTTGAAGATTATTAGAGTTTGATGCATATAATTTTAGATCGTCCATATAGAATTGATGTGATACCTGAATGTTTGGATTTCTCTTCATCATATAGCCCATGCTGGACTCTCTCAACATTCTACTTAACGGTGTTAAAGCCATACAGAACCATAGAGGACTTAAACTATCCCCCTGAAACATTTCCCTGCGTATTCGCATCTCTCCAGTGGTGTACGAGGTATTATTATTATTATTATTATTATATATAATATATATATATATATATATATATATATATATATATATATATATATATATATATATATATATATATAAAGCGTGTATTTATCCATAATAAAACTTACACGTCTGCACTACACAAGAGCAAAACAAAAAAACTGTCAGAACAAAAAGGCAGCGTGACACTTGCCTCATCTTTTACCTCACCTATTCATCGAAATCCATCGTAGTTTCTCTACGATCAAAGTGATATTACACAGCCGCGCCTTGTTACCGACTATGAAGATGGGCGACACGACTCCGATGCTTCCATTTGTCACCACCTACTTCGCTTAACATTTCAGCCGCTGCCGACGATGACATTGCCGTCGAATTTCAATTTTCAATTTGGTGGTTTTAACTGCCTGCGGGCTGCTGCGTCGTAAAGTTCGCCCGATCGACCCGGAGTTTCATTGAGGTGCGATGAAAATTGTCTGGGAGATTATCCTTTTGTCCAACAGAGCAACAGTTTTGAAATAATCAGATATTTCATTTGGTTTTTGTTGGATCTATAGTTTGTTTTGATAACCCTGGTTAACAAGGTTTTTGCCCAACGATAATAAATTGTACCGCGTAATCAAGAGGTACGCGGTAACTACTCATCAACAACATAAGTTTCACTGCTGGCTTAGCTCAACTTTATAGAGTTATCAGTCAGTAGTATAATCAGTTATTAGTCAGGTTGAAACATGTATCCAGTATATTCGTGAACTTTACATGTCATTGCTATCTCTGGCGAGTGTGATATATAAGAACTAATTAATACAGAACTCTTGAACCTATAATATATGTCCACCCTCGTTCAACTTTTGGTCATCAAGAGCCATGCATCTCATGAAAGATTAGATGCATGCGTTGGTTCTTGCCCTGCGCTAGAATGCATGCGTCAGCGTATGCATGTGGCAAATTGAAAGGCATGTTGAACGGAAAAGTTGAACAAGTGTGGACATACCATATCATTGTGATATCTTTTGCCAATAAATAGTTTAAATACTATATTATTATTAAGTGTATTTTTAACCAATTTATGGTTTTATATTTTTATCTTCATTTATATTCATTTTTTTCTAAGTATTTCTGTATTTTAGTCATAATATTGTCATCGTTGCGGAACTGACTGTCTGGTCGTCGATCAAGTTTACCTTTCGCAAGACCAATGTTATGGAAAGAACAGAAGGACTAAGTTGCAGATTGTTATTTTTGCATTAATACAACTGCACGGCTCAATACCAGTAAAAAAGAAAATATCATTACTTTGGAACATTATGCATTATGCATTAGCTAAACATTATAAAAGACTAGTAAAATATATCACTCAAGCCTTGCACGCTATTGACTAAAATATATCTTAAAATACACATTTTGGACCCACATTTATATTTTTTACCTTAAAATATGGGAGACTTTAGCGATGAGCATGGCGTGCGCTTCCATCGGGATATATTGGATATGGAATGATGGTATCAAGGAACGGGAGTAGATTATTGTTGGAGATTAAGAAGGGAAACTATAGAAATTAATCATAAAAGAATAAGCACTTCAACTGGACATTTCTAAAATTATTAAAATTTATTAATCTAAATAACTTTTTAACTGGGTTATAAATCTTGTTATTGATGTCTACAAAAAATTTGATCTAACCAGAGCATGAAATTAATATCACTGCGAAAGTTTTTTAATGCATTCTCCAAATTAGTTCCAATTAACTCCAAGTTATTTTATGGGCTTACAAAACTTGGTAATTTGTTGACCAGTGTAATTAGAAATGCTAGTATGACCATAAAGTAAAAAGTGATTTTTTTTAAATCCTCCAGCAAGAATGGAGTAAAAAAGATATTTACTTATGAGGATTTTTTTTTATCTTCTTCCGTAATTGTATCTACCATTCTCATTATCAAATTTATATTACCATAACTTTCAGGAGTTAAGCCGATCTCCATTTGACCTAAAGTTTATGTTATTCTAATTCAGTTTTATTAGATATATTTTCGTGACCGTTTAATATTATTATTATTTTTTTTTATTTATTGGGACTTTCGGTCAGTTAATAAGTTTTATTTTTTTATTGTTTTATAGACGTTTCGGTTCAATAACGAACCATTTATTGTAGAAATGTTCTGAGGATGGTTCGTTATTAAGCCGAAACGTCAATAAAACAATAAAAAAATGAAAACTTATTAACTGACCGGAAGTCCCAGTAAATAAAAAAATAATAATTCTGATTAAGTTTCATTTAAGAAACGTTCCATTCTAAAAGGTCTTTCAAAGTGAGCGGTTTTTCAATTCTTGAATAAAACACAGAATTTGCGTTGATTTCAAAAAACTTTTTATTGATAATTGAAGCATTGTGTATGAGTTTTAAGCACGAAAGAGAATATTTGCCACAGACTTTTGCTCTTTTGTCAAAATTTTGAATAACATTTTGGTATAACCGTAGCTCTATCTCACAATGACACTAATAATTTCATCCTTTAGTTAAGGCATTGATGATGATCATGTGGATTGTTCTTATAGAACTGGCTTTTCTCATAACCTCAAAGAAAATAACCCTACGGTAGATAATCACATTATCTTAGTGGCCAATTAACAGCACCGTTCTTTGCAATAACTCGCCCAGGAAATTTTTCGCTCAATAAACTAATTGTTTTATTTGCAATGCGAGGTGTAGCGCCATCCTGTTGGAACCACCTAGCCTCCAGATCAATATTATTCAGTTCAGTCCACAAAAATTCAGTTATCATCTCATGATATCGATCACCATTTACAGTTACAGCTTCTCCAGTGGATTCTGAAAGAAATACGGCCCAACTACACCTCCTGATCATGATTCACACCAAACAATGATTTGTTTAGGATATAAAGGTTTCTCATGCATCAATCGTGGATTTTCCTCACCACAAATGCGGCTATTTTGTTTATTAACATAACCATCAATTTCAAAATGTGCTTCATCTGAAAAATCGTTTTTTTAAGAAAAATCATCTGTTTGTTTTTTGATGAAAGTTGACAAATACACGACGTTTTGAATGATCCAGTGGCTTTAGTTCCTGTTGTGTTATTTGAACCTTATATGCCTTCAGAGCTAAACCTTTCGTAAAATCCTCCATGTTGTTGATTCACTGAGTCCAAATTGTTGTGAACGTCGAGTAATTGTCTTCAGCAACACTGTCACGTACGAGATCAATATGCTCTTGTGGACGACCACTACAACTATATATTGCTCTTTTTTTATATTTCACCGAACCAGTTTCTTGAAATATTTGAACAATTCGATTGATAGTGATTTTAGATGGACGATTAATGGAACCTTAAATGTCATCATATAATTTTCTAAAAGTTTTTCACTAAGCGCCCATTTTCATAGAATAATTCAACAATTTTAACGCGTTGTATAGTGTACGACTCCATTTTTATAAATGTCACACATTACACTTCTGAAATGAGACTAGACCTAAGCAAATTCACAACGCCGTTTGTGTCTTATTCAAGAATTACAAAGATCGCTTAATTTGAAAAATCCGTTATTTAAAACGCATTCAACTGCGGCGTTAATATCGAAGGAGTGCATAATTATTTGCGCAGGAGTAGTTAATATTTAATACTCTTGTCCGTTTGTGGCTGGTAATAATTCGAAAACGTCACATGAAATCGTAATTAACCCTTGAAAAGGAGGGCTGTTTCTCGGTCGGGTCAAGTGACTGGCTTAGTGAAATGATTGTAAATAATAAAGTGTTACATGAGTTGGTTTGCTGAGGTGAAATTTTGATTAGTTTTTGATACTCGATTGTTATGCGTATTATGCTGATGCAAAAGTTCGTCCTGTCGTCCTGTCGCTAGGTGGCATTTCATCGCAAAACCGACGTGTTATCTACTTTGCACGTGTAAAGTTTTGGTGTTGTTCGACACAGCGAATTTCAGCCAGTATGTCGGAAAAAAATGTATTATTTGGTTGTGTTTTAAAATTTTGTTAGGTATTAAAATAACAGAAAATAATAATAATAATAATAATAATTTATTGAATCCTCAAGACAATACAAATATGCATGGATCAAGTCAAAACAAGAGCATGCACATTGCCACACTTCTGTGCATACAAAGAATATATAACATTTAAACCTACATATAAATATTTTATTCTTGATAAGGTGTATAATTTAATAAAGTATTTATTCAATCCCCACAACAATAAAAATATCCATGATTAAGTCGGATTGACAGAATTGACAGAATGTTCAGTGACACGACCTCAAAAATACATAAAATGATATGAAATGTTGATAAAAATCACTATTTTTTACGAATGCTCCAAAATTTCGCCTAACAAAGATGATAATCTCCAAAATATATAGTGATGGTAGAGTCAAAATCCTACATTGTTTAAAAATTGGTCGACATGTTGTCAGTAGTGACACCCCACCCATCATTCGAATTACCTTTTTTTGAATTTTGAAAACACGCATCAGATCAGGCGACCTATCCCAAAATACCAGACCGTACCTAGCGCGACTGTAAAACTCTGCATAGTAATATGAATGCACAATATCCGTGGTACCAACCCGTTTCAACCTATAAACAGCATATGAGACAGCAGCTAATTTTTTGCATAGTTCAGCTATGTGTCCATCCCAGCAAAGTCTGTTATCGAGATGAACACCCAGAAATCTAGTACAGGATGTTGGCTGTATAGACTTACCGTTAATTTTTAGTAAATATGACTTCGTTATAGTATGTGTTCGAGGAGTAAAGGCAATACTCCTCGAACACACACTATAATGGAGTCATATTTTATTAATAAAATAAGGAGCATATACGACAAAATAATAGGGGGTGTGTACAATGAGGGTGCCGTTGATGATTCCACCTGTCGTAAGTGGTTCAGAAAGTTTCTTGAAAACAATTTTAATCTTAGTGATGCAACACGTTCTAGATGATCTTGGATGATCTTGGATGATCTGGATGATTGAAAGTGATCCGTATAAAATAACTCAGGAGATGGGAGACATTTTTGAAATTAACCAGTCAAGAGTTTCAAAACGATTATGTCAACTTGGAATGCTTAACAAGGTGCTGGAGCTGCATAATGCTGTGCATAATGCATAATGCTGTGCACAATGTATAATGCTATATGGAGCTGTGGTATAGGTGCTACATAAGTTACGGAGAAAAAATTGATAGATCGAATTTTTACTTGCGTTTCTCTATTGATGTGATGACAAATTGGATTGGCGATGAAAAATGGTTTGTGTATTAAGCGTAAGAGCCCGTTTAATCAGCGCGAAAGCTAGTTTACATTCGAAGAAGGTTATGCTAAGTATATATGTATTTGATGAGACTGAAACCAATTGTTTATTATGAGCTATTACCTCTAAACCAGACCATTAATTTGGGGAAATACTGTTCACAACTAAGTGAATTATAGTGAACAATTGGCAGGAAGCGGTCTGAATTAGGGAAGGTTTATCGAGACTATGCTACACTACCTGAGCCTTTGGTCACATTACACAAACTTTTAGTATGTTTTGGTCAATCCATCGTACTGTCCCGACCTTGCGTCCTCCAACTATCATTTATTTATATCACTTCAAAACAGTTTAGATGATAAAAATTGTACTTTCTTGGAATACTTGAAAAATTACCTGGATTAGTTTCTTATCCAGGAGCCTCAAAACTTCTATGAGCGCGGAATTATGTAGAAAGGCCATTGAAGAGAATGGCACATACCATATTAATTAAATGAAATTTTTAACGCATACAATTTTCCTTCTATTTTTCTCAAAAAAGTGGGGAGAATTTTTGCTTCAGCTCAATAATAAGTCTTATCAGAAATGCAGAAATTTAAGGTATCGGAGAAAGTTGACTTTATTTCTGGTGACGTTTCATGTTATATATTATGTCAACCGGTATTGTTCATTTAAAAATCCAGTGGAAAATGTGTAATATTGTTTTTTTTTTCGTTTTTTGGTTTTTTCGCACGATCTAAAACTAAAAAAATATCAGAAATATCTGTTATGTAAATAAAGGTAGTGTCACTGTGTGTCACTGGGTATAAACAAAAAACCAAACGGAGACAAATTTCTCAGTGATTCTTTTCTGCAATAAATTTGCCTAACGAACAAAATCTTTACAAATATAGAAATGTTTTAAAATAAATACAAAGTTTTAACGTTAACGTTTCGGAGGGTCTTCTCCCCCCGTTTTCAAAACGAATCTAAAATATAAATTATATTAATTTCTATAGATAAAGTAAAGATAGGAAGTAAATATATTTTTTGTGTATGTCAACGTTACTTACATTGACCATAATAGTTTTTTATGACAGTGACATACTACCAAATATATAATAATAATTTTAATTATCGTTTAATTATCACGTAAAGTTTTGTGACTATTGTTGACCTTAAGAGTCCGGAACAGGAGGAGGTTATCAGGAAACAGAATGAATGAAAATATTTACAAAATACTTTAACAGAAAATGTAAACAATAACTGCAAAAAAAACAACTCCCATTGAAATACTACTAATACATAATTTAAATGCATGAAATTCTACGAGCATCCAAACAAACATCTCCTTTCATTGATAACTCCACCATCTTACTTTCAATCTCCACAGGATTTTTTGTTTTTTTCATTTATTAAGCATAAGAGCCCGTTTAATCAGCACGAAAGCCAGTTTACATTCGAAGAAGGTTATGCTATGTATTTACATATTTGGTGGGACTGAAATCAATCAAACTGTTAATATACCTATGCACATTCTGGGACCTTCACCAAATGGTAAAAAGATGAAATCAGGTCGATCTTATTAGACGTTCAAAATTAGCACCTGTACACTTAAGCAAGAAGAAGTTCTTCTTGCGGGTCATCAGAGCAGGGAATTTAACTTCCCAAATACGAGATGCATGCTACAGTCCAGTAGTTGATCATTCACTACATCAGTCGTCTCTCTAACCCTATTTAGAGCCGTTTGTTGCAATATTTTCCTTTTTTTGTTCATTAATTTTAAGTCAGAACACGCCGTAGCCCCTACTAAATAAGCCCAGAACCATTTGCAAAGCTGACACACTATGAACTATAAGCGCACAGTCAAACTGCATCTCTAAGATGCTAAGCCCCTGTTTTTTTGATTTGGCTTTAAATCGTGCCAGCTTGAATATGCCTCCATCCATTCTATAATAAAATACATGATATGAAACCAACAAACTGAAATGTATATTTGGAAGAAGCAATTTGGCGTTCTATAAACTGATTAACTAATTAGAACTAATTAAGAAATCTGACCTTAAAATTTGATAATCTCCTGATGATGGTAATATGGTTCGGGAAACGTGTCTCAATAGATTGGTTGAAAATAGGTATTTTAGGTTGATCAATATCAAAACAAAAAATATGTTTATTGGGATAAAATCAATTTTGGAGGTGTTGGAAAATTATCAATGTAGTTTTTTCAACCGAAATTAAACTTATACACATTACCTCTATTGAAAGGCTCAAAACGTTAAAAAAAACAGGGCAACATAGTAAAACACAACGAACTTTACGTCAGCTATAAAAATACATTTGCATTTGGAAATAGCAGTGTGCGTTTTACGATTTACGTAACAACTAAATAAAAACGCTTTCGGTTCAGATACACTGAACACGCACCTCTGCTATCCGGTTAAGTTTAATTTGACCGCATTTTATTTGAATGAAAGTTGTATGGTGTCTATACAAGCAGCAAACAAATATATTGATAGTGTCATTTATAATTTATTTTTTGATGTAAGATTATCATTTTTGGTAGGGATATTAGTGAAACTATGGCTTATCTTTTAATGCAAACAAAATTTGTCTACGTTATAAGGTTGTCCAGGATACCTGATATAGATCAAAAACATGCAATATCTAATATATTTAATTTTGCAAAATTCCTGAGACAAAATACTTCTATTTTTGTTAAACATTTTTACACTTTTGTTTTTAATATTTCATTTTTAATTGAATTCACCTTAGACTTTATTTTATTGTTAAACTAATGAATAAATTCCTGATAAGCAGTGGCGTAACTATACCATCTGAGGCCCGTGGCAAATTCATTGGATGGGGCCCTCCCAGCAAAAGTCGTCACTTTGTAATTTAATCTTAATAAGGGCCGGTTCTACAATGCAAGAATATACCAAGTATAAGCTATACTTGGAATAGAATTTGAAACGTCCGTATCCCGCCCGTTCTGCAGAACACGCGGAATTTTATTTTTCTAAGTGTAGCTTATACCTAGTATATTCTTGCATTGTAGAACTGGCTCTAAATTACTTAAATAGTTACCCAACAGTATTACTAATACTGTGTACATTTTAGTTAAATATCTAATAACTGTTATTTTCAAAAACATAAGTATTACATAATTTTAGTGAAATAACAATTTAATATTAACAAGATATTTATTAATAAAATTCTTTTCTCCGAGCTTTCTGTTCCGCAAAAGTATCAATAACATCACCATCAAGTTTAACGATCGGGCCATAAAATTTTCAATAGACAAAATAGCCAAGTTACGTAGCCTGTCTTGTCCTATAGAGTTTCTTAAATAGGTTTTTATTAATTTTTGTTCTGAAAACGATTTTTTAGCACTAGCTGTAGTCACAGGAATTGTAACAAACAACATTAATGCAGTACATACTTCAGGAAAGCCGCACGACATAAAATTATTCTTTATTATTAATAAATCAGCAAGTTCTTTAATACACAACTTTTCTATTTCGTCTCTGAAGGTGGACCGAAAACTGAGAATTTCCTTGGCAAAGGATTCAGATATGTCTTTTTTATATGTATATCAACAAATTCTAGAGCTTTTTTTAATAGTTCAGTGTCATTTAAATTTTGCAAAGTGGCAGGTTGCAAAACACTCAAATTGGAAAACAATTTCATTCATTGGAAGTAAACGCGATTTCAGTTGATTAATAATGATGTCCAATACTCGATAAAATATCTTCACTTTGAACAAACTTTCCGGATCTTGGAGACGCTCATCTGCGGAAAGTTCGTCAAAATGGCGTTTCACGTTCCTCTGACGAGTTTTAGAAAATTCAGGGTTGATGGACCATTTTTCTGCTACGCTATTTGCTTCCTTTTTTAAATTTTCAAATTTATGTCTATACCTTTCCAATTCTTCCAGACAAATTTTCAAACATTTTAAGGTATTTGAAACATCGGTGGCTTTAGACTGAAGTGCCTTAGAAGCTGTATCGATAGTTTGAAGAATTTTGCAATGGAAAATCAATAACATAATAAAATTGCAGTTCTCGATCTTCTTCTTGAGTGAATTAACTTTATTTCTTTCATCTGGTTTGCAATGTATCATTGTTTGTTTTTGTTAGCGCTTTTTGGACTTCAACAAACCGAACTTTTAAAGCAAAAATAGGACCATAACATCCTGCCGACCTAGTAGGGTTCAATGTTTTTAATGTTATCGAAGTTGAAGACTCCCTTCAGATATAAAACTTGATAATATATTTTTATACTGTGCCCAGAAAAATTATAAATTTGTTGAACAGTTTCAAAAAAATGTTGCATATCAATAACCTCTCTTACCTCATCATTAAGTACCAGATTTAAGTTATGAGCAGCACAGTTAACATATACCGCATTTGGCTCTATATCTTTTATTAGTTGTTGAACTCTACCATAATTGCCTTTCACTGTATTGGCACCACCATATCCTTGTCCTCGACACTTATTTAGAGGTATATTTTTGACATTTATGGATTTAATAATTTGGTTGGACATTGCTAAGGCAGTTTGGTGCTTAACTTCATGAAATCCTAAAAATGACTCTTTGATGACGAGCGTCTTTGGGATTCCATTTTCATCTTTCTCGATCATGCAATAACGGTAAAATTCACACATTTGATCTGTTTTTGAAATATCTTGAGTCGTATCGAATATGATAGAGTAAAATGGTGCGGCATTTATGGGGGGCCCCCGTGGGGTCGGGGATCCGTGGAATTTTGACAGCCCTGCCACCCTATAGTTACACCATTTCTGATAAGTAATGATATATTAAGAATTTAGACCATCTCATGTTTTAATATTTGATTAGAAAGCTATTATTATGGAGTAACAAAACAAGTTAAAGATATTTTTTCATTTCACTCTTCAAAATTATTTTGCAAAAAGAAAACTCACTATCAACAAACGAGGAGAGATCAGATTTTCGGACGGAGAGAGAATGCTCGTATATGCGATTTTGGATACGTCTATTAGTTTGTCCGATATATGATTGGGAGCAGCCAGAACAAGGAATCTCATAGACACCATGTGACTCCTGTGAACTATTATCCTTCACTGGTCTGAGGAAACTGGATATATTTATTTATGTTGAAAATTTCGTTTCGATATTGCGGGACCTGAATAAGTGGGAATTTTATCAGTAGCTTCCATGATGTATGGCAGAAGAACTTTGGGATTTTGGGACACTTCTCTAGTAGATTGGTTTGTATGACCAGTTGATTGAACTTTATTAATTTGCCTTTTTATTTGACGCATGTCATAGCCGTTTTGAATTAGTGCCGTTTTTAATGAATTAAGTTCTGTTTGCTTATGTTCCCTATACGACAATTTTAGTGATCTCGTAACTAAAATTTTGACTACCGAATTTAATTGGGATGGATGGTGATGTGAGTTCGCATTTAGATACCGGTTTGTGTGGGTGGGTTTACGATAGACAGAACAGGAGAAGCTTTGGTCTGGCCTTTTTGATATTAGAACGTCAAGAAAAGGGAAAGCAGAATTGTTTTCAGTCTCCATTGTAAATTGGATCTGGGGATGTATACTGTTCAAATGCGAAAGGAACAGATTTAAAGATTATGGTCCGTGCGTCCAAATGACGAAGGTTCAACAGATTGGTGTTAATGGCTTGCGTTTCAAAGTGTTCCATAAAAATATTGGCTATGACCGGAGAAAGAGGGAAGCCCATAGGAGCTCCACGAATTTGTTTAAAGAATTTATTTTTGAAAATAAAATATGTATTGGACATGCAATCTTCAATAAGACTGAGAATATCCGTTGATGTGTGGTGTTTGTTTTTTAGAATGTTTAGAGTTTTTGGGAGGGGAATGTTTGTAAATAACGAGACAATATCAAAACTAACCAGAATGTGCCTTTGAAGGTACGATATCATTTGACGATACTCTGTCTAAGACCCAAGTGTTTGGTTGGACCGAGAAGTTTAAGAGGTGACGAGAAAGTCTGGTAACTGTAAGTCATAATTGACGTCCCAAGTCAAGTATCATTGCTGGCAACATTGGTGCAGTTCGCGACCTTATTGAAGGTGACAAGCTGCTCGCTATTCATGAAATCGCTATAAATGTGGGCATTATCTTTGGAAGTGCTCAAACACTAATCAGAATTCATCTTGGCTTCAATAACATCTGTGCTCAATCGGTTCCGAAATTGTTGACCGATGATCAAAAACATCCGATTGTAAATCAATAAGAGACTTCTGAATCGATTTTGGCGGGAAGGACAGGCTTTTTTGAATCGAATCATGACATGTAATGAAACATGGGCGTATTATTATACTCCAGAATCAAAAATGCCGAAGGAACCTGCCTTGTAAAGGCCAAAACCCGTCTCTCAGCCGGTAAGCTACTGGCGACCGTTTTTTTTTTGACTGGAACGGTTAATTAATAACGTACGGTTAATGCTGCCTGCTACTGCCAGCTGTTGAAGGCAACAAAATCGGTTTACAGAAGCAAAAGACGCGGTGTTCCCATCAGAGACGCCCTCCTTCTCCATGACAACGCCAGGCCACACACAGCAGTTTTGGCGAAGGAAAAACTGGATCAATGCATTAGGAAACTCTTGAACAACCCCCATACAGTCCAGATTTGTCACCATGTGATTATTTTTTGTTTGCGCCCTTGAAAGATGCACTTGGAGGGGTACTCCAACTAACTAGGGTTGAGAACTTCGTGCGCAATTGACTGATGACCCAAACTCAAAGTTTCTACGAGCAAGGAATTCACAAGCTTCCAAGCCGCTGGGGAAAATAGTAGAGCGTGGAGGGGACTATGTCGAAAAATGATTTTTTATATTATTTTATAAATAATAAATATGTGTAAAACAATTTCGGTTTATATTTGATTCACCCTCGTAGAAGCTTTCTTTTAGTTTACTTTGAACGTCTATGCATTATACTCAATTTCATTTTTAAAAACAGTGAATTTAGTACCCCGGTGTAAATACGAAATAAATGTACCCGCTGCGCAATCATGCACTGATCGAGAAAAAAAATACAAATAAAAATATCTAACCATTACATTTCTCTAGGTGACAATATTGATTTTTTTCGCTTTTTAGAACACGACACGAATTAGCATCTTTTTATCATAGCAAGAAGAAAGAAGTCTTCATAGTCTCCAGCCAATTTCAGAATTTAAATATTTGTAAAACTTTTCGCCAACTTAATCCTGTCGACCGGGACGGATCGAAATGCGGTATGGGGATGCGGTGGGGATGGGGGAGACCCATGCTTCGAGAGGGCACACGTCGTCGACCCAGTGATTTATGGTACGGTGAGTGGTTGTTGGCGATGAGCCAAGCCTTTGCTTGGGGTCTTTAACTATATGCGGACCTCCGTGATGGGCGCCTATAACACTTTACTTGGCTTTAAATAAGTTTTTGGAAGCGGGGACATTACTTTAACTTATTTGGATCTTTTGGTTTTTGTTTGTTTCGATATTTAGGTTATTTTGCATCAGATTTGCCTATTCGCCTTTCATGTATGATGTTAAATAGGTTTAAAAATAGTCGTACATTTAACGGGGCAAATCCCTTTAGACGTCTCAAAATGAGTCATTTTTCAGAAGTATTTTAAGGGTGATAAAATAATTGTATCATTTTAAAGTTTTAACGTCATTTTAAGTGATCTTCGAAGAGTATAAAAAATGTATTTTTTTAATTATTTTTATAAAATGGCGGCTCAGTAAATTTTTTTGGGCCACCTCTGGCGCGAAATCCAAAAGTGCTGCATTTGTCACTCTTTTTCTATTCATCTGAAACAAAAAAACAAATTGTTTTCTGTTGTCGATATATGCCGGGAAGGATAAACCTATAAAACTATAAAAAAGTATTAAATTAAAAAGTAAGTTAGCTTTAAAACAAAAAATGTTCAAATTTTGTATTATTTTTTCGACTTTTTTATCCCAAAAAGTAGTTTATTTACGAAATATTTAAAACTTTAGGTATAATCTTCCGATAATGATGTAGAGAAAATCCTCCCAAAATTCCAGCCAAATCGACCAATAACTTTTTGAGTTGCGAGCAGTTTTTGAAAACACAGTTTCGAGATAATCTCTTTTAAAGTTTCAGTACGATAAAACGATTAGTTTTAGTGACTTACCGGTCAATTAACGATCACAGGTGCATATAATAGACCTTCAGCCTCTTCAAAAAGTTGGTTTTCTTCAACCTGCTGCGGTTTTCGGGCTGTACGAGCTGCTTTTGTTTCGGAAAAACTCCTGCGGTCCTGTCTCGTTACTCACCCCTCATCGGTGGTTTCGGGGAAAACTTTGGCATAAATGCCAATCATTATACTTGCACTATACACACAAATACACTTGCACTATCACTTGTACTCGGCCCAAAACTTTCTCCGTGCTTGTCAGTATATTGATTACCTTGATAATGTCTTTGTAGAATTTTTTCGAGCGATATTATATAAGAACATAAAAATATATCTCAAATAATATAAAAAGCACTGGAATATCTACACATCGTATTAAAAACAATCATTTTATTGATGTAAACAATGTTAAATTATTATACTCAGAAAAGAAAAGTAAAAAATTAAATATACTAGAAATATTGGAAATAACAATATCCGTAAAAAAAATCCTATAATATCCACGAATGACCAGCTAAATTTCCAAAACATCCCGGTAATAGATAAGATCATAGTGTAATTGAATAGCCCGGTTTTAACCAGCCGATATTCACTGCTCAAGCAACACTGCTTGGCCTCGGAGTTTTGCGCAGTAGCCTAACGCCCCAGAGCTCATTATTATCTATTATCTATTACCCCCCGGTAATAGATAAGATAATATTGTAATTGAATAGCCCGGTTTTTACCTGCCGATATTTACAGCTCAGCCTCTAAGCTTTGGATGTGCAATAGCCTAACGGCCTAACGCCACAGAGTTTAACCGAAGTAGTGCATTCGGGGTATTCACATCGGTTAAGTACTGTACATTTGCGGAACTCTCCGTTCTATGTCTTTATTAGACAGTGAGCCACTTACTCTTTTGTTTGCGCATATCAGAGGCCAAGCTATGTTGGTTGAGCTGTACCTGGCTCGCAATATGGGGGTTTCGGTGCGCTCGACTATACGTGCGATAACTCCGTAAATATTTAATATTTTTATTTTTCCTCTTGCCAGTAAATTTTTAATATATTATATTTTCGAAGTATGAAAAAAAAATAAATAAATGTATAGGCTTCACATCTAGATCATCCAGTGTAATCAAACATCTTCAAATCATTACTATATGAAATGTTTTTCGATTACACAATGACTAACGTTCTTTTCGAATCTCCAAACGGCAATATATCCAAATCGACCAATTACCTGACAGTTTATACATATTCAACGACCCTGCTCGTCGTCTAAAACAACAAACCTTTGATCCTATCCCGAGCGCACGCCCCTTTTCCCCCAAACCCTCGATTCTGGCCTCTTCATATTTAACGCCACCCCTTACCTAAATCACCCTCCGTTACAGGCTCAAATACCCTATATTATACGACGTCATTAACCGGAATACATTACAATTAGTCACCAAATTTGTACAAATATCCGTCAACTAATTATCATTAAGCATTATGGGTATTCATCGATTCGACTCAACCTGCTGCCATTTCAACGGCCTATAAATTTACATAACGGCGTCATTTCGTTCACGCATCTACGATTTGCCGCGAATTACTGGCTTGGTACCGGGGCTATTTTGGAAAATCGTTTACGGATGGGTTAAAGAAAGAATTTGCTGTTTAGTAGAACATCGAAATCAGAAAAATATGATAATTCCTCGAAATATATTGGATATTCAGACGATGCGTCTCAAACAAGCATACTGAAAGTATCAATTATTCTATTGGAACCTTTGATGTGAAACGCTAAACCGAAATAGATTTAAAACTAAATACTAAACTTCTCGACGCGCGCTTCGCTAACAATAGTACCATGATCAGGAGATCATTCAATCTAATTCCAAAACTACCAGGTGTAGCAGGTAAAAAAAAACACGATTAATTTGGGAGAAAGATAAAAAATTATTTATTCAGAGTAAACGCTATCGCTAACTGTACATTTTTCCCACCTCTCTGGCAATTTGTGGATGCCCTCCCAGAAAAACGGTACATCTTTTGATGTGGTCCAGCCATCAAGTTTTTTTCGACATCTCCGTAATTATTTCATGGAAAGTGTGTGAGATATCGATGAAAACAAGTGGTAGTCGGAAGAGGCCAAATTTGGTGTGTAGAGCGGATGGGGAATGAGTTCTGGATGGAACAAGAACTCTGATCGCTATCGCTGTGTGTGATAGGACGTTGTCGCGCTGCAAAATGGCTTTTTCATTTCTTGTAGCTTATTCTGGTCGCTTTTCGATCAATGCATTGTTCAAATTGATCATTTGTCAGCGATTTGTTATAGCGAACGCTATTAACTGTTTCTCCTAGTTTCACAAGCTGATGGTACTCGACACCTTTCTGATACCACCAAATGCACAGCATTGTCTTCTTTGTAAATCGAATCGGTCTTGCGGTCGATGTTGATGGTTGTCCTGAGTCAACCCACGATTTTATGTGTTTTGGGTTCTCGAAATATATCCATTTTTCGTCTTCAGTCGCGATCCGATGCAAGAAAGACTTTCTTTCATGCTGAGGAAGCACACTCTTTTTCGCTTTTCGATCCGTCTGTTGTTCAGCTGATGTGAAATCCATTTTCTTGTCTTTTGGCTCTTTCCCATGGCATGCAGAGGATCACAAATGGTTCGGCGACCAACTTTTTACCTCTCTACTATTTGTTTTACAAATCGTCTTCTTCCAACAATGCTTGCAATTCGGCATCTTCAATTTTTTTCGGTTAACTTGGGCGTTATTTGTCTTTCAAGTCGAAATCATCACTTTTGAATCGCCAATCGAACGCCGACAAACGTCCTACGTTGGGACATTGTCACCAATTGAAACTCGACATGTTTACCACACAAAAAAAATATAACGCTAACTCGAAATCGTTTATACATCAACGGCGTTTTGAAAGGTACTGCCGTAGCAACAAAATTACATAAGATATTAGACTATGAGCCGACCCTTGTTTCCAACGCCATCTCTTAAAAAAATTAAGAATTATTAACCGCCATACCTGTTAAACTATGTTCTGTTTATGTGACAACCGTATCTAAAGAAGCGTATAAAAATGGTTAGCAAAGGAATTTAAAAATCTAGAAAACTAACTAATCTAAAAACTAACGAATTTTTCTAAGAACATGAAGGTTCATGTTCTTAGAAAAATTCAACACAGTTCATTAGAAAAGTCTAAATTACTAGAGGAGGGTGAGGTCTTGGTATTTTTTAATGTATTATCATTGTTTCCGAGTGTACCTATCTCGCATACCTTAGGATATCTGAAAGAGTTTCATTAACAAGATTGTTTCAAAGTATGTATATCTCTCTAACGAGGTTGTGTATGAAAGAATATTGTCTTCAGCTTAATAGATTCTATGAACGATAACAAATTTTGATACCGTTCTTAGCCAATTTATTCATGAGCAAATTTGAAACTACGGCCAAGGATGATTTCTGCTACTTGCCAAGGGTGTGCTTGTTTGGGTAAGATATGGATGACATATAAATATGGATGTGGATGAGGTAAGTTATATGGATGATGTTTCCGGACCGATTCATTTCGGTCAACTTTTTCAATTATTAATGTAAGGCTTAGTACACTTCACGGTTCATGATTTTTAGCCTCGCTTCGTTAGGTATGGTTTTCATATAAATAGAACATAGTTTAGTTTTAGAATTAGATTAAATCATCTCCTGGCGAACTTAACATGGTTAGCGAAACGTGCGTCGAGCAGTTCAAAAAAGCGTTTTGGTGTTTAGTGGTAAATCTCTTCAAGTTTAGTGTTTCACACCAAAGGTTCCAACAGAAGAATTGAATAACATTATAGATCGATTAATTCGATATCAGAAGTTTAAGAGATTATTGAAAGAATCTTTGACATTTGATAAGGAAGAAAACAAAAACAAATTCATGCTAATACGGTTTGATGCCCAATTATCACGAGTGTGCGAACGAGATTTTAAGAAACTGATAAATCTCTTTGAATTTAATACTGAAAGTATTCCAATTAGATGAATGAACTTCAGTCATATGTACATAATACTCTTGAAATATCTTGTAATAAGAGCATATAGATCATCTAATTTTGTCCATGCCTCGCAGAGTTACGTTTGTAAATAACCATGGTAAACTTACTCATTATTGATGTTTTTTATCAAATGTAACTGCAACTTCTTAATTGTTTTTATCATTTCATAACACGGTCTTGTGTTTTTTTCTATTAGGAAATTCTGCTTGGTATTCGATTGGTTTTTACCCTTACATCATGATATCACTCCATATTTTACGTAGTCGATCTACACCAGTGGCGGCTCGTGGGTTTTTAAATTGGGAGGACGTAGAAGAAAATAGTGCTGCTGAAGATTTTTTTTGCATTCCCCTTCCTCCTTTTTACTTTTCGTTGAAACCCTTACAGGAGGTGAACCAGGAAAATGAGTTAAAGGAAAGAAACTTGAACGAAAATAAAATATGGTGTTTTGCTCTGAAAAATTGTTTACTGCGATAAATAAACAACGCCCTCCCTCACGAGCCGCCACTGATCTACACTTATTCTGTTTATAGGTGATTCATCCCTGGCTGTTTTACTACTCTGTTGTGTATCAATTCTTTTATTGGAACCTTCAGTGAGAAACACTTTTAGAAAATGAGATTGACCATTAAACATCAAAAAACATTTTTAAGCTATGAAATGATCGCCTATGATGGGAATTCGACTCTGAGATGAATAGTGGGGAATTAAATAAGACCAAAAACATAATTCACGAAATGTTGTCAAAGGAATTAAACAAACGAAAAATTTGTGCTTCGATTTGAGCCCAGGACCGACGCTGTTCTTGAATTTTTGGCGAAGAAACAAGTCTGTGAGCTTCAACATCTTCTGTAATCATTTATATGCCTCCGCCTGATTTATCTTCGTGTGACTATTCTAGCCATGAAAGGAACGTTTTATAATAGTGTTATTCAAATCCAAGAAGGCGTTTCCGAAAAACGACATAAAAAATTATGCTAGCAGCTGGTTAAATGAACCCAACCGTATATTGATGTGAAAGGGATGTATTTTGAAAAAAAAAAGAAATAATTTTTCCAAAATAACTAATTGTTTTTTAATTTAAAAATTCCGTTATTTTTCCGAAATGCTTTGTTTAACTTGAGTTAATTAGAATGAAATTAAATAATTATCTATTTTTATAATCGTAAAACTGAGTAGTAATGTAACCATACATACTCTTTGTAGGAAACTTACGAGGGTGAATCAAATATAAACCGGAAGTTTTTCGACATAAAACTAGAAGTTTTCTTATTTGAGGTCCAATAAATATGCCTTCTTTCGGTTTTTTAGTTCCCTCCACGCTTTACATATTTTTTCCAGCTGTTTGGAACCTTGTGAATTCTTTGCTCTTAGAAATTTTGAGTTTGGGTCATCAGCTAGTTGCACACGAAGTCCTCAACATCTTGATCGTTGTCGAGTCGTACTGCTCTAAGTGCATCTATCAAGGGCGCAACCAAAGAATCACGAGGTGACAAATCTGGGCTGTGTGGAGGATGTTCAAGGATTTTCCAATGCATATTCTCCAGTTTTTCCTTCGTCAAAACCGCTGTGTGTAGCTAGGCGTTGTCATTGAGGAGGACGTCTCTGATGGGGACACCGCGTCTTTTGCTCCTGTAAGCGCATTTTGTTGTCTCCAACAGCTGGCAGTAGTAGGCAGTATTAACCGTACGTCGATTATGTAGAAAATTAATCGGCAAAACTCCCTTCCAGTCGGAAAAAACGATCGCGACAACCTTATCGGCTGAGAGACGGGTTTTGGCCTTTACGAGGCAGAGTTCGTCTTTCCTTCTCCATTCCTTACTCGCTATTTTTGATTCTGGAGGGTAATAATGCACCTACGTTTTATCGAATGTCACGATACGCTTCAAAAAAGTCTATTTTTCCCGCCGAAATCGATTCATAAGCCTCTTACTGATTTGCAATCGGTTTTTTTTATGATTTTCGGTCAACAACTTCGTAACCCATCGGGCACATACTTTATTGAAGCGAAGATGATTTCTGATTATTGTTAGAGTCCTTCCAAAGCTAATACCGACCTTTAAAGTAATTTCATGAATAGTGAACCGCCTACCACCTTCGATAAGGTCTCGAACTACACCAATGTTATCAGCAGTGACACTTGACCTGGCACGTTGATTATGACTTACATTTATCACACTTTCTCGTCCACTCTTAAACTTCTTGGCCCAACCAAACACTTGGATCTTAGACAGGGGATCGTCCTCATACTGAACCTTCAACTGAGTTAATATTTCGGATGGTCTAAGGCCTTCCTTGGTTAAAAACTTTATTATAATCCATTGCGCAACGGACGGCGAAAGTTGTTGCTCACTCATGGCTGTACTCACAAAAGATCTGAGTAAAACAGCTCACCAAGCGTTTTTCCCACTCCTAACACATTGCATGCAACGATCTAGATTGAAAGCCCGCTCGTGATTGTAAAATTCCGGTTTACATTTAATTCACCTTCGTATTATTTATTATAACAAACATAGCAAGAACTATAACATGTGAAAACCATTAACAAGTTACAACTAAAAGAATTTCTAAACAAGATACCTTTCTACCATTTCCCCTCAATTTCCACTCTTGATTTTAGTTTTACTGGTTAAATTTCGTACGAATACAAGCGAAAACCTTAGCAACTCTGGCCGCTTAAAATGTAAATCAAAGGTCTCACCTATATATGTCGGACTCCCGGCATAGAATGTAGGTTCAGGAATTCGAAATGTTTCGGGCGATTTTAGATATCGAGCTTCGCAGACGAAAATAAATACTCTGGGAAAAGAAGTAATGAAAATGTTGATTTTCCGGACCCAGTCGCAGTCCTTTTTACCTTAATTCTTGACGATTAAAAGGACAAAAACCGATTGCAAATTTGACCTAATAGTCCTTTTCATAGCTGAAAATTCAATTTCCGCCATGTTTTTCGGCCACTTTATGCACATATAAGCTGTGAATATTATGTTTTCAATTTAATTAACAAAAAAAAAATACATTTAATTATTAATTCACTATCAATAGTACAGTTTTAAAGCATTTTAATAAAAATTGGTAATGTTATCAGTAAAAAAAAATTTTTGTTATGGGATATGTCGCAGCTATACGTGCAGTAAATCATTTTCGGAGCATTAGTTTTCCAAAGCCTTATCTTGAATATCGTCGAAAATTTCATGGCGCAAGTTAATTATTTTAACTGCTACTAATTGCTCCTATGTAGAGTATAAAAGTATTGAAAGATATGAAAATTAAAATTTGCTCCAAACTTAATATAAAAATAAATTTAATGTTATAAATATAAAGTTAAAAATGTAGATATAATGTTATAAAAATAATAAACATATTGTAAATATAATAAATATAAAACTAATATGAATATTATTGTCATCCTAACCTTTCAACAATTTCTGCTTTATTTTCGTGTTGGGGACGGCCATGGCATTTACATCGTTGGTTATATCGTTGTAATCGAATACAATTATGTGCTTCTATCGTGAGATGCACTAATAAAGCACCATCAATTAATTTTTCATTTAGTTGCACTGATAATAAGGGTAATGGTCCTTGTTATCCAGCCATATTTATAAAAACTGCTCGAAACTTTTATATTAACGCTTCCTTTATATGGCAAATGCGCTTGCGCGCAGCTAATCCTGATAGATTTATGACCGGGTTGTTAATGATCATACTCAAAGATATTTACCACTAAACACCAAATCACTTTGTGTAACTTTTCGAGGCGCGTTTTGCTAACCATGTTAGTATCATCGGGAGATGATGTAAAATTTGAGATTGAAGATATGTGATTGTTCAATTTTTGTATCCTATTTTCTTATCCTTCTCTATCCTTTCTTATCCTAACGAGTGTCCTCTCGTTTCTTACTTTCACATTACATTTTATCCGAACTTTTTCCAATAATTCTTTCATGTCTTAGATGTATCAGGTTTTCTTCCTGATGTATATGTCATTGTTGGTTTTATAGTGGCTTTACAGATCCTTACCTTAATTTTTAGCATTCTATATTTCGCCCTTGATTTTTTCTTTACTTCACCGTAACTAGGTAACGTAACACTTACTTCGCTTCCATAATATCAAAAAAAGTCAAGCCTACCAAAACTCAATTAATAAAATACAATCTTCTCTAACTGACGACCCGAAACAAGTCTGGCAGTACGTCTCCCGCAGGAAAGGCACATCCCGTATTCCTGGCGATATGCTATACAACTCTGCGGATTTGAAGACCCCTAGCGACATCGTGGATGGTTTTGCGGATTTTTTCAAAAAGGTTTATATTTCTTCTACAAATTTTCCTACCTCAGTTGATAATTATATATTCAGAAATGAATCGCTCACGCTACCTGTTCTCAACGTTACTGAAATTAAAATTACTATTAAAAAGTTAAAGAATAAACTCATAGCTGGTCCTTACCGAATTCCAGCGTTTCTTGTTAAGGACTGCTCTATCATTTTGTCTGAACGATTGCTTCATCTGTACAATCTATCAATTAAAACTAGCATATTTCTCAGCAGGGAACAATTCAGGGAACCCAGCAAGCACTAACTATAGCCCCATGTCACTAACTATAACCCCATATCAATCCTGTATTTATAATTAAATCTTTTTTAAAATTAAACATTCGATCATACCTGAGCAACATGGGTTCTATCAAGGTAGCTCCACAATTACCAACCTAACATGCTTCCTTCAATTTATATACGTCAGGTTGACACAATATACACTAATTTTTCGAAAGCATTCGACAAACTTGATCATGGACTTATACTCAAAAAGATGAACAGATTAGGCTTTGATTGCAGTACAATTTCGTTCTTTAAATCTTACCTTGCATACAGGACACAACATGTTGAGTTTAATGGTTACAGTTCTCATATCTTCATTACAACTAGTTTTACACACAAGGTAACATTCTTGCCCCTTTGATTTTTCTATGTTCGTCAACGATATTATTACGATTTATTTGCGGACGATATTAAACTCTTTAGACCAGTTTTATCGTCATATGTCCTCATATATTCAATAAATATATGCGCTTTGGAGAATTGTGCAGTTGTAAAGGACCTGGGAGTGTATATCGATAGAAAACTGTCATTCAACCATCACATTTATCAAATCATGCAGTCAATAACTGAAACGCTTGGCCTCCTAAGTATATCAACAAAAGGTTTTAATAATATCAGCTGTTTTCTAACTCTGTATAGTGCCTTAGTACGATCTAGACTTATGTATGCTTCCTCGGTCTGGTCGCCAATATATGCTACACAGATTTCTCGTCTTGAGCAGGTTCGGCGGCGTTTTCTAAAGTATCTGTCTTTTAAGCTGGATGGTGCATATCCTTGCAGAGGTTATAGCTACACTCTCTTATTGGAGAGATTTTTCTGCCAGTCCCTGGAGGATAGTAGACTGTATGCTGTTCAGCTTATCCTGCTAAAGCTTTGTTCTTTCCTATGATTTTACAGGCCGTCTGTGAGTCCTTGTTATTTTGACATTTTCATCCATTGTACCAACAATTCCTCTGAGTACTCTTCTTTTAAATACTACAAACATCTCTTCTGTTTTCTTTGTGACGGTCAGCGTCTCGCAACCGTAAGTGACTACTGGCCGCATGAGTATCAATAATCATTACTATTATTATTTTCCTTTTCATCTTTTTTCCAGCTAAGCTGGATTTTAAATAAAGTGCGGGCCGTACCCAAAACAACTTCATTCGTCCAAAACTTTTCGGCCGATGCGGGTTGTATTGTGGATAACCGCCTTCTGCATTATTATAAACAGATTTTCTTCAGCCGTCTTTTGAATGTTGTGGGTGTTTGGAACAGCTATGTCGATTAGGAATGCTGTTTTCTTCTTTTTGTCCATTAATACAATGTCTGGCTTATTACAGTGCACGGTTTTATCGGTTATTACTGTTCGGTCGTAAGATAACCGGAAATCGGCTGATTCTAGTACCGCCTCTGGGGTGTATTTATAATAAGGAACTCGCTCTGTTATAGGTCTATTACGACTTGCAAGCTCTTCGTGGACTATTCTGGCCACTTGGTTATAACGGCGAAGGTAGTCCGTCTGGGAGAGTCTACTACATGCACCTACTTATTATTATACTTATATATACTTATATATTATACTTATTCTACTTATTATTTTCCTTTTTATCTTTTTTCCCAGTTAAGCTGGATTTTAAATGTAGTGCGGGCCGTAAACACGTGACATTCATATATACACTCAGTCAAAATGAAACTAGTACACGCATCACATTTAACATTTTTCTATCCTGTATATAAGAAGTCCGACATTTTGTTAATATTGACATCTTAATATTTATGGTTTATCAATATAGAAATACCGCAAAAATTATTAAGTCTGACAAAATGTAAATAAGATTATTTTTAAGGTCAAAATGAAACTCGTTTACTTTTATTTATTTCAGTATAGAGTAATACTACAAACCACAACAAACAAAATATTTTCTCGAATCTTTAATGCTATATCACAACATTCTATTTTTTTAAGTTCCTGGTTACTATTTTTTTGAATAGGTCGTCAACGTGAATAAACAAGCATCGCAGAACGGGACCTAGTAATTCATTACTTTAAAAATGTATTGTCTCTTCATCAAATAGGCAAAGCAGTAACCAGAAGTCACTTAATAGTTCAGGGTGTTGCAAATCGATTTAAAAATTAACTCAGAATAGAAAACAAAGTAAGGAAAAGATCGAGGAAATTTTTTAGATAGATGGACTTTACAAGAAGTAATTAAAGATCATAAGTTAGCTAAAGTGGAAAATACTTAAATAAGAAAATCCACAAACGATCCGAAATGTTTTAACTCTTGAATAGCGCCTTGGTACCGTACATATGAATAGTTCAACAATTATAAATTTCTCTTTTTACCTCTACGTGCAAAACCATCAACTTTCGATTAAAACCTCTAACATAAATAACGATGTTTCAATACTGGTATGAATTTTCAACTCCAAATGCAGCAATACAAATTAATCCAGTGCACTGCCTAATTTAACCGTCGTTTTGAACCGAAAAACAATAAAATTAATACCACTTTGAAACCGATTCGTAGTTAAACCGAAATCAGGTGATTTTAATCAAAAACAAAAATTATTTATAATTTTTACAAGAATGCTTCGTACGATCGATTTAACGACCCAATCATCTACTAAAAAAAATTGCCGATATTGTTACTGTTTGACGCAAATTTAAATTTATCGGATGATGTTCGATCGATCGACGATAATTAGAACAAAACGACAATATATCTTTGTTAGCGATTCAGTCTGATGGTGCAGTGGAATTAATCTAATATACAAAGAATGGCGAGGGGCGTTTGAAAAAACATTTTGTTTTGAAAAAATCGATGACAACAGGCCTATTTTGATTTATTATATGGGGAAATATGTGTTTTTAAGGGGAACTAGAAGAGAGCGTGAGGAGGGAAGTGATAGCCAGGGAGGAGAGGTGAGAGATATTAATTAAAAACAATCTGCTTTTCTTGTTTGAATTCTTAATAATGAAAAGAGCAAAACAGCTATAGGGACAGAAGGGGTCAAGGAAATAACCATTTCTTCTTCTTCTTCTTTTTCTGAGAAAATATATTAGACCCAAGGATAAAGATTCCACAAATCCATCTCGATCTCGATCTCAAACAAAACTTAAATAACACTGAGGAGCAATTTGAAAAATAATTTCTGTTGAGTTCGATATTTAAGCTGTTTTATACGTAAATTGACATGCTAATTCCAAAACTTTATTTAGTTTTTTTCTATCACGTCAAGTTTTTTCTCTACAGCTGTTGCACATCCGACTAAGCTTGGCGAATCGCAGAAGTCACTACTGCTCTCCTACCGGCGAACCTTCTTCGACCTAGGAGTGGGGGCGTGAGTGACGTTGCGTCATCCAAAACTAGTTCGGTCAGTTACGCATGAGATGCTAAAGTACGCGGGTCTGTGTCACTCTGATATAGTGAAGTCAAAGTATACATACACAACTACAGATTTTCGTTATGTCTGCATCTGGTAGTTCTCGTCGTAACTGCTTAAACAGCCCTGATTCATTTTGTTATATATGTGGCAGTTTTACCATCCCCATTCAACCGACTAATATTAGTACATTTGTCAGGCAAGCCTATTTTGCTTATTTTAAAGTGAAAATAGGTGACCAAGATGAATCATGGGCCCCTCATAAAGTGTGCAAGCAGTGTATAGAGAGTTTACGAATGTGGACGAAGAGAACACGTAATAAACTTTCGTTTGGTATACCAATGGTTTGGCGAGAGCCCAAAGATCACTTAAGTGATTGCTACTTTTGCATAGTGAAAACATCAGGATTCAACAAGAAAAACAAACATAAAATTGAGTACCCTAGTTTACCGTCAGCTATACACCCGGTGCCTCACTCAGCTGAAATTCCAGTGCCAGTTTTTCAAGAATTACCTTCTTTAGAAATACAAGAATGTGAATCAAGTGAAGATCGAAGTGACTCCACCGACGAAGAATTCAAGTTTCCAATGATTCTGTTCGTAAAGGATTCAATCAACATGAATTAAACGATTTAGCACGAGATTTGGGACTATCCAAAAAAGCATCGGAATTATTAGCATCAAGACTGCACGAAAAAAATTTGCTTGACAAAGGAGGCAGTACTTCCGAAATAATGACGGATTTGTATATTGCCAGAACGTAGAAGGTTTAATGAAATAATTGGCCATTTCTAACTATAACGCAACTGAATGGCGATTGTTTATAGATAGCTCAAAGCATAGCTTGAAGTGTGTTCTCCTACATAACGGAAATTTATACGGTTCAGTCCCAATAGGTCATTCAGTTTCTTTGCGTGAAGAATATGGCGACATAAAGAGTCATTCACATGTTGCAATATAACATGCACCAATGGATCATCTGTGTTGACCTGAAAATGGTTTGTTTCCTTCTTGGCCAGCAATGCGGGTATACCAAGTATCCCTGTTTTGTGTGCACGTGGGACAGCGGAGCTCGTGAGAAGCATTGGGTGCAATCGAACTGGCCGCTAAGATCTCACCTACGATCTGACCTAAGACCTGGTGATTCAAACATTTTAAATTAGCCACTTGTCGACAGAAAAAACATCGTATTTCCGCCTTTGCATATAAAACTAGAACTCATGAAGCAATTTGTTAAGGCGCTTTGTCAATTGAAGGAGACTGCTTTAAGTATATCATTTCAGTATTCCCTAGCCTGTCATATGAAAAGATAAAGGCTGGTGTGTTTGATGGTCCACAGATTCGGCAACTCATTAAAGATGAAAATTTCATTGAAACAATGACCGAACTTGAAAGGAATGCTTGGTTGGCTGCTTTTAAAAATATTGTTAAAGTCTTTCTTGGAAATACACGAGCCCCGAATTACATCGAAATTGTACAACAAGTCTTGGAGAGCTTTAAAAAGCTTGATTGCAACATGAGCATCAAACTGCATTTCTTACATAGTCATCTTGCTAACTTCCCAGAAAATCTTGGTGCTGTTAGTGATGAACAGGGCGAGCGATTCCACCAAGATCTAAAGGTTATCGAAGCGCGGTATCAAGGTAGATGGGATGTCAGTATGATGGCTAACTACTGTTGGAGCATCAAACGAGAATGTCCATAAACTGAACACTCCAGGAAAAGCTATAAGAAGAAATTTTTACCATAATATCTTTTATTTATTTTCTGTATAAACACAATTTAACTTTTAATAATATGTTAACCTCTGTATGAATAAAATATTCTAATCTATTTGGTCAGATCTCACCTTATTTTCTTTCGTATGTACACTTTTAAGGTAAAGCGAGGGGTATGCTGTAGCTTAAGAACTTGACGTGCTAGAGAAAAACTGAATATTTTTGAATTCAAAGATGAAAAATTAGTCAAAAACAAGTCACAGATCCAAGTCAACAAAATTGCTGTTCCCCAGTATAATTGATTGATTCGTCCATTATTTTTTGACCGTACTACTTAACTATGTGAAAGAGAACATTTCAACTTTGTTTTAGATGACTTAATTTAATAATATTTGGCGTGACGGGCATTTTGTAGTAACAAAAACATCATCGAGATGCCTGAAAATGAATAGAAACTAAAATTCGTTTTAATTTAATATGGGTGGGTATCATAAAATTTATGTCAAAAGGGTTTTTTTCCAAAAAATATGGTGGTGGTATGGTCTAGGTATCTAATTATTAGTTGGGTTCATTCACTTTTCTTATAATTTTTCCAATAATTGATTGGTTTATCCGTTACTTTGTGATAGTTCATTTTTTAAATTATAAAACAAATTTTTATTTTGTTATTTATCGCTTATTATATTTTTTGACTTTGTGACTATAGTTTTGTAAACAATGTTATATTATCAAATTAACTGACTTTAAAACTCAGTTTAAAACTAACTTTAAACGTTTTAAAATTAGTTTGATAATATAACAAAGTTTACGAAACTATAGTCACAAAGTCAAAAAATAATGCTTTATTTAATTTTTATAATAGCTTTAATAATGTGAAATGTCTTATCTCTATTTGTGTGTTGAGGTATGAGGTATGTATATCTAGGTATTTATTATGTTTATATATTTCTATATTTTCTAGTAAACTCAAAGAGATGTACCACTAAACACCAAATCACTTTTTAAGTCCTCAAAACACGTTTTCCTAACCATGTTAACATCATCAGGAGATGATTTAATCTAATTCTAAAACTAAACTATGTTCTATTTATATGATAACCTTGATTACTAATCTACTCCCCTAGAAAGCGTACTACCAACCTAATGAAGCGTTAAAAAAAAGGATAAAAGAAAAAAGAAAAAAAGAAAAAAAATTAACCGTGAAGTTCATTGAGCCTTACACTAATAATTGAAAAAGTTATCTGAACTTTCATATGCATCCGAAGCCCTATTGTTATTTACACTTTTAACCAGTCTTAAATTACTAATGTCTATATTGTGGTCATGTTCGATTGCATGCTGGACAACAGAAGATTTTTCATTTCTCCCATATCTAATCTGGGCAATGTGTTCTGTATATTTCGTTAATATGAATCTTTTTGTTTGCCCAATATACTTTCGATTACAATCTTGACAGCAAATTTCGTAAACCCCGACTTTTCATGTTGATTTATTTTATTCTTTGGATTACCCAAGACTTCTCTTAATTTATTATATGGTTTGTGCCATTACTTATTTATTGTATGCTTATTTATTTGTATTGTGTTATTTATTTTATGGTTTTAACAACAAGATTGTTTCTGAGTACATCTCCTTAACAAGATTATGTATCAATCTTGTGTTGCCCAGAATGCAACCGAATATCGACCACAATATAGACATTGGTAATTTAAGACTGGTTAAAAGTGTAAATAACAATAGGGCTTTGGATGCATATGAAAGCGTTCAAATTGAAAAATGTAAGAAAATCATGAACCGGGAAAAAGGACCTATTCCGTTTAGTCAACTTTTTCAATTATTAATGTAAGGCTCAGTAAATTTTACGATTCATTTTTTCTTTATTTTTTTCTTTCTTTCTTTTTTCTTTTATCCTTTTGTTTACACGTTTCATTAGGTAGGTTGTACGCGTTCTAGGTAGTAGGTTAGTAATTAGGGTTATCATATAAATAGAACATAGTTTAGTTTTGGAATTAGATTAAGTCATCTCCTGATGATGATGCAAAACGTGCGTCGAGAACTTTAAAAAAAGTGATTTGGTGTTTAGTGGTAAATCTCTTTGAGTTTAGAGTTTCACACCAAAGGTTCCAATAGAAGAATTGATCTATCTCTAGTATGTCTAATTTGTTGCCTTTTTATTCTATATGTAATATTTCTAGATTGTTTATATCTGGAAAATGGTGGTTGATTTCTAAAAATGATTCCAACTGCTGGCCGTGCCCAGTCAAGCAAGTAACAAAATGCTCATTTAGGCGGAGACGCAGGTTGTTGCGTGTTCCACATGAGATTGTGGAACCCAGCAGTTAAAACAACAATGCTGGGTGTCTGATGACACCCAGCATTGTTGTTTCATTGGACGCAGTCCAAAGAATTCTAACACTGCATATATACGCCATCCGACGGGGAGTCGGCGAAAATGGGTTGTATATATATATATATATATATATATATATATATATATATATATATATATATATATATGTTTATTTATTTATTTATTTATTTATTTATTACCCATATATATTTACAACCCATATATATGCTCGGAAAGGTTTCCGTGATCGGTAATGTTACAATTACTAGATTCTCCGATAGAACCGCCTTTTAGATGTGTCTATGTCTACGAGATGTCTCGACGTTTCGGCCATTATCAAGAGAATCTAATTGATTTGCCTCGGGGCCTCAATATTGCCTACTTTCTAGTGCTCAACTAGAAAAGGTTGAACAATTCACAACTTAATGAAACGGAATTTGGAATTTAAAACAGTCGTAAAGTTTGACGTTGTTGACTGTATATGGACGTTATTTGTGTTGTTTAGTGACTTAAAAATTTCATCTCAGTCAAAAAATGGAATGGAATTCGTGAGAATTTTCGTTCGATTATTTGCTACGACTTTCGACGTGGATTATCTCAACAGCTGTGCTGAACTACCATGTAAAACCATTGTTTATTACTGGTTTAGTTAATTCTATCGTAGCCGTTTTTCGCTCACGAACAGATTTAAAGAAGGTGGTCCAAAATAGGCTGTTTTGCCAGAAAACATCGATACTGTGACCGAATCATCGAAACACGAACTGATAAAGATAAAGTAAAACCATCATGTGACGTATCGTGAAAGTGATGCATCTCTGGGCATTAGTAGACAAGCATACACAAGTTTTTACATGAACAGCTGTGAAGATTACCGCTCAAAAAAAGGCTCGTGTCGGTGCAAAGAAATACAATCGTGATGTGTCAAAAGCCGTGTATCATCTACTTAGGTGACGAATCTTGGATATATGCGTATTAGCCCGAAAGTAAACGCCAGTCGACTGTATGTCTTTCAAAATGAGTCAAACCCAACAAAAGTTGTTCGCACAAAAAGCACTTCAAAGCAAATAGTTGTCTGTTTTTCTGGGTTAAATAAACATTTGTCACTAGATAATCGTAGAACGCTAAATTCCGAATGGTACACAACCACTTTTTTGACAGGAGTCAATAATATAAAAAAATAAGAAAAAACAACTAGAGACAACTTAATATTTGACTGGTTAAAATATCGAATTGATGGGTCATCCGTCGTACTGTCCTGATTTGGCACCCAATGATTTCTTTTTGTTCCCTTCCGTGAAGAATAAACTATGTGGTCAACGATTTTCGACACCAGAAGCAGCGGTTGATGCGTTCAAAATGCATGTTTTGGAGTATGCAAAAGTATATCGCGGAGAATACTTTGAAAGACAATAAAACCATTTTCAATGATAAATATTAGTTTATATTTAATATTCCGGATACTTAAATAGCGGCCCTCGTAATATATTGAAAATTAATGATATTTTCAAGCGAAATACTGCAGAAGGTTAGTTTAGATAGCTTCAGCATAACATTAACTTTTACAATAGAAACCAATCCAAACCGAACACAAAAAAATTAGATAACCCGACTATCAAAGTAACGAACCAACAATTCGCCAGTTCCGTTCAGACCCCTCAAATCAATCCCACGAACGACCTAACTATATTTTAAACCACCTAGACCTCCCAACAGAATCGTTCAGGTATTTGAGCATTAGCAGCACGTAATGGTAAAAATTGCCCCGGTCAGTTTGACCGAACCTGGCGAACGTTTGTTTCCTTTTTCCTTTCTCTGTTCGCTTCTCTCCGGCCGTCGGCTAAGTGTGACTTGTTTTTGATCGAGATCTAATTGAAAACCAATTATTTATGGAGGGTTACGGCACCGAGACTTTCGGGAACACGCTGGGGAATAGGCGGTGGAAGGGAGAGACAGGGGGAGATGAGAGAGAAATGAAAAAGTATAATCAGACTTTGCAAAGCGCGTTTTCGGTTATACCGTAGTCCGAATGAACTATTGAGTTATTGGGAATGGAATTTCTGTTTACACATTCATATTCTGTCTAAAGGAAATAGTGAGGGATGTGAAAGAAAAATTATTTCTTTATAGTTTTCATTATTTTTTTAATAGAGTCTTTGTGAGTGATGAAAGAGTTTTAAATTACATTAGAGAATAAAAAAAATATAACACTATGAAAAATATATTTTGATGCAATTATCTTGTAAGTTTTGCTGTACTTTGTAATGACATAATCAAAAATGCACATATAGTTTCCAATTAATAACAGCAAATTGTTCAACATTGTTCAACAATTTATTCAACACACAACAACATGTCACGACTCACTCACGACTTACTCCTATCTCTCGACCAATTTGTCTACCAGAAATCGCCGGATTTGGACTCGAAGAAGTTGTTAAGTCAGTTTTTGAGGTCATCATTGTTGGGGAAGGTTACGCCCTTCATTTGGTTGGACAGCGAGCGGAAGAGGTGATAATCGTTTGGCGCAAGATCGGGAGAGTACGACGGATGCGGATGTTTGCCGTGCGAGGTCGTGCATTGTCGTAGAGCCAGATAACTTGGCCTTGTCGATCGGGTCATTTTGGTTTGGTTTGGTAGCGTTCCTTGTTGACCGTTTTGTTCTTCTCCAGTATTTTCTAGTACATGAGACCTTCCGAATCCCACCAAACGCAGATCATGGTTTTCTTGGGATGGAGTCTTAACTCCCGATCTTCCCTCCACTTCTTTCTTTGATTCATATTGATGTAGAGACACCACTTCTCATCTCCCAGGACGATCCTGTACAAGAATTGTTGCTTTGCCGCACTTCAGCTCCGAGTTTTTGAGCAAATCCCCTACATTGAATATGTTGCAAGATTGTCGCAAGGCCGCAGTCCACCTTTTTAGTCAATTGGATTTTTGAATAAAAAATAATTATCGATTTTTTTACTTTATTTTAGAACTTTATCATAAATAATTTTGATAATCGATGCGAAAACTTTTTAAAAACTTGTTACAATTAATTATAAATGAATTAAAATGTATAAAATTTAAAAAAAATGACGTGACTACGAACGCGTCGCGATTGGTTACTATGCTTGTGACGTCAGAATACTAATGTGTTTTCACGTCAGTACTGTCAACGGCTTCTATTCGTATATATATATATATATATATATATATATATATATATATATATATATATATATATATATATATATATATATATATATACATATATATTATATTATTTTATTTTATTTTATTATTTTATTATTTAATTCATTTAATATTCCTTATTTTTATTATTTAATTCAGCTGAAGTTCGAGGTGCTAAAGCATCGATGTAAGTTTTTTAAAAAAGAATAATAATTTAAATGTAAATAAGAAACAAAATATTTCTATTAAATATACTTAAATTATTAATAAAAGTTACGGTGGCAAGACTAAAGTTTTTGTTCAACTTAAACGCAAAAATGGTATTTACACGGTAAAAGGACGTGTATGTCCTGTACATAAAGTTCGCACTAAAGCTTATACAGTTACCTTGATTATTAATGAGAAATTTAAAAAAGTCCAAGACACTCAATGTCACGATTGTGCAGCTTCAGCAGGTAATAAATACTCAAAACAAAAAAAAAATATAATGTTATAAATAGTAATCTTTTAAATATATTTAATGTCAAGTGGTAAACATGTGGACACATCAGAGAAGCGAAGATCCAACAGCTACTGAAGAAAAATGTTAAATATTGAGTAACCAAAAGATATTTTTTAGTTTTGTAATTATTTTTTGAGCGAAAAAAACAATATAAATTATAATTAGAAAAATAAAACACATACATACTGTTTAAATTACTAATTTTATTTCAATAAAAAATACACTGTTAAATATTCATTATAAAACTTTCCCCAACTAGGATAATATGGATAATATATTACAGTAGATTATAACATGTAAACTACATTAATAATCAATTCAGAATAAAACAATACTTTTAAAACTACATCGATTCTTCAAATCATCACCCTAAATTCTATTAACAATATTTTTAAAAAATCCACCCATTCTACATTATTGCTTTAGTTGAGGGTTTCAGTATTTTTAAAACGATGGCGATTTTTCGCCTTACATGTTTTACAAACCACTACATTAAATTGTTGATTTGCTTGAATATTTGCAAATATAAATAAATCTGGCTGCTAACTAACTCTAATGATTCATCAGCCAGAGATTTCCCAAATAAGAGAAGGCACCTAAACCATTTTTTTTTTTTGAGTGGACAACTTATAGTCGAAGTGTGGGACTCTTCTATTAAGGTCTACCCACTAGAAAACCACCATGTATCACAAGATATCCTGGAACCACTATCAGCCTACCATCAGTCTTCAATGCCTATAATAAATTTCTAACCTATGTTCACTATCAAATAAATATGTTCAATCAAAAGATGAAATGTACCAAAGTCCTGAAAAAACCCTAAATATTTTAACTGTTTTGTTTTTATTTAGAATATAAATATACCATTTTCTTTACTTTTTGTTTGGATAGTAGGTTTGCTTTTCTATTTTTCATTTTTTTGCATACTCCTTGAGATGTTTGTTTTGATTCCATGGAAAACTGCTTTGCCAGTCCTTAATTTAACTAGTTGCTAGTGTGATGACACAAATTTCTGTACTCTTCGACCATCTACAAATTAGATTATCTTGTAAAACTTTCATAAGTATAAGACTTTTCATATACGATTACCTTTCAAATCGGTAGTCGAATTTTGTTCTTGTCTAATTTTTGAATATAATTATTCGTATCCTACAAAATACACGATCCTGTAGGGCTTTCTCATTTTTAGTACCCTCGGTTGTGTTGCTACATATAGATTCATTGTGGACATGCAGGAATATTCCTTCTTATAAATTTGGAAAGTTAATTTGTTTTCCCTACATTAAATAAATAATATAAATAAAAGTTATAAAAACCAATGCAAAAAACAAAAGGAACCCTAATCTAATTTCAATATTTCATTCTGAACTTACCTTTAAGCTTCCATATCTTATGTAAAGATATATGAGTATAACGTCGAAAACAACACCGAAAGCCTAAATAACAATTAAAGCAAGTATATTTTCAAATCAATAGCAAACCAACACAAAGACATAGGTTAAACCTATAAAACAATAACTAAGATCGATAAATTGTTTTATTTGCCCGATACTCCGATTCTTTCCGAACGCCTTTTCTGAAAGTGCGCAAAAGAAAATGTCGGTATAACTTCCGAATTGTTCCGAGCCGAACCGATATTGGCCTTCGGTACAATTGTGAGGTCACAATGGTTCGGGTTTTTTCAGGAATTGTCGACGTGTCATCGGTACTAGGTTTAAAAATGTATTTTCAATTTAATATAACTTTTTAATTATAAGGAAAAAAATTAAAATAAAAATAGTTTTGTTATCAAACTTATATACGATCTTTCCATTTATGGCAAAATAAAATTTGTTCAAAATGTTCAATTATTGTCATGTTTGAGAGCCGTCCTCCTTCAAACACCCTTTAATATGGTTCTCTCCAAAGTCGGAATGGCGATCAGGTCGAAGTTATCATTTTTGAACATGGCAAACCAATACCGAGCTGTCCGATCGGCTATACCGTCCTCTCCATATGCGGCACCGATATCACGAACTGCTTCCGTAGCTTTTTGACCACGACAAAAGGCGAAATATAGCAAGTGTCGAAAATAAAGTTTTTTGCTACCTGGAATTTGCATTTCAAAAGACTAAAAGTTAAGTAAAATTAAGTTCCTCAGAGAAATGATGCGAATAATTTTAGAGAGTAAGAAAAAGGCTTTTGAATGCATATACAGTGCTTTCATTTCAAAAGTAGTCACCTTCATTTCTTTTAGCAATGAAAATTAGCTCTAGCTAAAAAGCATGTCAATTTAGATATCGAGGGGAAAGTTTAAAACCAATGTCCGTTATATTTTATGTTTCACCTCTTTACCTTCAGTCACCTCTACCTACAATGTTTAAATGACAACCTCTATCTCGTAATATATCATTTGAAAGGTCTTGAAAATCCGAATCAAACTGTGTTTACAAAACTGAAAACGCTGGCCGCTTAGAAAGAAATACCAGAAGTCAAGTCACGTATAAATACTGTTTTGCAGACGGGAAAAAACTTTGGAATAAATGTATAGCACTGAGAGGCGATTTCTATATGGTTAAATTAATGTTTTGTGTTTTTGAACATATATAGGCAACCCAAGAAACTTCCCGACATACTATATGTATATATACACACACACTATTACAAAATTACCGGAACTTTTTAAATAAAAAAATAATTAGTTATTTTGCCAAAATTATTTATTTTTATTCATAATACATACCTTAAGCATCAATACACCGTTGGACACGTTCAACCAATGCTAGCATAAGTCTTTTTTTCGGAATCCCCTTAATTACTCTCGTCACAACTTCTTGAACTTGTGTAACACTGTAATAAAACGTTCCATTCATGCCCAGTTTGAGTTTCGGGAACAGGAAATTGTCACCCGGAGATAAATCAGGCTGATACGGAGGATACTGATGCACATTGACTTGTTTTTCACTAAAAACTTAAGAACAGTGGCGGTCCTGTGACATGTTGCATTGGCGTGCAACAAAAATCAACTTCCCGGTGCTCGATATTGGGTCCTCACTCGAACTATTCTCTTCCACAAATGCGCCATAACACCCAGATAATATTTATCAGTGATTTTTTAACCTTGTGGAACGAATTCCCGAAGTACAAGTATGATACCTTTAGAATCGTAACAACAAATCAACATTGTCTTCTCTCGTGGCTTCTGGAAACGCAATTTTTCGATTTTGGAGAGCCTGAGTACGTCCACGTAGCACTTTGGCGCTTTGTTTGAGGATCGTACTTGAAGCACTAAGAATGACTTCACACACGGTATAAATAAATGAGATATGTTTGTATGTACATTTGTGTGTATGTATGTATAAGATAAACCATTTTGGAAGCATACCAACCCTGTTGGTTTGATTATTAGAAAGAAAGAAGGAAAAAAATACTGAAGCTGCATAGATCACGAAATCAGACAATTACTCAGACGCATATTACTCATTATGTAAAAATACAGAGAATTAGCTGAAATAGACACATCCACAGAAAGCAGTAAGAAACCCCTATACTGAACAGTACTAACTGGAAACCGTTAGCTAAGAGGCCAAAAAGAAGATTCCGGTCAATATGGAGCGGACATAGGATGAATTGAGATACCAGCCTGAAGTTTGAAGATGAAGGGACGAAGACACACAACGTAAATACTATAGAGTCAACGGAAGTAGATGTCGAGTGATCTACTATATATATATATATATATATATATATATATATATATATATATATATATATATATATATATATATATATATATATATATATATATATATATATATTTATTTATTTATTTATTTATTTATTTATTTATTTATTACCTATTATTATTATAAACGCGAAGAGGTGTTTGTTGTTGTTGGCCTTCCTTTGCACCCATACTGATTTCATTCTTTCACTATGAGCTTTTTTCATTTCGTCAGACCAAGTTGTTCCGGTCTTCCTACATTTTTCTCTCTGGTCAACCTCCGAAACATTAACCTCGTGTCTGAAATAGTTTCCATCCTGAATTTCACTTGTGAATATTTGCTAAGCTTAGGTCCTCTTTAATTGCAGCAATCCATTTAATTGTTTCTATTTTAGCTCTAATCCTATTTTCATAAAATGTAACTATTTGTCTAATTACCCTACTCGGAGTCATCTGTTTTACGTGTCCGTAAAAGTTTAGTCTTCTTTTTCTCATATCGCTATGTGTATCTGTGTGTGATTTATTGGTTTTCGCGAATTCGGTATGTTGTGTTATTTATTTGTTTGGGGCCTAAGATTTTTCTTTCTTTATATTCAGTCTCCTCGACGTCTCTCTTTCTATTCAAAAAGAGCGTTTCTGCGCCATATACACATTCTGGCTTAATAACTGTATTATGATGTCTCAGTGTTGTGTTTTTAGAGATGCATTTTTTGTGTAAGTCTCAATGCAGTTTCCATTTTTTGACATCTACCCTTAATGGCCACTTTTTCCAACCCGTTTTATGATGATTATTGATTATTGATTATGTCACCCAAATATTTAAATTGAGAGACTCGTGTGATGTTACCATATTTTGTTTTTAGAAATGGCGTTCTTAGTGTGTTGCAGGTCATATATTTTGTCTTTTCAAAGGAAATTTGGAGTCCTACTTTTAGAATTTCTGTCCTTCTTTTAGAATTTCTGTTTAGTGCCGTCAAATAAAGAAATCTGTTTTAGTGCCGTTAATATATCTTGAGCTAAAATTTCTAGATCATCAGCAAACGTCAGACAATATATTTTGATGTTGGTTCTCCCCAGTTTAATGGGCTGGTCAGTATTTAGTACCGATTTTTTTATACGTCACTACTGTATTACTTTTTCTAGACACAGTTAAATAAGAGTGGCTAGAGTCCATCCCCTTGTCTCATTCCAGTTTTAATTTTGAAAGGGTCTGAGATGTCTTCCATGAATTTAACTTTTGACCTTGTGTTAGTTAATGTTGCTTTAATAATTGCAAGCGTTTACATATCTATGCTTTCGGAATCGTATGCTTTTTTGACAAATGTACAGACGAGATTTTTATTATATAGTTTTTGATGTCTTAGGATCAACTTTTTATTGAGGATCTGTTCCGGTCGAAAATCTACTTGATATTTACCAATTTTAGGTTCTAACTGTCCCTGTGCTCTGTCTAGTAGACATTGAGATATAATTTTGTAACAAACTGGGAGAAGAGATATCTTTTTTTTTAGATATTTTTAGATATGTTTTTTGTTTTTAGATATGTTTTGTTTTAGATATTATCTTGGTGAAAACTTTGTACACAACTGATAGGAGGCTTATTGGGCGGTAGTTTTTTAAATCTTCCCGTGTTCCTTTCATAGACTGGGTATTTTTTGATCTTTGAGGCATTTTGAGTACAATTTTGCCAGTATTTATATTTCAACCGTTACATTGTCTTTTCGTGGGGTCTTTTCATTCTTCATCGCTTCTATGGCATTTGTCACTTCTTCCAACAGGATATCTGGCATTTGCTATTCCGTGGGCATTGCTGTCTTTAACTGGTTCTGATTTTTATATAACTTTGAATAAAATCTTCTGATAACCTCTAACATTTCCGTACGCTCCCTACACACTGTGCCATCGCGCATTAAGGCAAACATTTGTGTCCTTTTATTCATCACCTTATGTTTGACTTTGTTTATTCCTTTGTTTTCTTCTAGTGTTTTTTTGTACTAGCTGCATGTTCAACCGACGCGTTTTCTCGCGAATACGTTTTCTTATAGTTTTACAAAGCTCAACGTACTCGACCCGGTCAAAGGGATTGTCTGCATTCTTCATTGTCCTCCGTTTCTTCATTAAATCGATGGTCTCATTGGAGATTTTTTTGGAGATTTAGGGGGGCTAACAACCTAACACGCTGGTCCAATCAATGCGGGTTGGCAGATTTTGGATCAAGTTAGTCTGAAGTCTCTGCTTTGATCTGTCCGCCATGGGTTACCCTTTCAGGAGCATACGTCCCAGACGGCATAGCTCAAAGCTTCATTGACTTACGGAAGCCCCTTTACCACGCCAAGGTCTGATCCACAAAGTGGATATATGTATATATATATATATATATATATATATATATATATATATATATATATATATATATATATATATATATATATATATATATATATATATATATATATATATATATATATATATATATATATATATATATATATATATATATATATATATATATATATATATATATATATATATATATATATGGTGCGTGTGTGTGTGTCTATCGCGTGTATGCTTATCTTACATAAATCAAGTTATTAGCTCTTTCAGACTGTGCCGATTGTGAATATATACACTGGAAAGAACAAATTACCGAACGTAAGAAATCGACTGAATTAAGAACCGACAGAACCTCGTCACGTCGGAAAATCGACATCCAATTCCCAACTGGACCGCACTCCTAAAATCGACTAATGATTCAGAGTACTTAACCGGGAGCAGGAGCCTCCACCTCGGGGACTCCGGCTTGCTCCGAAACGGATCGTGATAAGACTGCGCGATTGATCCGCAAGCCTTTTCGCATTCAAGTTTGCGAACTAGAGCGAACTTGGTGCTGATTGTTCGCGACAAAGGGAGTTACCGTCCATTGGAGGAATCAGATGGATATGGATTGAATTCCGGACTGATTTATGTTTTGCACTTGATAGTTTTGTCGGTGGATAGTTTAAATAAGTTTAAAGTTAGCAAAAATTAAGATGTTACATACAAAAATTAATACCATGAATAATATTTTTTGTATCTATTCATTTCAACAAGAAAGACTATATAATTACAACGCCAGAACAACATTAATATATACCAGGGAATAAGGCCAATATATAGGAAGAGGTATTAGGTTGGGCAACACAATATCACCAAAACAGTGGAGATAGGCATCAATATAAAGCCGACCCCTTATTTTATTATTGTAGTGACAATTTCGAAACATTGCAAGTTGTATTGTAGGTATCATTTCTACAAATATTACAGTTAGTTGGCTTTCAAGACTCTTTAGATAATTTTATATATTTTGAAGTTATAGTTCTTATGTTGCGTTTGGGAAAACAGATCAGAGTGAATTTCTAGCGGGGGACGAAGTGTTATTTTTAAAATTGATACCTTCGCCATTTGTCAAGACTTGTTTATAAACAAATTTCTGGAGGCTTACATTGGACACTGTTAGTTTATATTTATAAAACTTCATTTATATTGAAGTGCATATTTATTTTCCATTGTAAGAATTGTGTGTCAAGATTTGAGGCTATATTTATGTAAGTATTATTTTTATGAGTAAAATTATATTTCAATAAATAAAGAAATTTTGAGAATGTTAGGTTGGTAAATATTTCAAAAAAATATATTAAAATTTGATTTTTTACCGAATGAGCTTATTTAATATTATTTTTGTAAAGTTGATATAAATGTATATGTTAGATTAGGCCAAAAAAGTCGATTTTTTTTAAAGGGATACCGAAAAGATTTGTAATGGCAAAAAAATTGTGAAAGTTAGAGCCCTTAATACTTATATTAAGAAGTGTATCATCGCGACTTTTGGTTTTCTAATAGCAATCGTATATTTTGTTCAAAACTCCTAAACCATCAATTTGAAAAATTTGAGCAATACACATTCTTGAAGAGAATTGAATTCTCTACAAAAAAGGTCTAAATATTATAAATTTTCATCAAATAAGCCGTTTTCATGTAATCGTGCCTTGAACATTGATCTGTTTTTACAATTTTACTGTTCAAATTTGAAATTTTGTAACTAATGAACGAATCAATATTTGAAAAAATACTGTACATATTCTTAGTAATATCTGAATGATTGTGGCGTGTTCATATATTTTTTTTCTTTATTTTAATTTAAAAAAATATCAAAAATATCTGTTCTTATGTAAATAAAGAATCACTGGGTAAAAACAAAAAACCAAACGGAGACAAATTTCTATTAAAATACATATTCTTATTCTTGTTGAACTTGTTCTTTCCATCTCAGTCTTGGACGTCTAACATTAATTTTTCCTCGTGTTTTCGCTATATAAATTTGTTTTGCTAATTCCTCTTGATTCATTCTGTGACTGTGTTCTACCCAGCTCACTTTTCTTCTTCTATATCTCTTTCTATAGGTTTCATTTCCAGTTGTTCCGTTACTGTCGTATTTATCACTCTATCCCTTCGTGTAATTCCATCTATTTTGCGTAGGAATCTCATTTCTGCACCACTAATTTTACTTTTGTCTTTCTTTGTTAGGGTTTAAGATTCACTTCCGTATATCATTGATGGTCTCATTACTTTCTAATATACCTGCTTTTACCTTTTTCGGAATCTCTCTGTTTTCTAGGAATGTTGTTTTTAGAGTGTTTGCCTGGTTTTTCCATCTTCTATTATTGTGCCTAAATACTCATAGTTTACTAAATACTTGTAGTTTTTGACTTGTCCCATTCCTTCCCATCGAATATAATTTTATGTTTTGTTTTTGTGCCTGCAATTACCACTGCTTTGCTTTTGTCGATATGTATTTCCAAGTTTACTTTTCTTAGCTCCCCTATCTATCTATATATATATATATATATATATATATATATATATATATATATATATATATATATATATATATATATATATATCCAAGTTATGTTGTAGTTTTTCTTCAGAATCTGCCATTAGGCAGTGTTGTCACTGTTATCATCTTTCTAAAATCTGTTTTTGTACTCTTTCATTTTGCTTTGCTATTCTTTACAACATCGTCAATAACTATTGAAAATATCAGTGAACTCAGTATACAGCCCTGTCTTAGACATATGTCTATCTCAAATTCTGTGGATTCATCGTTATAGGTTATTACTTTATTCTTGTTGTTGCTATATAAGGCCTTGATAATTTCTATCACTCCCACTTTTACTTCTTTTCTCAATAACCTTTTCGAAACTTCCCTTATTTTTACTCTGTCAAATGCTTGTTTCAGGTGGATAAAACAAATATGAATTAGGTTTCTTTTCTTAACAAATTTTGTCCTAGTTGTCTAATTAGAAATATTAGATCTTATGTGCTTCCACCCTTTCTAAAACCATGCTGTAGTTCTTCTAATGTTGCTTCTAATTATTCTCTCAGCCTATTCTTTATTTTTATGGTAAATATTTTTCCAGGTAAACTTGTTAGTGTGATCCCTTTGTAGATTTTACATTTTCTGGTATCTCCTTTTTAAAAAATGGCAATATTATACCCATATTGTAGTCTTTTGGTACTTTCTTTCCTTTTATGATATCGTTTATTAGTGACAAAAATTCTTCCTTTGCTATTTCTGTCATATATTTCGACATTTCTTCTATGATTTCGACTTACCCTAGAGTTTTGTCCATTTTTAGATTTTTAATAGCTTGAGTAATGTATTCCATCGTTATTGGTTCAACATCGTTCGCCACTTTGTCAGTTTTTATTTGGGAATTTTCTTCCTGGCCTAGTTTTCTTCTTGACCTAGTTTGGTCATCTCTTCAATGTATCTACCTAATTATTCTCTATTATGTTGTAATTTTTTTTGAGTCAGGTATTATTGTCATGTCGTCTACGAACATTAATTCTCTAAACTGTATTTATTTCGTTTCATTCTTCTTTTTCGTTTCTTTTATGGGTCCGTGTAGCACTATACACTACACACGTCTAGCACTATACACTAAGATAATACATGGCTCAAAACACATTCTATTCCTATAAAATTCCTATTTTCGTTAATAAATTATTGACTTTTATTTGTATAAATTATATTTTTTTTATTTCTTCCAAGAAAATTGAAATCTACTGAGATGAAGCTTCCAAGTCAACATTATTTGAGTTTTTCTCAAACCGCATGTAGATTGAAATCGGGCTTTTTCCTAACGTTCAATTACAACACTATTGTTACATACTAAATAGTAATTTTTTTTTTATTCTATAGTAAAACTGCAAAAAATTAAACTTAAATTAATCCAAACCTATAATATCCGCCTACATCAGATACCCAAAGAAAACCCACACAAAAACCCCAGAATGTCGCCCCCTAACCTAACTGCTAACATCTAAGGAGGATGAAAAAGTAATAAACGATACCTGCTTTGTAATTTACAAAAATCATTGAGCCATGGAATTATAACTCAAATCTGACGCTCGAGAAAGGCCGTGCGAAAGAAAGGATGAAGGTGGTAGTGTGGGCGGTAGCTTTTTCCCTTGATTCTTCAGTTATTTCGTCGGGTAACGTAATCACCTACTTGTAATCTGAAGGTTGCTAATGAGGCCGTTGTTGGGGTAATTAAAGTACGGTCTTCGTCCATTATGGCTAACAAAGTTGTCAGATTTTGCGTTACTTTGTCTCCGTTCTATTGTGTGTCTGGGTTCCGTTTTGCGCTCTTAATAAATCGTTTTAGATGTTTAATTTTAGGAAGAGACTGAGTCTGGCGACAGAGGATTCTTTTGTTAGTGAATGTATACAATAAATTGAAATTATCTGTATTCAATCTATGGTAAGGAAATTATTGTTAAAACCTTACTGCTTTTTATAGGTTTGTGTATAATCCAGTGATTTCCAAATAGCGAAGGCGCGAAAAATTTAACAGAAGGCTCCAGGCCTGATACCGAAAGGTAAATGGGCGAACATCAGCCAAATTTTATGTATCTAACAATGATGTGAAGGATTTTGATATAAGTGATGTGATTTTCAAAGTGTACTAAACTCATAAAATGAAATTTACTGATGGCAAATAATGTTTATTAACAATAATAAACAACCTCTAGAATATTAGTTTTAATGAAGAATAATGTGCGAACTATTAATTACACTGTATACAAATTTATTTTATATTTTTCTATTGTCCTCATCTTTAACCGATGTCTTTCATCGGACATTTTTTCAATCTTCGGCAAAACGGTAGAAAACAAAACTGAGATAATCCAAATCCGTAAGATCCTTCGGCCACCTTGCAAGCTCAAAGAAAAATCCGCACAATAGCTTTAAATTCTCCCTCCCAACGTAACCCTTAGCGTCTTCGTTTTCCTGTGAAACGAAAGAAGAAAAATAAAAGAAAAACGATACCAGTATTGTAATTTACAAAAGATCATTGAAGCTTGGAATTTTAATTCGGTTCGAGGGATCGAGAGAGAAGTGGAAGGCGGTGCGAAATAAAAATGAAGGTGGTGGTGGGGGAGACAAACCCCACTCTTTCGTTATGTCGTCGAGTGATACTTTTAATTTAAAGGTTGTTAGTGAGGTCGTTTTTGAAGTAATTAAAACACGGTCCCATCCGTTAGGGCTGACACAGTTGTCAAATTTTTCATCATACGCCTGTGTTCTATTTCACGCTATTAATACGTCGTTTTATTTCTTTTAAATTAAGGTGGGGTGCAGCTGCAAGGAGGAATCGCTTCATTAGTGGGATGGATTGATATTAATTTTTAATTAATATAATATTAGTAATGTTATTGGTAAAGTATGTGTGTTTGCTAATTAATTGTCTCATAATTTAAGTTTACATAAGTGTTATTTTGTTTGAAGTTGATGAAGAAAAAAAAACTAGATTTCCCCATTTTTATTTTTTTGTAAACCTTGTATATATGCCATCCAGTTGAGGGGATGGATGGGGCTCGATCCCGGTCAAGCAACCAACAAAAATGTTCATTTAGGCGGAGACGCAGGTTGTTGTGTCCATCCCAACAGTTGGGTGTATGATGACACTCAGCTACTGTTGTCTCATTGGACGGTGTCCAAGAAAATCTAACTCTATATATATACATATCTGAATATGAAAATAGGCCCGTAACAGTTCTGCCGTATATCAAAGGTGTCACAGACCGCATTGGACGACTGCTTCGAAAACATAATATATCAACCGCATACAAACCACATAAAACAATAAAATCAGCCATCAGAAGTCCCAAAGATCAAATCATTCTAGAAAATCTGGGCGTATACAGAATATCGTGCGGGACTTAACATGGCATTCGTCAGACAAACCAATAGAAAAATATCAGCCCGGTTGGAAGAACACAAATTTGGCGGATAGAAATAAACAAACCTCATCGGCTCTGTTCCAACATCATCTACAAACAGGATACAAAATCGATTTCGACAGTTGCCGACAAATTGCAAATATCCCAAATTACAAAACAAGAACCATCCGAGAAACAATAGTAATAGAAAAAATCGGACGCCTATAAAGAAGAGATGATGCCCTCAATCTGACAGACACGTGGAAACCAGTGATCAGTCGACAGACCGAAGTTCACCGACCCCAGTCGGGAGAGCAACTGACTACCACTGTGACACCCCAAACAACGACCGAAGGAGCGGGGCCAATACCAGAACCAATAAGAAATACGCACCACTACAATCTGCGACCCAGAAGAATGTAAATAAATATTACGAGACAGTTTCCACAGCTTTCAGTTTTCAGACAAGTATTGAGAATGCCAAGTGTGACCTTGGCGAAACGTCTGCACGTTCCCAGCAAACGGAACACACACGATCGGATGTACTCCCGGACTAATACTCATATATATATTCTTATATATATATATATATATATATATATATATATATATATATATATATATATATATATATATATATATATATATATATTCTAAAATTTCAATATAATATACTAGATATAAATTCCAATATATTATTTATTTATGTTTGTTTCAGGTAAGAAACGCAGCTTATTCATTTTAGAAAATAAGTGGTAAGTTTCCAACAATACAGAATAACATAAATATTTATACGATAACCAGATTGTGGTAAAAAATTGAAAGCGAATACGTTATCAAACTTGTACATTTTCACAATGTAAATTTTTGCTGCTAGTACTTGCAGCAGTACTTGGTGATTTCAAGTAGTATTTTAAATACGAGAGCTGTATGATAAGTCCTAAGTGTATGACCTATCCTAGGGCAGAGATGGCGCTGCTAATATTTAAAAGTGATAATATAGTGATATTTTTCGTAAATATAACCTATCGTAACAATACTGTCAAACTGTCAAGCCGCTACGTGGTTTAATTTGTGAATGGCAGCCATTTAAATAGAAAAACTTTGCAGTGATAAAATACTTGTTTTGAAAAAGAAAACAAATGATGAGCTTAACGGCGACGGAGACGGAGCTCAGCGAAGTTTATGGGGACTCCTTTGTTACTTTTGTTATCAATCATAAAATATTGGACAGCTGAATTCAAATGTGGCTGTATAAACATTTTTAATGAATATTGTCTAGGTCGTCCAAATGAAGTTACCACATCAAAAATGATTGAAAAAATCTACGATATTATAATAAACGATCGGAGAGTAAAAGTGCGTGATTGCTAAGATTGTAGGTATCTCAGTTGAACGGGTGCAACTCATTTGGATATGAAAAAGCTTTCTGCAAGATGGGTGCCACGATTGCTCATAATTGACAATAAACACACACGTGTGTCAACTTGAAACGACAATGAAAAGCAATTAGAACGATTTTTGGCGTCGGTTCATAACTGCTGACGAAACATGAATTCATCATGCCACACCATGAATAGTCAACGATTTTTTAGAAGGGTTATCAAATTAGCGATGCAAGAGTTCCAATGTTCGTAAATCATTCAGGGTATCGATCCGTTCGATCTGTGAAGGGTCACAACATTTCGCCAAAATCTCATTTGGTGACTCAGTTGGACTTTCACTCGAAGCGAACAACACTTGTCAAAACGTTTGCAAAATGTCGTGAGCTTTCACAGAATGAACGGATCGGTACACGTAATGCTTAAGAAACATTATCTACCATGTCTGAAAACATTCAGTACTATATATAGATAGATGTATATATATGAAGAACTCAAAAATAAAAAAATACCCAGTCTATGGAAAAATGCTGAAGTGATTCTTCTTCATAAGAAAGGAACACAGGAAAATTTAAAAAACTACCGCCCAATACGCCTCCTATCAGTTATGTACAAAGTTTTCACCAAGATAATAGCTAAAAGAATATTAAGAACACTGAATGACGCACAACCAAGAGAACAGGCAGGATTCAGAAGTGGATTTAGTACAATGGACAATATACAGGTTGTCCAACAGACCATAGAAAGGCACAATGAGTACAACATGCCACTGTGCTTGGCTTTATTGACTATGAAAGGGCATTTGATGCAGTATCAACACAGACTATAATGGATGCATTGCTTAACCAAGGGATAGACAGAGCCTATGTGAACCTACTGAGATCCATGTATGAGCAAGCTACAACTACAGTTCACATGAATGACTTGGAAGTTAAAATCAACGTAGAACGTGGTGTACGGCAGGGTGACCCAGTGTCGCCTGTTGTTTTCTCAGCCTTTCTTGAAGGGGTATTTCGTAATCTGGATTGGGAACAGCAGGGAATAAAAATCAATGGTGCATATCTAAGCCATCTTAGGTTCGCGGATGATATCGTTCTCCTTTCGCAAGACCCAGATTAGCTACAAGAACACATATGAGAACTGCAAAGTGTGGGAGAACCATTTGGTTTGAAAATAAACCTAAAGAAGAGTCAGGTTATGTTTAACAAGTTTGCTGTCAACAGAAGAATTTCTATTTTAGGAAGTGATTTGGAGGTTGTGGACCACTTCATATATCTTGGGCAGAGGATTTCAATGGAGGGTGATACCGCCCGGGAGGTGGAACGGCGTGTTAAGTGTGGCTGGCGGGCATTTGGCCGGCTCAATATAGTATTTAAGAGCGAACTCCCACTGTGTATGAAGAGAAAGGTTTTTAATCAGTGCGTGCTGCCTGTTTTGACATATGGAAGTGAAACATGGACACTCACATCACAATCAGTTTAAAAGCTTCGGGTTGCACAGAGGGGAATGGAAAGGTGTATGCTTGGCATTACAAAGCGGGGCAGAGGAACCTGAATATGGATCAGAGAACAAACGAAGGTATGTGACATCATTGGAAGGGCGAAAGAATCGAAATGGAAGTGGGCAGGTCATATAGCGAGACGATGCGACGACAGATGTACCAAAGCAATTCTGGAATGGAGACCGCGTGATCATAAACGCCCGCGAAGAAGGCCGAAAACACGATGGACATATGACATCATCAAGTATATTGGACCCGAATGGTAGAGGAAAGCTCAGAACCGTGTGAATTGGAAGCAGGCTGGGGAGGCCTTCATCCTGCACACATCGACATGATGATGATGAATGATGATGATGATGAATGATGATGATGATGAATGATGATGATGATATATATATGAACTCGAAAAAAATAGCATCAATCACTAAAAGAATCAGCAGCACATATGATACTTATGATGAGTTATTTTTAGGTTAGAAACTCCATGCCTCCAGTCAGTTTAAGCAAAACTTTAGTTTAGATTAATTAAATTAAATTAATATTAAATTATCTCCTAATGATGCTGACATGGTTAGCGAAATGTGCGTCTAGAAATTTGAAAAAAGTGAATTGGTGTTTATTGGTAAATCTCTTCGAGTTTAGTGTTTTACACCGAAGGTGCCGATAGAAGATTTGAGCGAATCAAATCATTCATCAACGAGAACAAGTTTGCGTCAAAAATAGGCATCATGGAGATAATATTGATACTGATGTTATATCGCAAGAAGCCGAAAATTTGGTGCTCATAGATCTAGATTCAGTTACTTCGACTTCATCGCCTATTGTAGAATGTGATGCGGTAAACGTATTGACGCTGTAAACGTATTGACAGAAAATACTACTTGTTGTAATGGGTATAAAGCAGGCTTGTAATTTGAATTATCCTAAAGATGTTTTAAAGAGAATCTGTACAGAAAATAAGATAAATATTACAGAAAAAGATTGCCAAATGTTGAAATACTATCCCGTAAATGTTTGGTTTATTCTAAGGAAAAATATTTTTAAGATTCTAAAAAGAAAACAGTATTTTGTTTTCCATGTAAATTGTTCAAACATGTATTATGTGTAGAGAGTAATAGTTTATCTGAAAACGGATCCAAAGATTGGCATCATCTATCAAGGATTTTAAAAAGGCATGAGCAATCAGTTAGTCACATAAAAATTGTCAAGAATTAGTTTAATTCGAAAACACTCTCAAATGTAAATCATCTGTTACTTCTAGACACGAAAGTATTATTTTACAAGAAAATAAAAGATGGTCTGCGGTTTTAGAAAGAATTATTTTGAGTATTCAGTACCTGGCGAAAAAAAAATTGCACTTAGAAGCAATTCTGCCTCTTTATTTCTTAGCGATAATGGAGATTTTTTACAACTTATTGAAATGGTTATTGAAATTTGACTCGATTTTGGCGGAACACGTTCAAAGGATCCAATTAAATAAAAAACGCATGGCACATTATTTGGGGCATACAATTAAAAACAAACTACTTTCAATAATATATATATATATATATATATATATATATATATATATATATATATATATATATACAGAATCAACGGATCGACACCGGGAAGTTGTCAATAACTGAAGTTAAGTGACGTTAATCACGATCGAGATTTTAAAGGGTCTCCTTAATTAAGCAGAAATCGCATGATTTTCTTATTTTTTTCATAAAAATATAGAAACTTAATCGGCAAATTATATATATCAATAATTTCTTTATTGATTACTTAATTAATTAATTTATTTATGCCCTCGAATCAGTTTATCCCCCCCCGAATATTAGATAATCATTATTACTACATCTTTGCTTACTACGCCCCACCTGATGCACCAAACAAAACCCATCTAAAAATAAAATCCTCTCCGAGCTCGGAAGGACCAAAAAAATACGAAACGACAAGACCGTCTGAAGGAGGCAGACACCGATGCACCGGATCGTAAAGCAGACGTCGCCGACACTGGCAAACGCCGGGCAACAGGTTGACCTGAACTACAAACGGAAAAATATAAAATATGAAATATAGCCGTCGAGAGATAAACGGATGCGTCCAAGAAAAAGACCAAACATTCTGATCTAGCTTATGTCCGTTTGGATATGGAAATGCGATTGGAAACAAAAAGTTTGTGTTTTCTCCTAAAGCATATCCTAAAATATATGGTATGGTAAAATATAGGTTTACTTTTACGTTAATCATATCGCATTCATCAATACTATTGATTCATCCTATTCACCACTTATTTATCACCAGCTAAAGTTCATTAGTTCTAAATAACTCACCAAAGACAAGTCACTTTATCATCAACCCGTATATATCATCAACCCGTATCAATCCCCTTCAGGATGAAGGTCTCTACAACATGTTTCCAACTCTCGCGGTCCTGAGCTCTCTTCTGCCATTCGGATCCAATATATAAAAGGTCGGCTCAGATGCAAGTCAGAATTTGTCGGCCGGGTGTAAGACAGAATTTGTTGCAATTTCCTACTACAAAGTCGCTTTTATATTAGCGTAGAATACAACCAATAAAAGCAAAGTTTTATGCATACAGAAATTTAACATTTTCAAGATTCAAGACCGGATTGAAATAATGTATTTATAGTATATAGTACTTTTTAATTGGTCTTTTCATGGCCTTCCCAGATATTTATAAAAATATATACATTGCAATTTATGACATGACTGAATAGTGAAAAACCCTGTACATAAACAAATAATTAAAATGTTTAAAATGTTTCATATCAAAGCCATATCATATGAAGAGTTTTAATAAAACATAAGTGAATGAAAAGAGCTGGTGATTCTTGAATGCAATTTGTTTAAAATGTATACAAGTTTAAATAAAATCTACTTGTCTTACTTTCAAGTGTGCAAAACTCTTAATTACATCATGAATGCTTAAAATATAAAAAAATTCATTTCTTATTGAAATGATAGCTAATTCGTTTAATCTTTCCTGTCCCATGGAAGATCTCAAGTAGTTTTTTATCAGTTTTAATTTTGAGAAAAATCTCTCACCATCCTTATCGCATCAGAAGAATTCATAATACATTAGGGAATGTTTTAATTAAATAATGTATAAAAATATACTCTAATATATTATTAGTATTTTTGTTGTTTTCAAGGTACGATAACAAGGCTTCTATCTCTCCGGCTAATTCTTAGCTCGTTTACTTAGGACAGTTTGGATTCCAAATCAGTGCAATATTTCAGAAGTGTTGTTCTATCAGTTTCGGAATGTCATACAAAAAATTAAATAGGTTCATATGATCTTTTAAAAGAGTGCATCTTTCCTTGACCGACATTATAGTTATATCCAAAATACTAAAATAAAACTTTACTTTAAAATTAAGTTTCGAATCTACAGGTGGGTCCTCGTTAGCTTCATAATCAAAAAATGTCTTTTTTGTCCTCTTTCTGATTTGTATTGAACTGTTAAAATGAGATTCCACATTTAAATTATTTGCAATTTCAGAAACAATTTTAAGAAAGTTATCGATTTTTTTATTTGATCTTTTAAATAAATATATTTGTAATAAATCAAGCTTCTTTAAACATCCTGCATAATTAAACTAAGCATTTTGAATGAATTTGCTTACAACATAGCTTTGTAAAAATATCATACCAGATGGTAACTGAAGAAATAAAATTAAAAGCTTTAATTTTATTTGCAAGCCAGACAGCCTCAGCCTGAGTTTGCATCACATTTGGAATTTGTAGACAAATGATAAAACGCGTCATAGCTTTCACAAAGAAAATGTCCTAAGGGTTTTAAAGCTTCTACATGACCTTCCCATCTTGTATCAGACAGAGGTTTTAAAGTGATAGTACTAACGTGTTGAGTTAAAACATACCATCTCTGAGCAGATGAAGATAAAAAGGTATACATTTGCTGAACAATCGAAAAAAAAATTAAAACTTTATTTGCGACATTTGCAGGATCATTTGCGACGTTTGCAGCTACTAAATTAAGCGGGTGTCGTGCGCAAGGTATAAAAAATGCTCTCGGATTAATATCAAGTACGTGTTTTTGTAAACCGTTATTTTAACTCTGTTGTTACCACGTTGATTGGTAACCACTTACCATGTGAATATTAATGTTTTCTTTTAATAATAAATCAATAAAGACATTATTGATATATATAATTTGCCGATTAAGTTTCTATATTTTTATGGAAAAAATAAGAAAATCATGCGATTTCTGCTTAATTAAGGAGGCCCATTAAAATCTCGATCGTGATTAACGTCACTTAACTTCAGTTATTGACAACTTCCCGGTGTCGATCCGTTGATTCTGTGAAGAGTCACGACGTTTCGCCAAAATGTTCTTTCGACTTTTTAATCAAGTCCTTGCAATGTTGGATTCGTAGCAATTTTTGGTCTTGGGTCAAGTTGTGTGGAACAGAGTTTGCAGAAACCTTTCGTCCAAATATCGGTAGAAATGCGATGAATTGAATGTTTGGCCATGTTCAATTCCATTTCAATGTATCGCAACGAAGATTTTGGCTGATTTTTTTGTAAATTCACTCACAATTCAATGTGCCAATGAGTAACAATGGAATTTTTTGCACCAGGATGTTCGTCGTCCTTGATATCCTCATGACCTTTTTTGAATCGTTTAAACCACCCGTGGACTACAATCCTCACCATACACTTGTTGACACACTAGGTTTATATATTTTATAAATTGTAAATGTAAAGGTTAAATTTCAATTTTAATTGTTTCTGGAAGATGCTAACTTGCTTTAGCAAAACGTGCATCTGGTGGGTTCAATCCGATTTGGCATGAATGAAAAACTCGTTGGGAACAAACATTGATTTGCTTCATAATGAAATAAGTTACTATTATGATCAAAAGTAGAGTTACTTTTGTTGGAAAACTTCGCGCGATTTACGCATCGATAGAACCATTTGTTTTTTAGGTTGGTATGACTGTCCTTGACATCTGACAGAAGTTTCATATCATTTCACTTGTTTAGTTAGAGATTATAACGTTTTTTGTAGTTGTTAAAGATTGTTGTTCACAATTTGTTTAAAATGGAAAAATTATCGAATAAAGAATTTACATTAAATTCTACTTAATGAACGAAACTTCTTATAATCATTCATTAAAAATGTTGAGAAAGTGTTACGGTGGAGACTAAGTCGATCATGAACTTTGTTCGGAAAGAACTTCCATGCAAACCAATAAAGAAAACAACAAAAACAACGAAAAACAAAAATATGTGCTGAATAATTACCAACTAATAATTAGAGACAAAACGTCCAGATTTGTGGCAAAACAATTCATGGTTTGTGAACACCATCGCACATCGCAATAATTATTCGTCAATTTTTCGCAGAAAATCAAACAAATGCCGTTCCACCAGCACCATATTCACCAGATATAGCACATTGTGACTTTTCCTGTTCCCCGATTGCAGAAACCACTTTGTGGACGCCTTTTTGAGTTCATAAAAAAGAGGAATTATTTTGAAGGATACCAAATAAATTTGAACTTTGTGTTTTCTTTAAAAAAAGTCACCTTACTTTTTGATGATACGTTGTTTTGTAGTAATGCCTAATTTCATTTTTGAGCTACTGAAGAAAAATTTGTTGTTAATATTCATTATTTTTTCATCAGGCCACCCAGAATTATCGGTCGACATATCTATACATTAATGGTAATTAGATTTACATTGGCAATATCTTTTGGCGGTATTCCCCTTTCGGCTTGCCATATTTAATATACATGATGGCCATATACATTATGGGAGGCGATGATTAAACGAGGAAGAAACCCTTGTCTCACGTTTTCGCCTAAATTAAGGTGTGTACATTTGATCTCGCCGCATTAATATGGAGGGTTGTTGGGCGGTTAGACCAAAGGGACTCGAGGGCGAATGGAAATTTCCGAAGGGCAACAGAGGGAGGTGGAAGATGTATAGGCAAATTATAATGGATTTTTTACTAAACATGGAAAAGAGTACATGAAAACCGATCTGCAGTGTTTGTTATACAGGGTCGGTCACTGGAAGTGTTACCAATTTTACGCTGCTGTAGCTGCCGAACATCCGATCACAGCGTTCTCAAAATTTGACAGACTTTAGTTTATAACATTGTTTACAAGTCTACGCATATCGTTTTGCGTCGTAATTGAAAAGAAATATTCGTAAGGCTTGAGATTGCTTTGTATTTGGCAGGAAAATGGAAACCTTCTATTGTCCGTGAGCTACAGCATTTACGTGTTAATAAAATGTTTATTTATCGAACCATTAAACGTTACAATGATACAGGTAGCATCGCAAAGCGCCATGCAGGTGGTCATAAAAAAATCCGCAACATTATCAGAAATGGTTCGAAAGGTAAGGGTACGAATTGAAAGAAATCTACGTCAGAGTGTAGCAAAATTGGCTAAACAGTTGAACGTATCCGATTCAAACGTACGCCGCATACTAAAATATGAACTTAAGTTGAAGCCTTACAAGATACAAAAAGTGCAAGATTTAACACATGTACAAAGGGCAAGATTTCAACGATCAAAGGCATTGAAAAGCATGCATGTTTTTTGATGAGAAAATGTTCACTGTTCAGCAATGCGTAAACAAACAAAACGATGTTGTGTGTTTGAAGGGCAAGTGCAAACCAAACCGAGTTGCTATGCGTAAACAAGTGCCTGCTTCTGTGATGGTTTGGGTTGCTGTAACTGCAAATGGTCGCTCTCCGCCCGTTTTCATCGTTCAGGACGTTAAGATCAATCAGTAAGTATACCAACAAACGATGCGTTGATCCCTTAGACCCATAAACAATTTGGTTCCAACTTTTGGACATTTCTACTCGGCACCGTCCCATAAAACTAATTTGATACAACTTTTACAAAAATTCCGCGTTCCGTACTTAATTTCTTCGCAACAAAGGCCTTCATACTCACCAAACTTGTATCCAATGGACTTCTCCAAATGATCCATTTTGGAGACTAAGGTGTCAACAAAAAAATATGAGCGTTGGAACATATTGAAGTCAGCGGGTCATCGGGAATGGCAAGAAGTTCCACAGACTCACATTCGATGATCACATGCGATGCAGACAGATCACATGCGATGCATTCATAGGAAGACATGATGCCACCATCTGCGCCAAAGGTGGCCATATTGAACAGTGAGATGTTTTTCATGAAATTTAATGTATTTTCAACATTGTCTAAAAATATTAAACAAAAATACTCATAATTGACAAAAGAGCAGCATTTTTAATTAGTAACACTTCGAGGGACGCACCCTGTATATTACTATGCTCAAACAGTAAGATGACTTGTTTTAAAAATTTGCGCGCTTTACGTAGGGATGTCACTATTAGTTTTTATAAGTTAGTATGATTGTTGACATCTAATAGAAGTTTCATATCATTTCACTTGTTAAGTTTAATTATAGCGTTCTTTGTCATTGTAGGAGTGAGCCGGTGTGTCGGTCGGAGCAAAGGATTTCCATTAATTTTGTCTCAAAAAATTAAATTTCTTGTGCTGTTATCTCAAGAATATTAAGAAAGTGTTATGGCGATTATGTTTTGTCAAAGAAGAATCTTTAAAAGTGGTACGAGTTTAGTGGTGGCAGAGGATCACTTGAAAATTAACTTCGTTCAGGAACACTTTCCACCATTTCCACGGAAAACTGGTCAGTTTTTTTTATTTTCTTGGCAGTTGGCAATGTCTCATCGTCTTGTTTATTTCGATTGATCGGAATTCGGTTTTTTCGTTAGCCTCTTAAAGTATTATTTGAAAATCAAATGTAATATTTTTGTAGTCATTCATTTCATACGTTTCAGCATAAAATTGGCATGTTGTGTCACAAAATAAAGGAAAACTTGCACATAATGGTCGTTTAATGTCAAAGTTGAAATTTCTATTGCTAATTTTTCACGCCATAATACGCTTTAAACGATTCACGTCACATTAAGCAACACATGATTAATTGTTTTATTAAATTAACTGTTCAAAATGTCCAATGTATTTCCGGTAGAATCCTCTTCAACAAGATGTCAAAGTATTTCTTCGACTTCAGAACAGATTTCTTGAGATTGTGGAACCATATTACCCGTATCCAAGAGTTTTCGAGAAAATGTTAAGAGAATGGGGCAAATGTTTGACGAAAACCGCCCTTTCTATATACAGTTGCAGGTAGATACGCCTTGCCTCTTCGGGAATTTGGAGAACTATTTCGTAAATAAGAAGCATATCGTGATATTCGCTTACACAATTATTATCATTTTAAATGGAACTTAAATGCACGTACTGATTGATATACATTGAAATAATTCTTGTCGCAATGTTGAAATAACATTATTTGTCGTATCGATTTGCGACGTGTTCACACCGCTGGTGGCGATATTTTCTTAAAATGGTAATTTTTCTCATAACTTTTCGATTGGTATTTTAATAATATTACTTTTTTTTTCTCGGGAACTGTTAAATTTTTGACCCCATTGTAGGAAACTGTTTTCTTTAGATTCATTAATTCATTAATTCATTCATTCATTCATTCATTCATTCATTCATTCATTCATTCATTCATTCATTCATTCATTCATTCTTTCATTCATTCATTCATTCATTCATTCATTCATTCATTCATTCATTCATTCATTCATTCATTCATTCATTCATTCATTCATTCATTCATTCATTCATTCATTCATTCATTCATTCATTCATTCATTCATTCATTCATTCATTCATTCATTCATTCATTCATTCATTCATTCATTCATTCATTCATTCATTCATTCATTCATTCGTTCTTTCATTCATTCATTCATTCATTCATTCATTCATTTATTCATTTATTTAAATATTAGAAAACATTTATTTCAACTGATTTTTTCTCCACATATTTCTTTAAAGTGAATAAAATATTTATTTTCCTTGCTATCTATCACTTTTATTTATAAAACTAATAAAGTAAATAATAGTTTTATTTGGTTTAAAAAATGAACAATTACAAAGTAACGGACAAATCAATTATATATTTCTTTCTTCATCCTTTTCTCTCCTATGTCATCTTATGAATGTTACTTCTACTTCCCTTATTACATAATAAAAAGTTAGGACAGCGAATTTTTATGTTCTCATCAGCTAGCAGCTGTTGAACCATTTTCATGTATTTCGCGTTATATCTGACTGAACATTCGCATTAAGGTTTACAATGACAACATATGTAGTTCGAAGCACGTTAGTTACGAAAGTAACATCACCCTTACAGTGTCAGTATCAAAAGGTTAATTACATGGACACAAACCAGCCATCCTGAACTGAACATGGAAATAACAGCAGGCCTACATTCTAATTTACAAACCTGAATGTGTCTAATATTTCTCTTTTGTTGGAAACAGCTTTCGTGTGGTACTTGTCCCATCTCCTAAATAATTAATCTTTGTTTTAACTGAAAGAATATTTGATTATATATATATATATATATATATATATATATATATATATATATATATATATATATATATATATATATATATATATATGCGTCTTTGCAGCTCCTCTGGGTCTTGTGAAATGAGCTGCAAAGAAGATGTATATATATATATATATATATATATATATATATATATATATATATATATATATATATATATATAGAACACCATTTCTAAAAACAAAATATGGTAACATCAGACGAGTCTCTCAATTGAAATATTTGGGTAAAATAATCATGGAAAATGGGTTGGAAAAAGCGGCCAATAAGGGTAGATGTCAAAAAATGGAAACGGCATTGAGACTTACACAAAATATTTACAACAAAAAATGCCTATCTGAAAACACAAAACTGAGACATTACAACACAGTTATTAAGCCAGAATGTCTATATGGGGCAGAAACGCTCATTTTGAATAGAAAGAGAGACATCGAGGACATTGAAAAGAAGGAAAGAAAAATCCTAGGCCCCAAACAAATAAATACAACAACATACCGACTTCGAGAAAACCAAGAAATCAAACAATACACAGATATACATAGCGATATGAGAAAAAGAAGACTTACGTTTTACGGACACATAAAACGGATGAATCTAAATAGGCTAACTAGACAAATAGTCGAATTTTATGAAAATAGGAGTAGAGGTAAAGTAGAAATAATTAAATGGATTGCTGCAATTAAAGAGGAACTAAGATCAGCAAATATTACTCAAAGTGAAATTCAGGATAGAGGCTGTTTCAGACACAAGGTTGACGTTTGGAAGGTTGGCCAGAGAGAAAAATGTAGGAAGACTGGAACAACTTGGTCTGACGAAAGAAAAAAGCTCATAGCGAAAGAATGAAATTAGTATAGGCGTATATTAGTATATATATATATATATATATATATATATATATATATATATATATATATATATATATATATATATATATATATATATATACATATTATATACTTATACATTTCATCTAATATTTTCACAGATGGTAGAATATATTTCCGTTGATTCTGTGAAGAGTCACGACGTTTCGCCAAACTCTCCTTTGGCATTTTCAAGTGTTATCCGCTTCGACTGAAGAGTCCAGCTGACGTGCACGGGTCGTTGTGCTCGCTTTTATAGCCGGTCGGGGATTGCGCAGATTATATCGGAGTAGTTAGGGACTATTTGCGGCGCTCGGCAACGCTGTCGAGCGTCCGAGAGAAAAAAACAGAGAGATAAATGTGACTATTCATACACGGGAAGCATGCTACTTATTTGGAACAACTTGTGGCAATATTGTGGCAGGTAGGGTCCGAATACTAAACTCAAAGGGATATACCACTAAACACCAAATCACTTTTTTAAAACTCTCGACGTACGTTTCACCAACCATGTTAGCATGATCAGGAGATGATTTATTCTCAATTTCTCTCTCTGGTTAGCGAAACGTGCGTCGAGAGTTTTGAAAAAGTGATTTGGTGTTTAGTGGTAAATCTCTTTGAGTTTAGTGTTTCACACCAACACAACCACACAATCGCGTTCAAATAAGTCCAATCACTTTTGAGTTGTCGACCTTTTAACAAATGCTACACACCTTGAGCTGAAAGCCCTTTCATACACATGATCTATCAAGATGTTTTCAATTTTATCAAGCTTGCATGCCTTCAAGAGACGAACATTTAATACGACATAGAACTTATTCACGGTAAAAACTTACGGTTTGACTCTCAGATGATTACGAAGGTTGCTATTTTAGATATGTATCCATAATAGTAAATACAAACAAATATTTGTCATTAAAATGCTTTTATTGTTTTTCAAAGTATTCTTCACGATAATCGATATTGTTTGTTTCAACTTTACTGAAGTTTAACTGAAGTTTGAACCAATTTTAATAATACTTTTTCCATTTCAATTGCGGTACCTCCAAAATACGCATTTTGAATGCGTCAACCGCTTCTTCTGCCGTCGAAAATCGTTGACCACGTAGTTTATTCTTCATGGAGGGTAACAGAAAGGTATCATTGGGTGCCAAATCAGGATTGTACGGCGGATGACCCATCAATTCGGTGTTTTGACCGGTCAAATATTGTGTTGTTCGGTTCGATGTGTGAGAGCTCGAGTTATTATAGTGAATAATGAACATTCGTTGCTGTTTTTTTTCATATTTCTTAAGACTTTAGGCAAAAAATGGTTGTGTACCATTCAGAATTAACCGTTCTACGATTCTCTAGTGGCCCTGTAACCACATGCCCATTTATAGAAAAAACAGGCGACCATTTTCTTCGAAGTGCCTCTTGCGTGAACTGGTTTTATTGGGTTTAAGTCATTTTGAAAGACCCATACATAGGGGTCGATATAGGAAGACATACTCAGTCAGCTTATATTTACTTTTGGGCTCATACGCATATATACAAGATTTGTCACTTGGGTTATTCGCCATCTGTATACACGGCTTTTGACGCACCACGATTGTACTTTTTGAGCATTTCTTTGCACCAATCGATACGAGCCTTTTTTTGATCGATTGTCAAATTATGCTCCAATCCAACGCTCACGTATCTTTTTCACGGTTAAATATCCATATAAAATCTAGTTATGCTTGTCATACTAATACTTTAACAGTATTGATGTTTTCATCGACACTACAACCAATTTTGGATGACCTTTAAATTTGTCCGTGAATGAACGACGGCCACGATTGAATTAAGTATATTCAGTATACAGTAGGGTGAGCGGAATATCGTTTGGAAGCCGTTGGTGAGCCGATTATCGTTTTTTTCGAATTTCTTTTAATAATACCGAAAATATTTTAATATGTGTGCCAAGGGAAAAAATATTAAGTCGATATCTTAGGCTCCTCAAAGTTAGTTAAGTTCAATATATAGTTCGGATATTTGGCCCACCCTAGTATATACAATCAGCGATGTCAAACTTTACGATGTATATGTTAGATGGCGCCTAGCAACACCATCGTTGCCATTTCCGAATACATAAATAAAAACCTTCGTACTTTTCTCTTGAATTATTACATTTTGTGGATAACTCAAGCTTCGATTATTCAACTAGTAGCTACTATTCCGATTGCGCAGTGGGCAGGTTGTGGGTGCGTATAGAGGCCCGATCTAAGCACTTATGGACTATCGTAATATTAAACACATTTCATTAAAATATTATATTGATCTTTCGAGCAGTTATGGCATTTCCAACAAAATACGTGACACAAATGTATCGCTGAAAAGTTAGGTTTACCATTCGGATAAATAATGATAGAAACTTTTAATGAGTTTTAGAAGCGGTAACGACATACTTTACTTGTATTTTACGGTCGAGGCAAAGAACGTATTTTCTCCGTCTTTGTCCGTGGGTTATCATGCAATTAAAACGTCTAGTTAAACTCCTATAAAACAAAATTAAGATTTTATGTGAGAGAATTACCGGTGTATGGGACCTCTTTGTAATTTACTATCGGGATTTCGACAATAGAGAGTTTTCACTTTATATAGGAGACGAAAAATGTTACGATACCTTAAAGTAGTAGGTCATTCTGAAATAGTTTTGGTACACCAAATCAAATGAATTGTTCATTATACTTGCATTAAAGTTGATATATTCGACAGAGAGAAAATCATTCATGATTATTCCATGAATCCTTTATTTACTTATATCCCTTACTTTCTTCATATGTGTGTGTACCTATATATATATATATATATATATATATATATATATATATATATATATATATATATATATATATATATATATATATATATATATATATATATATATATATATATATATATATATATATATATATATATATATATATATATATATATATATATATATATATATATATATATCGTGCGCGCGTGCGTGCGTGCGTGCGTGCGTGCGTGCGTGCGTGCGTGCGTGCGTGCGTGCGTGCGTGCGTGCGTGCGTGCGTGCGTGCGTGCGTGCGTGCGTGCGTGCGTGCGTGCGTGCGTGCGTGCGTGCGTGCGTGCGTGCGTGCGTGCGTGCGTGCGTGCGTGCGTGCGTGCGTGCGTGTGTGTGTGTGTGTGTGTGTGTGTGTGTGTGTGTGTGTGTGTGTGTGTGTGTGTGTGTGTGTGTGTGTGTGTGTGTGTGTGTGTGTGTGTGTGTGTGTGTGTGTGTGTGTGTGTGTGTGTGTGTGTGTGTGTGTGTGTGTGTGTGTGTGTGTGTGTGTGTGTGTGTGTGTGTGTGTGTGTGTGTGTGTGTGTGTGTGTGTGTGTGTGTGTGTGTGTGTGTGTGAACTGTTTTTTTTTGTTGATTGCCTGACTGGGAACGAGCCCCATCCATCCCTTCAACTGGATGGCATATGTTTCATCTTTCGATGTTTAGACTCGGTATAAACGTTTCGAAGGATGGCGTATACGCCATCCTATGGGAAGTCGGGGAAAACATGGGTTGTTAGCTGTGGATAGGGTCTCCCTATTCTTGATGGTTTGATATACGTCGGTGCCCTGAAGAGTCTAAACGTCGAGAGATCAGCGAATATTTTTCTAATTTATCTGTGTCACTATTATCTGTTTGTTGATTAACTAACACTGATGCCCTTGACAAGAGCTACATAATAAAAAATTATTACTAAGTTCCAACGTCATTTTCAGTCAACGTCGTTTGTCAGTTACAGGACGTAAGCCAATTTTTTTTTCAGATGACTCAGATTCAATAATCGAAACGATTAACGCCTGAATCACAAATAAATTAGAAAAGTATTCGCTGAATAGATAAATTGCTCTCCTTCATAGCACATTACAATAAAAACTTTCAATAAACATTAGAATATATGATAGATACTTAGGTTATATTTTGGATCTCGATATAAAGTATCTAGTGAACTGACAGTCGGTCATCAGTCTGTGATTGTCATACCCATAGCTTATCGATCTAATTATTGTGGCAAATTCAAATACTATTTATTTCACCTCCAAATATCTTATAATATATTTGAATGGGAATTAAAGATTGCAAAAATCATTGACTGATATTAATTTTACTGTATAAATAAAGTTTTTAAAATAGAGAAAGCGAAAAAGTTTGAAAAAAAAATCAATTAAATAAAAAAGTAGAAGGAAAAGTCGAGTCACTGCCCTTTGCACGGGAATATTTACAGTTCAGTCAAAAGTTTTTTTTTGAGAGACAAAAAAAATAAAAATGTCGCAATTCAAAAAATTACATATTTTTCAAAAAACTGAAACATTTCATAGAACTTGATTTCTGTTTTTTTTTGCGTATATTTTTCTAAAAAAGTGCATTTGAAAAAAAAATAAAAAATAAACATTTTTTGAAAAAATTATGGCTATTTGAAAAAAAAGAACAATTTTTTCAAAAACCCATAACTTTTTTTGGGTTGGGTAAAAAAAATGTGGAAATGTGGAATTCTGAGAAACGTATATATAGTATATATATATATATATATATATATATATATATATATATATATATATATATATATATATATATATATATATATATATAATTGTTTCTTCTCGACCTTGCAAATTATGAACGAACACAATCTCGGGTATGCGGTCTGTTAGTATGAATAAAACTAAGATTTGATTTCTTAATAAACCTCAATAAATTTCTTCAGAAGTTTTCTGACTTCTTCAGGAGGATACAAGAATGTAAAAAAATGGTTAAACTATTGAGCAATTGCTGTAGTCGTCATCAATTTTCCATCTTTCTCGCAGCATAGAAATAAGGTAGAGCGGGGCTAGTTGGGCAGCTTTTCACTTGATTGATTTCTGTTTTTTTTTTCGTATATTTTTCTAAAAAAGTGCATTTGAAAAAAAAAATAAAAATAAACATTTTTTGAGTCAATTTTTGAAAAAATTATGGCTATTTGAAAAAAAAGAACAATTTTTTCAAAAACCCATAACTTTTTTTGGGTTGGGTAAAAAAAATGTGGAAATGTGGAATTCTGAGAAACGTATATATAGTATATATATATATATATATATATATATATATATATATATATATGTTAGTTCGTAGTGTTTCGCGGATGGAAGAATACACTAGACTTTGTTTGTTGGGAACGGGACATAAACGATCGGACTAATAGTTTAGCATATATATATATATATATATATATATATATATATATATATATATATATATATATATATATATATATATATATATACATATATATATATATATATATATACATATATATATATATACATATATATATATATATATATATATATATATATATATATATATATATATATATATATATATATATATATATATATATATATATATATATATATATATATATATATATATATATATATATATATATATATATATATAATTGTTTCTTCTCGACCTTGCAAATTATGAACGAACACAATCTCGGGTATGCGGTCTGTTAGTATGAATAAAACTAAGATTTGATTTCTTAATAAACCTCAATAAATTTCTTCAGAAGTTTTCTGACTTCTTCAGGAGGATACAAGAATGTAAAAAAATGGTTAAACTATTGAGCAATTGCTGTAGTCGTCATCAATTTTCCATCTTTCTCGCAGCATAGAAATAAGGTAGAGCGGGGCTAGTTGGGCAGCTTTTCACTTGATCACCCATAACTTTAAGAATATGCATCGGATTTAATTGATTCTTACTCTGTTACGTTCGTAATTTACTCTTCTCCAAAACGTCTAGCGTATGTGAACCGTCATGCTCGGGTCGGTAACGCTTAATCGGGTTTACTCGGTTCGACAGGACATAAAGCGCGCTCGGGTCGGTGACGCATTGAACTGACTGAATAGTATTTTAATATAATACTCGTGTCTTATTGTATATAATATGTGTAATATTTAAAGTGATTACAATTTGTGCTGCATTTTACTAATAGCGAAAAATGTATTTAGATGTTTAGGTTTAGATTTAGCTTTCGTAGGCGTATTATTTCATTCTTAGAATATTATAGCAATGAAGAAGTCCAATCAGAGCAAAATTCAACAATATAATGAATTCACAAATATAATTATCTATTTTGTAACTAATATTACTTCATAGGTACACCATAAGCACACACCCGATTTTTATTTTTTATTTCAAATCGCGTCAAAATTGTTTAAAAAAAAATAAAATTTTATTTATTAGGAATTAGGCTCTGCCGATTAAAAGTTAATTAAGAAAATATTCATTTTCAGTGCTTATTACCGTAGTAGGTTTTGCGACATACTATTAGTGACCAGCCTGTACATTAAACGCCAAGTAATCAGAACTAAAATCTAAGTAAATAGATGATGGTTAATGAAAATTCGTACTAAATTGTATAATTAACTAAAGTCGTCTAATTTCCCTTAATATCTATAACATAACGATGTAAGAATGACAAGGAATGACAATTCTTTTGACAATTGACAGTTGTTACAGTTGACAGTGACACTTGACAATTATTTGTTAACGATCCGAAGAAGCTACAGTGCAGTGAATAAGTGGAAATTAGACAACTTTATTTTATTTATATAATCTAAGTAAATAAACAAGACAGAATGGTAGATCAATTCTTCTGTTGGAAGACAAGAAACATGGTTAGCGAAACGTGCGTCGAGCAGCAGCAAAAAAGCATTTGGTGTGAAATACTAAACTTGAAGAGATTTACCACTAAACAGATTAAATCATCTTCGAATGATGCTAACATGGTTAGCGAAACGTGCGTCGTGCAGCAGCAAAAAAGCGTTTTGGTGTTTAGTGGTAAATCTCTTTAAGTTTAAGACAGAATGGATCAATTGCATTGTTGTGAAAATGTATTTAAAAATTTCATCTTGCGTTATTAAATTGTCTAGTCTATCTATTCCGGATATGCGAAAATGCCTGCTTTGCAAAATTAATAGAAAATCGGCAAGTAAAACATGGCGACTCGTGGAGCAATGGTACCGCACCACGACATAGGGTAATTAAAAGTTTTCAAATTAATATCTGAACCATAAGCAATGATTCGACTGTCATCGCGGAAAATTAACGCTGATGCAGTTTGTTAGTAACCGCAATGTAAGATTTCGTAAAAAAGAATTTACGGGTTGGATTATTGTAACAAATTAAAATCTTGTTTTCCAGACGTATATAACTGGTAACTAAATTCGTTCGTTGTTTTTTAATTAGAGGATAATCAGGTATTATTAATTTAATATACGAAGTCAATTATGTTGATTTAACTATTAGTTTTCGTCTTTTTAGCAGCGTTATTATGTTTCACTTATACCAGGTGATGAATGACAAGACAATGCTGGGCATTTGGTATGACCAGAAGGGTGTCGTGTACTATTAGCTTTTGAAGTTGTGAAGGAATTTATGTATCTGGGAAGCAAACTTGACGAACTGGAGATATCAGAAATAGTAAAAGTCCAAATGTAATTTGAAAGTAAATAGTCCAAATGTAATTTGAAAGTAAATAGTCCAAATGTAATTTGAAAGATCAAGTATAACTTCGAGCAATTCATGCAATTTCAATTCAATCCAACAATCGATAACTTTAAACAGTCCTTTTCTTCAAATGAAAGAAGGTTATTAAACTTCCCTTCGAAACATCTTTTTCTGGAACATAATTTGACATATTCAAATCTATGAAAAACTACATTTTTTTTACACAATGACAATTAATAACGAACTGGTTTTTGATGGAGTATGTTTACCCTTCAAAACGCCATAGAAGTCATTAGTCTATACTGACAAATGTATTAGTAACGCCATCTCTTAGCAAAATCGACATTATTAACCGAAATACATTTTAGTTTACTAGAAAAGAAATGATGCTGAATTTAAATCAGACAACTCTTGCTGAGACGCCATTTATTAACTGAGAAAATTAGCCTCCGACTTAGACCATTTGACATTTGTCAATTTAATATAAACTTTCATTTTTCTTCTTTTATTTTTGATGGCTTCAAGACTAATTATTATTATCATCAACTAAGGATACTCATTAACAATCTTTTTAAAATATATTCTATTCAAAAATTAAACGAGACTAAATATTCTTCATTTCGTTAATTATTGAATTTAACTCAGACTTCGACTTTTTATTCGATTTTTATCGTTTTCTTCGATCTAAACTTAACCGACCGACATACAAAAACACCGATGTGGGACTATCTACGTAGACGAGAGGACCCAAATTCCACATGGGCCATGCATCAAGATGTAGTTTTTATGGGATGTCGAACACGGATGTGACATGAGCTACCGGAAAATGGAAATGACGAAAAACAAGGTCGGCATTTGCATTGCAGAAATGGCTGCGTGCTGTTTCGGGAGCGATATGATAGAAGTAGGGGTAGGTTGGGGGTTTTGGGTCTGAGGGGTTAATACTCGAGGGTGTCTTAAATGTTTAATTTAATAATGTTTACTTTTTATTTCGTTACGTTGGGATCCTAGTTTAGTAAACGTCATATATAAAGTTGGTGAGTTTATTTGAGGTTTTTGGGTATTTTTATAAGGACATGTAACCCAATAATTAATTCTTGGATTGTGTTGGTTTCTACTTGATGGAAATTCATTACAAATGTTTAATGATATACTAATTCTTCTATTTTATTTAATTTCCAATATTGACGTGTATTACCAACACTAATATCATCATTGTTAAAGTCGGTATAAATAAGAAACGTTCACAAAAAAAGGGAACTGCACCGACAAACTGTTCATTGCCTGTATAAATTCAATAGAGGAGAATTTGTTAGGTTTAGTTGGTCGGTAAGGCGAGGATTTCTTTCTTTTAATTGTTTATTTTTAAAATTTCAAGATTCAGTTTTTTGCTTTTATTTTGAATATGCAATATTTTGAAATCACTGTTGAAACAATGACTTTTATTTATCAAATGTGAGGCATAATTTGAATTGTGCTCCTGATTAAGGATACTTCTTTCATGTTCTTTTATTGAATTATCTACCTATTTGTCTTCTGTATGTTTTTGAAGATGGCCCACAATATAACTGATATTAACCAGGTTTATCATTGTTGTTTATTTTTGTTTAATTTTCGTAAACTATTCTTTGTGTAATAAGTTAGTTTGAAATTGATTTTATTTTAAGAAATTCAATTTTCTCAGACCGTTTACCACTTTCCCAGCCTCCAATTTTCCACTAAATTATTTATTAATATGTTAGTGTTTTGAATGAATTGTCTTTTATGTTCTTTTGGTTGATATGTTTTAGATACTAAATAAAATAATAAATAAATACACACTTTATTGAGCATATGCAGCTAATAGTAACAAAACAAAATAAATATACAAAAAAATAAATAAAACTAATAAAAATACTAAGAAATCTTAACAAAAGAAAATATAATCAAAAGGCAATAATTAACACTGTTCAAATGATAAAACAGTCTATTGCTTCAAATAATAATTTAACAGTCTATTAAATACATGCGCATTAGGAGCGCTCCCTATGTGAGCGGGCCAAGCATTGAAGAGGCAAACACCTTCCCAAAACAATGTCTTCTGAAGAGCAGTAGTTCTCACAAGTGGTGCTTCGTAATTGTTCTTGTTCTTAGAAGGGACATCGTAAGAATGCATATTTACTCTTTGTTCCAAAAAAGTATTCAAATAATGGGGCAACAAATTATGTTTTAATTTATATATCAATCGAATGTTAGCCCCTTTAATGGCCCGCGCAACTGAAAATCAATCCAATGACCGCAACGTTACCTCTATCGCTGTATACCGATTACAGTTCAATAGTACATACATAGCCTTGTTCTGCTGTATTTGGAGTCTACCAATACTCTCCTTATTATATGATATCAGCACAGACATACAATAAATAAAATGGGGTAAAACTATAGTATTATATACAAGCCTCTTCGACCAGGGCGATAAATGTAACGATATACAACTAAAGACCCCTATTTTTTCCCAATCTTTATACATAGATAACCGACATGATTACAAAATGTTAACTGAGGATCCAACAGTACTCGTAAGTATTTAATTTCATTTACAATTTCAATATCACAGTTGTTTATATTTATTTTTAAACCTAACTCATTAAATCTTTTGCAGTTTGCTTTAGACCCTATCACCATGCACCTTGTTTTGAGTTCATTTAGTTTAAGTTTATTTTTGCAGAGCCATCTAAATAGTATTGCCAGTTCACTATTCAATGTTTCAACCGTTTCAGGCAAATTATACCCCGACACAGATATGAGAGTAGCATTTGCAAAAAGATTAATAAAGCATTTATCCAATATTGTAGAAATATCGTTGACATATATCAAAAACAGCAACGGACCCAAAACACTACCCTGAGGAACTCCCTAAGCACTTTACTTTTTTGCCGACACTTTTTCTTCAACCCTCGTCCTATGGGGTCTGTCTGTTAAGTAACTCTTGATCCATTTCAAGGCTTTTGATCTTACACCATATCTTAATAATTTTTTACCCAGTATATCCCGGTCAATAGTTTCGAATGCTCGCTTTAAATCTATAGACACACATGTATATACTACAGTCTCAATGATTTTATCAACAACAGGTAATAAATTAATTGGTCTAAAGTCACTTGGTACACTAGGCTTTGGTATTTTCGGAATTGGTACAATAATATTGGTTTTTAAGTCCTCAGGAAATGTATTCGTTTCAAAATCTGTATTAAGTACAATAAAGGATAACCGATGACACAAAATTGTTTTTCATTAACCTTATCGTAGTTTCGTTGTCACTCGTACTTCGGCTTTTTAAGCTAAATAAAACTTTTCTAAGAGTAACATGTTAAAACTCAGAAAAATCGTGAGTCTTGCATACTTTGACATCACTGCTCCAGTCCCGCTCTTCGATACTCTGTTCTATTTCATTCAAACTATCGAAGTAAAAGTTAAGTTCTCCTCCGTTGGTCCGCAGTGAGCGTCAAAGTCGATTCGAGAAAAGTCGGCAGGCCCCTTACTATTGCCTAGTAAATTTTTTATTGTTCTTCAAATCTTCCTCCCGACCCCTCCACAAGCATCGATATTATTGTTAAGGTACTTTTTCCTCTCAAGTCGCATCATGGACAGTGTAATATTTCTTTTCTGCTTATAAATGCTGCAATTATCTCCATTCTTTGTGGGAGAAAACTACTGTAGTTTTTTTTTAGAATGTTATCTATTACTCTCTGGTTGACCATTATTTAAGGAAGTACGCGTGATACTTATGTGTCAAAATCATTTTTTGACACATAAGTCAAGTATGACAACATGAGTCAGTAATTTGGGTTTGTTTTCCTAAAACTTAAAATAGTTACAGGAATTCACAATTTTTATTTATAATTCAAAAACAAACTTTATAATTATTAATAAATTATTATTTATTTATAAAAAGTAACGAATTGATTTTGTTATTTTTAACACGTGGTTCGGCAAAAAAGTTAACAGCGCATTTGTGTTTACATGTAAATACATGTAAGCTATAGCTCTATCTCTTTTTTTCTCAGTGGTTGCGCGACGTTGCCAGACTTTTACTCGAGTGTTTGGTTATTAATAATCGAAAGTTGAAAAGATAGTTTGACCTCAATTATTTAAATAATTATATCGGTAGCCCGATATTATTCATATATTATAACATTCAGCAAATATTAAACTTTATCATGTGATATTTTTTATTCTATAAAGTTAGAAGATTAATATTGAAAAAATAGACATATCCGTGGAGGAATTCATTCTACCATAAGAGACTGTGTATAACAACGCTTAAAAATATCATTTTTCATATCATTTTTCAAAAAACTAGATGGTGAATAATTTTCAAGTTTGGAGTATAGTTCAATTACATATCCTTTGTGACAATTATCGAATTTTTTGTTTAAGATTTGAAAACTCGTTTTTCCCATAGATTCGCTCGTACTTCCTTCAAGGAAGGTATTTTATGGTAATTCCTTACTAAAATCTTCATCTTTTTTTTTTTTTTTATTTATGGAAATGTCTGCTCAACAATTACAATTGTTCTACAAGACAGTGTTGTAATGAAAGTTTTAACATTAACATCACAAATCTATTCTAAATACATATCTTGAGGTAGTTTCCTCTTCAGTCTTGTATGTATGTTTCTGCGTCCTAGTAGATAATGTTCAGTGCTGGGAGATTGCTCTAGCCTCTGATGAAAGATGATCGTTCGCTTTTTAATATACTCTGACACTGTTAGTAGACCGAGTTCTTGGTGCAGTTGTCGATTAGTTACGAACCATTCGGCATTCACAGCTATTCGTAATATTTTGTTTTGAAGAACCTGCATTTTATGTACATTGGTAGGCGATGCGTTGCCCCAGATAACGCATGCATAAAGGATTAAAGGCCGAATTAGTGATTTGTGTAGCAATAAGGTACATTCTGTTTTTAATGAGGATCTCCTATTGATAAGCGGGTAGAGTTGAGAGAGTCTGGCATACCCTTCGTTAAGTTTGCGGATTATGTGTATTCTCCACGTTAATCTGGTATCCAGGTGTACACCCAGATATTTAACATATTCTTCGTTTGTTTTCCAAGCGACTGGGTGTTGATTTATGTGAATAATCGGAGGGTTATTGATTCTCCTTAAATTTTTAAATTCCATTTATTGAGCCATTTTACAATGGTATTTGTAGCTTCTTGAAGTTTGGTTACCCCAAGTTCAAGATTCTGTTCCTTGATTAGAATAGCTGTGTCATCTGCAAACATTAGAAGAGAGGCTTCTGTTTCTGGTATGTCGTGTGTATATAGGTTAAAAAGAATTGGGCCAAGTATACTCCCCTGTGGCACGCCGGTTTTAATTTTTCTAATAGTTGATGTTGCGTTGTGTATGGATGTTTGGAAGGATCTGTCGTTTATATATGAAAAAAGGATGGCTTTTAAATATTCTGGAATCTTAGCCGATGTTATTTTATGTTTTAGTCCGTCATGCCATACACTATCAAAGGCTTGGGCCAAATCTAAGAATATGGTTAGAGTGTACTCCTTGTTCTCAAACCCCTCTTCTATAGTTTCTGTTAAGCGTTGAAGTTGATGACACGTAGAATGCCCTTGTTTGAAACCAAATTGGAAGGCTGGAATTATGTTCTCGTTGACAATCGCTTGGTTTAATCTGTCGTATATAATTTTTTCAAAGAGTTTAGCCATTGTAGATAGGAGGCTTATTGGCCTATAACTTGAAATAAGTTTGTGATTTTTTCCTGGCTTTGGGAAAAGCAAAATGTATGAGTGCTTCCATGTTTGTGGAAAATATCCCAATTTTAGACAAGAGTTAAAAAGTGAACTTAGGTAGGCAATCAGCTTTTTGCTTGCATTTTTGAGTATTAAATTCGGTATTTGGTCATGGCCCGGTGCTTTTTTAATCGATAGGGTTTTAATTACTGACATTATCTCCTGTGGCGATGTAGGTTTGATGTCTACACCAGCTAGTGGTCTGTGGGTTTTCACTTCATTTTGTACCAAATTTGCAAAGGCCTGTTGTGTATGCTGTTGATCAAACAGTGTTTCCAAGTGGTCACCAAAAGCAGTACATTTCTCTTCATCGCTATGTAGTAATATATTATTAACCAGAAGAGATGGGATTTCTTCCGATTTTCGTAGGATTTTCTTAGTAGATCTCCACAATCCTGGATCTTGCGGCTCTAGATCACTTATACGTTTTTGGTATTCAATTATTCTAAGAGTATCTAGTTCTCGCTTAATGCGATGCGACAAGTTATTAACTAGATTTTTGGTTGCAGGATCCCTTGTTCTCTGCCATTCTCGTCTGGCCCGATTCTTTTGCTTAATTAGTTGATTTGTAGAGGTAGGAGGGGTATTGTTTTTAAATGTTTTTCTTGTTTTTGGTGGCGTTGTTGAGAGGCGTATGCTTTCTTGAATTGTTGTAATATGTGTAACTTGTTTATCGGTATTTGTTTTCGTTGTGCGAGGTATTTGTACCAGTTTGGAGTCCATTCTGTTCTTGAAGAGTTCCCAGTTTACCTTGCCATTGATGAGTTTTGCCTTAGGAGAATTTTTAACAGGTTCGGCTTGAAATGTAATTATAACTGGCAGATGATCTGAATCGAGCTCTATATGCACTGTTTGATGTAGTTCTTTTCTTACATTTTTTTGTACGATTATGTCCAAAATATCAGGTTTGTGATCTTTCCTGTATGGGTAATATGTGTGATCATCCGGTGCGAGTACCTGTAGGTTGTACTTTACTGCAATTTCATTTAGCTTTACCCCATTTGGGTTGGTTTGGCGACAGCCCCACACAGTGTTTTTGGAGTTAAGATCTCCAATTAACAATGTTGCCTCTGTGGTATTAAAAATTGCCTGTAAGTCGTTGTCCATTAATTTTTTGTTGGGTTGTTTGTAGACAGTGTATAACTGGATGCTGGTGCTATTGAGAAAGTTTACTTTGATTGATACAATTTCTAAGCTTGTAACTTTTGGCATATCGACTGGTGTGTGAGATATTTTGTTTTTGATTAAAATGGCGACTCCGCCCGAGGCTACCCTAGCTTCTCTATCGGTTCGATAGATTTTATAACCTGGTATTTTCAATTTCTCTTTATTAGCAAGATGGGTTTCGCTGATGCAGGCTATGTCAATGTTGTGACGGGCTAAGAAGGCTATAAAGATGGATCGTTGAGCCTGAATTCCATTGGCATTCCAATTGAGTATTTTAGGACCGTTGAAGGTTTGTTGATAATTGTTAATTAGTTTTTGATTATGGGCCATTTAACGATATTGGGAAAAGGTTTGTTAAAAGGAAATTTTTAATTTGTGTGATATACGGTTTCAGAAGGTCAAGGAGAGTAGAGAGAATATTGTTGAGGAATGATGGAGAGAGATTTTCTTGTGAAGGGCGTGTTAGGGTTTCTGCATAGGTTTTCTTTTGACTTGAACTTGCTGTCTGAGTGGTGTAAGTATTGTGGGTTGATGTATAGTGTTGATTTATTCTTGGGGTTCTTCTGAATCCAGTACTTTCGAGGTAATAGCTGCATCCCTTATAGTTTGCGGGGTGTTCACAGTTACAGTTTACACAAGTTGGCGGGTCGGCTATTTTTTTAGCACAGTCGATATAATAGTGATCACCTGCACATTTAACACATTTTGGATCACGCTTACAGTAATTTTTAGTATGCCCTGTCTGTTGACACCGGTGGCATTGAGGAATGTTTTTGGCTAGTCTTCTTGATTCAACTGTGATTACAGAGTTTTCCAGTCTGTTTACTTTATAAATCTCTTCAGCTTTCTCATTTGCTGTTAATTCGACAATAACTACCGGCAATGGAGTTCTGTCTTTGTAGTAGAGTCTATTAATTTTTAATATAGGCAGATCATATTGTTTTAAAAGTGCTTTAATATCATCTGTAGTTAGAGAGAGAGGAACATTTTTTAATGCTACTGCTAGTGGTTTAGTTTTTGGATCCTGATATGTGTGAAATTGAATTTTATTGTCTAAATAATGTTTAGCTAAAGCACGATAATCATTGTCAGAGGTTAAATTGATCTTTAACGACTTACTTGTGGCTACTGTGGTAAATTCACTGCTGGTTATTTTTTTTATATCGCTTACAACTTCTTTGTGATTGTGTTGACCGTGTAGAAAAATTGGAGGGATTTTCGGTATTTTTACTTTAGTATAAGAAGTTCCTGGCTGGCTGCTATCATCTGATGGTTCTAGCTCTGGTGGTAAATAATATCTATTTTGGGTTAACATATTTTTAGGATCCCACTGGTATCGTTTTTGTACATCGTTTATCGGTGGAGATAAGTGGTCACTGTTACGTTTTTGAGATGTCTTTGTTCCATTTGCCAGCCCCGACGGGCAGGCAATATTAAAATGTTAATTTGTACCGCACTTGTGATTTTAAATATTGTCCCGTTCAACGTTAGTTTCTATTTTTATTCATAGAATTTTATCGCACTCTTTTTGCCGCTGTAAAACCGATAACGGAGCGAAGGAATACGTCCGCACTGTTTCACTGCTCGCAGAGTTCTTAAAATCTTCATCTGATAAGCAAATATTAGGCATTCTATGTATATATCTATGATAAGCTGCTAATTTATATTGTTGTGGTTGTATTGATTTTTTATTATTATTATATCGGTATGAGAAGGTTTCTGAAATGTTTTGAAACTATGCCTGTTTGAGATCTATGAAACTGTTATATCCAGGAAGTTTAAAGATGTATTTTCTTCTAATTTAATAGTACATTTGAGGTGTTGTATTAAAAATGTATATTAATAAAACTGCAAAATTAGTTCCAAACAGTTTAAGTTACATAATCTGAACGTCTGGAACGCTTGATAGCTTTTCTTTGTATATTTGTAACGTGATTAACTTATGTTGGTGAATCTTCATAAGATCACGTAAAAATTTCGATCATTTTAAAGGAACGGCTTAGTCAATCGATTTGAAATTTTCACAGTGGCTTAAGGATTGACTAAGAATATTCATTTTTTAAACGTTTTAATCGCAAACCTTCGATACATCCTTATAGTATAAAATATTTATCATTAATAATTATCAAAAATAAATAATATTTAGAAGTTTTAATTAATATTTAAGTATTATTAAAAATTGCAATTTCGTAGTTGTTTTTGCTGAAAAGTTAAAATCAATGCATATTCACTACCAAATGTTAATTAATTTTTTTTTCATATTATTTGTTATTATTAATTTAATTCTAGATTACAGCTGAAATTTGTTTTTTCTTTTTTAATTATACATTATTTTCTAGCATTATCTTTATTAAGTTTCCATTTCTTTGTTCTGTAAAGCTAATATAGTCACGAATTTATGATTATTACTACTTTTGCCTCCGATTGTTCCTCCGATACATCTATAATTGCATGTTGTACCAACAAAACATGGCAAAATATCGTTCACATATCTATACCAATACACAAATTGTTTTCCCAGACTATTGTAGTGAATTAATGTTTCAATATTATCCATAAATATTTCAGCGAGTAAGGGGCTATTCATTATCAAACTCTCTTTACTGTTATAAAAAGTGTTTTTTTAAAAAGGAATAAAACAAAATTTGTGTGACTATAGTTTCGTAAAACGACTTTACATTCTCAAACACTACTTTAAAACTAAGGTTTTACAGCTGTTTATCTATTCTATGTACCTAATTTTATATTTTTTATTGGGGTTCATTTTTTACAATATTTTAAATTGGGGAATTTCGGAGATCCGTCTGATCGTTTAATAGTTGTTTAGACGGATCTTTATTATATTCATAAATTTCAATAGCTTCTAAAATATTTAATTTTTTGCTTTTGGGCGGTGTATGTAAAATTTTCAAATTTGTAATCTCTGGAAATATATGTCCGGTATCTATGAAATGGTTTGCAAAATTAGTGTTGTTTCTTTAATATGTATGCAGATTTATGTTCTTTGTATCAGGTCTGAAAATTTTTGCCTGTTTGTCCAACATAGCAGCCACTGCACTCGTTCAAACTTAACATATAAACTCCAGATTTTGTATTTGCTGATGTTTTATCGTTGGCATTAAAAATTAATTTACTGGTTGACTGGGTGGTTTTAAACGCTCCTTGCAAATTATGTTTCCTCAAAGAGCGAGCTATTTGTTTTGAAATTGGACCGAAATATTGATAAATGTTTTATTCCTTTTTAAAAAATGAACTATCACAAAGTAACGGACAAATCAATCAATAATAAAAAGTGTTATTAAATGAAAAATTAATTTCAGGCATATACACATTTAATAAATTTATGATTTCTTTGCTGATAACTGGGGTGACATTTTTTTTATTAATACTTTTCCCACCAATATTATTATTACTGGTTGGCACTGGTTGGTTGCCATTTATTGTAATGGTTTTTTTTTATATTTTATCAAGTAGTTCGTATGAATTTTTAATACAATAAGGAATAAGAAACAACTCGTCTTATTGGATCATATTGGATAATTTGTAAAAAAAATCAATGTATAATTAATTTACATCGGTTATACTATAGTATAGTAGTTATGTTATAGTATTAGGAATCAAATGATAATATATGACTGGTAAACAACATAAGCATTGATGAGAATGCTCTTTTTGCGTTTCATTTAGGTATTTATTAAAACACCTTTTCACAAAAAGATTGGCTTCATAGAACTTATTTTAAAACTGATACTTCAAACATAAAATATTCCTTCATTGTTAACCCAAAAAAGGTGTTTCTTTCGCCTCTCCATATTAAGCTTGGACTAATGAAAAACTTTGGAAAACTCAAAGCCATGTACAAAGAAAGTAATAGTTTCAAGTACCTAAAAGAAATATTTCCTCAGTTAAGTGATTCAAAACTAAAAGAAGGCGTATTTATTGGACCTCAAATAAGGAAAGTCACAATTCATCTTCTAGGTGAAATCGGTTTTCAAGAAAAAAAAAATTGAAAGGAATTGGCAGCTTGGAAGTGGTATGTAAGTGTAGTGAAAGGATTTGTTGGCAACAAGAAGGATGAAAACTATTAAAACATCATAGATGAACGTTTAAAAGTCCATGAAATACTAAGATGTTGCATGTCCTTAAAAATGATTTAAGGAATTTTTTTTATATTTTTTTCTTTATTTGGGTGTTTCGCCACGATCTCAAAAAACTCAAAAAATATCAAAAATATCTGTTCTTATGTAAATAAAGAATCACTGGATAAAAACAAAAAAACCAAACGGAGACAAATTTCTCAGTGATTCTTTTTTGTAATAAATTTGCCTAACGAAAAAAATTTTAAAAATATAAAAATGTTCTAAAAAAATATACAAACTTTTAACGTTAACGTTTCGGGAAGTATTCTCCTCCCGTTTTCAAAACGAATCTAAAAATAAAGTATTATTTATTATTCACGTATGGGCCCTGGTGGACCACGCGAAGTATAATTAGAGGCGTTTGTTGTTGTTAGCCTTCCTTTGCGCCCATACTAATTTCATTCTTTCGCTATGAGCTTTTTTCCTTTAGTCAGACCAAATTGTTCCAGTCTTCCTACATTTTTCTCTCTGGCCAACCTTCCAAACGCCAACCTTGTGTCTGAAACAGCCTCTATCCTGAATTTCACTTTGTGTAATATTTGCTGATCTTAGGTCCTCTTAATTGCAGCAATCCATTTAATTATTTCTACTTTAGCTCTACTCCTATTTTCATAAAATTCGACTATTTGTCTAGCCTACTCGGATTCATCCGCTTTATATGTCCGTAAAACTTAAGTCTTCTTTTTCTCATATCGCTATGTATATCTGTGTAATGTTTGATTTCTTGGTTTTCTCGAAGTCGGTATGTTGTGCTATTTATTTGTTTGGGGCCTAGGATTTTTCTTATGATTTTTCTTTCCTTCTTTTCAATGTCCTCGATGTCCCTTTTTCTATTCAAAATGAGCGTTTCTGCAGCATATAGACATTCTGGCTTAATAACTGTATTGTAATGTCTCAGTTTTGTGTTTTTTGCATTTTTGGCATTTTTTGTTCTAAATATTTTGTGTAAGTCTCAATGCCGTTTCCATTTTTTGGCATCTACCCTTATCGGCCGCTTTTTTCAACCCATTTTCCATGATTATTTCACCCAAATATTTGAATTGAGAGACTCGCCTGATGTTACCATATTTTGTTTTTAGAAATGGTGTTCTTAGTCTGTTGCAGGTCATGTATTGTGTCTTTTCAAAGGAAATTTGGAGTCCTACCTTTTCTGCTGTTTCTTTTAGGATTTCAATCTGTTTCTGTGCCGTTAATACATCTTGAGCTAAAATTGCTAGATCATCAGCAAATGCCAGACAATCAATTTTGATGTTGGTTCTCCCCAATTTATGGGGCTGGTCAATATTCAGGGCCGCCTTTTTTTCACGCCACTCCTGTATTACTTTTTCCAGAACACAGTTAAATAAGAGTGGCGAGAGTCCATCCCCTTGTCTCACTCCAGTTTTAATTTCGAAGGGCTCAGATATGTCACCCATGAATTTAACTTTTGACCTTGTGTTAGTTAACGTTGCTTTAGTAATTGCTAGCGTTTTCAGATCCTTGTTCTTTCAAGATTCGGAATAAAGATTCGCGGTCTATAGAATCATATGCTTTTTTGAAATCCACAAATGTACAGACGAGATTTTTATTGTACAGTTTTTGATGTCTTAGAATCAACTTTAGATTCAGGATCTGTTCAGGGCAGGATCTGCCCGGTCGAAAACCTGCTTGACATTCCCCAATGTTAGGTTCTAACTGTCCCTGTGCTCTGTCTGGTAGACATTGAAATAGAATCTTGTAACAAACTGGGAGAAGAGATCTTCCTCTATCGTTGTTTACATCCGTTCTATCTCCTTTCTTATGTAGTGGATGGATTAGAGCATCTTTCCAATCTTCCGGAATCCGTTCGGATCCGTTCGGAAAAATAAAATATATTAATTTCTATAAATTATGAAAAGATAGAAAGTAAATATATTTTTTGTGTTTGTCTTACTTACATTGACAATTTTTTGTTTTTACCCAGTGATTCTTTATTTACATAAGAACAGATATTTTAACTATTTTTTGAGTTTTAGATCGTGGCGAAAAACCCAAATAAAGAAAAAAATATATGAACACGTCACAATCATTCAGACATTACTAAGGACATTTTTACACCCCCATTTGTATCTTTTTTCGGAAAATTTGGATGCAGTAAGCGACGAACAAGGAGAGACCCTGGAACCCATTTATAGTGGGTGACATCTGCTGGTTTTTAAAAAGAGATGATGGTACAGAACACAAGAGGAAAAAGTTAATGTTTTTATTCCTGTATGACTATATTTTTTTATTCACATAATCCTTAGTAATGTCTTTGCCTAGATTTAACACGTTTTACATGTTCATATTAAATAAATATTAGATTGTAAAAATATGTCGTCTCCTTTTTTTTTCACACCACCTGTAACAAAGAACTGTACGTGTTACAGTAATTAGCTTATCTTTTTGGGATTATGTTATATAAATACTTTATATACATCTATTTTCATCAATGTTACCGCAAAAAAGTTTAAATTTGTTATCCCAGTGATGCCATAAAAAGTTTCTTAACATATTGCAATATATTACAGTTTGTAAATGGCTGGTATACATCATATATGTACATCCAAAAAGTTATATGTCACAAATACTTCCTTTATCATTATATGTTTATATTTGATTCAAGTGTCGTAGACCTGTATCCACTGAATTATAGATTCACTATGGGTGAATTCTTCTGTCCAAGGTGCAGGTGAATTTGTTCGAAACTGAAATTTGTGTTTATTAAAAATGATTTTGCAATTTATTTATGCACGTTATTCCATTGGATTTAAGACAAGCTTTCGGCCCTTTTTATTTAATTTTTTATTTGATTTTTATCGTTTTTTTTTCCGATCTTAACCTAAACGACTAACATAAAAAAAACACCCACGGGGACTATCCACGAATACGAGAGAGGCTAAATTCCACATGGGCCATGCATCGAGAGACAGTTTTTATGGGACGTCGAACCCGGATGTTACACGAGCGACCTGAAAATGGAAACGATGAGAAGCAAGGTCGCCATTTGCATTGCAGAGATGGCTGCGTGCTGGTTCTTGTGGGGCGGAGTGGAAGAAGGGGGTAGGTTAGTGATTTAGGACCGAGGGGTAAATGCTCGAGGGTATCTTAAACGGTTAATTTAATAATGGAGCTACATTTTATTTCATTTCGTTGAAGGGCAACTTTGCGTTCAATAAACATTATTTAAAAAAATTGTTTGTGGGGAGGTTTTAATTATTTTTTGTACCCACATAATAATTATTTTTATGACGAATAATAATCGTCAAACCAATGTTAACCGAAGGTTGTAATATTCCACAAATTTATTTATAATACTTAGTCCTGTCATAAGTTTTGTGCTTTGTATTGGGTTGTTCCGTAAGTTACCGCCGTTTTTTATTAAAAAGTTTTATTGAAGAAAAAAGTCAGTTTTTCAGGTCCTCATCGTTGGGGAAGGAAGGACAGCGAGCGGAAGAGTTGATAATCGATTGGCGCAAGATTTGGAGAGTACGGCGGATGTGGAAAAACCTCAAACCTCAAAAAACTATTTGCCAAATTAAGTCTAGTCACTCGGTATGCAGCGCGTTGTGAGTAGCCAGCTTTAGTTCATGTCGCATCCTAGCTGTGAATTTTTCTCGGCATGTTTGACGGCCTTCCTCCTTCGAAAGTGCTTTTAGATGGTCCTCGTCGAAGTCGGAAGGTCAACCAGGGCGAGGCGTGTCTTCCAGGTCGAAGTTGTTATTTTTGCACTTGAGAAACCAATTTCGAGCAGTCTGATCGGCTATAGCGGTCTGTCCATATACGACTTAAATGTCTCCAGCTACTTCTATAGCTTTTTTACTATGACGAAAGATGAAATGTAACTATTGTTGAAAACGTTTTGAAAAACGCTTTTTTTTCACGAATTTCTATTTGAAAAACCTGTAAGTTAATTAAAATTTAGTTTTTCAAAAAAATAATGTCAATAATTTTGTAGAGTATGAAAATGACTTTCGAATGCATGTATACTCTTCACCAAACAAAATAAAAATTGAGGAAAAATATACGAATTATAAAAACGGAGAGAAATTATCAAACAACCCATTGCACAAGTGTGTAGGTTATATAGGTGTGTAGTTTATGTTATTTTATTTCATACCGAGGAGGAAATTCAAAAATATAAAATTTATTCGAAACGTCCATCCTTAGCTTTCAGACATTTCTTTAAACAGTCCGGTCATTCAAATGTTATTGAAACTACTACTTTTACCAAATTAGCTTTTAGAGCCTCAGTATTGTTGTGAGATCTAGAGCTGGCTTTCTTCTTTAAAACGTTGCATAGCAGATAGACCAGCGTATTGATGTCCGAACTTCTTAAGGCCGCCCTTTAGCAGCGGTTAACTGAGGCAAATTGGCGTCAAACCGAAGTTGTGTAGATCGCACTTTGTGGGCTTGCGGTGAATCTTGCTGAAAGATCCAATGTTTTTTTTTGCAAACAAGGTATTATTAGAGGACTTTACTACATTCTCTATCAAAATTTGGCTCTGGTAGACTCTGTCGTACGACACTCTCTAGTAAACCACCATGTCAAGTTTGCCATGAAACCGAGGCAGATATGAAAAAATGCCAAGATACACTTTTTATAGAGAATAATCTTCAGTGTTGAAAAATGTATTTAAGTTTAACTTTGAATAGGACTATACTACTTATTTTTTAAAATAATTAGTAGTATAATCCTATATCTGCGCCACTGGCCCTTTGTAGAACTTGTTAATCTCTCAGATTATGGCAATCGGAATAGTAACGATATATATTAAATTTGGTTATAATAACTTTTTTTATGCGGAAAATATAAATAAAAAAAATTGATATTTTTAACCCCCTGTATCACCTACACGAAGGATTTCTGAACCCATGTTTGTACGACATGTTTGTGTTATTTTGTGATGTAGAATTTGCCAAAAAAGTTTAGCCGAGTATTTCAGTAACACCCTGTATATATATATATATATATATATATATATATATATATATATATATATATATATATATATATATATATATATATATATATATATATATTATTAGGTTCATATAGACCCAGTTGGATCACGCAAAGCATTCGGGCTCATTTTCGAGTGTTCTTTCTGATCCTCCACACCTCTTTCATCCTTACTCCGTGGATTCTATTTCTCTCCTCCCTCCACTTTGTTCCCGCTCTCCTCGAAACTTCGCTCTCTGATGCAACGTTCCACATATGTATTTTGTTTTTGTACGTTCTTCTATCCTCAAGCTCTGTCGGCCCCTTTTGTGCCTTTCCCAGATCAGCTTTGACTTGTGCGATCCATGGCACTGTTGACTTGACTCCTTGTATGTATGTAAGAATTCTGTTGGTGAGTCTTGTCGGTGCGAGTCTACTGATATGTCCATAGAATTTCAACCTTCGTTTTCTTATGTCCACTGCTACGTTGGGCATCTCTCTATGGTCTTTCGAGAATGTAGTCTATATCCTTCCTCTGTCAGTTTTGGGCCGAGAATTTTCCTCATAATTTTGCGTTCTTCTTTTAGTACGTTTTCTATGCCGCTTTTTGTATGAAGTGTAAATGTCTCGCTTGCGTATAGTATTTCTGGTTTGATTACTGTGCTGTAGTGTCTTATTTTTGCGTGTGTGGATATGCATTTCTTATTGTAGATATTGTGTGTCTAGCCGTATGCCCTCTTCATCTTCTGTAATCGAGTCTTCTGTGCTATATTCTCTCCGCCTGTGGGTTCGAGGATCTCACCCAGGTATTTGAAGTGAGTGACCCTATTTATTTTGCCGTATTTGGTGTTCAAATTTTGTACAGCTAATTTTGAGCAGAAGAATTCGGTTTTTTGAAAGGAGATTTGTAGGCCGACTTTCTCTGCACCTTCCTTGAGGACTTCGATCTGTTTGGTTGCCCTTTTTTCATTGTCTGCAAGTATGGCTAAGTCTTCTGCGAAGGCCAGGCATGATATTTCTATGTTGTTTTAGGATCGTCCGAGTCGTATTGGTTTCCAGTGTCTTTGATTTTTCAGTTCTTTTTCCCATTTCCGTATGACTTTGTCCAGCACCAGGTTGAAGACGAGTGGGGATAACCCATCTTGGCGTACTCTTCTAAAAATAAATTTCTTCTCAACCTCTAAAGTAAATTTCTCCCATACATTTTGCCTTAGAGGTTGTGTCAGTCAGTGTCTGCTTGATCAATCGTAGTGTTTTGGGGTTGGGTTGTCCTTGTTCTTCTAGGATGTTGAACAAAGATTTTCGGTCGATGCAGTTGTATGCTTTCTTGAAGTCCACGAACGAGCAGATGATTGGGTCGTTCCTGATAGCTTTGTATTTCAGTATAGTTTTTAGGTTAAATATTTGTTGTTATATATATATATATATATATATATATATATATATATATATATATATATATATATATATATATATATATATATATATATATATATATATTATTATTATTATTCACGTATGGGCCCTGGTGGACCACGCGAAGTACAATTAGAGGCGTTTGTTGTTGTTAGCCTTCCTTTGAGCCCATACTAATTTCATCCTTTCGCTATGAGCTTTTTTCCTTTCGTCAGACCAATTTGTTCCAGTCTTCCTACATTTTTCTCTCTGGCCAACCTTCCAAACGTTAACCTTGTGCCTGAAACAACCTCTATCCTGAATTTCACTTTGTGTAATATTTGCTGATCTTAGGTCCTCTTTAATTGCCACAATCCATTTAATTATTTCTACTTTAGCTCTACTCCTATTTTCATAAAATTCGACTATTTGTCTAGTTAACCTACTCGGATTCATCCGTCTGATGTGTCCGTTAAACTTAAGTCTTCTTTTTCTCATATCGCTATGTATATCTGTGTATTCTTTGATTTCTTGGTTTTCTCGAAGTCGGTATGTTGTGCTATTTATTTGTTTGGGGCCTAGGACTTTTCTTTCCTTCTTTTCAATGTCCTCGATGTCCCCCTTTCTATTCAAAATGAGCGTTTCTGCAGCATATAGACATTCTGGCTTAATAACCGTGTTGCAATATCTCAGTTTTGTGTTTTTAGATAGGCATTTTTTGTTGTAAATATTTTGTGTAAGTCTCAATGCCGTTTCCATTTTTTGACATCTACCCTTATTGGCCGGTTTTTCCAACCCATTTTCCATGATTATTTCACCCAAATATTTGAATTGAGAGACTCGTCTGATGTTACCATATTTTGTTTTTAGAAATGGTGTTCTTAGTCTGTTGAAGGTCATGTATTGTGTCTTTTCAAAGGATATTTGGAGTCCTACCTTTTCTGATGTTTCTTTTAGGATTTCAATCTGTTTTTGAGCCGTTAATACATCTTGAGCTAAAATTGCTAGATCATCAGCAAATGCCAGACAATCAATTTTGATGTTGGTTCTCCCCAGTTTAATGGGCTGGTCAATATTCAGTGCCGACTTTTTTTCACGCCACTCCTGTATTACTTTTTCTAGAACACAGTTAAATAAGAGTGGCGAGAGTCCATCCCCTTGTCTCACACCAGTTTTAATTTCGAAGGGTTCTGAGATGTCACCCATTAATTTAACTTTTGACCTCGTATTAGTTAACGTTGCTTTAATAATTGCCAGCGTTTTCAGATCTAGTCCTTGTTCTTTCAAGATTCGGAATAAAGATTCGCGGTCAATAGAATCATATGCTTTTTTGAAATCCACAAATGTACAGACGAGATTTTTATTGTACAGTTTTTGATGTCTTAGAATCAACTTTAGATTCAGGATCTGTTCAGGGCAGGATCTGCCCGGTCGAAAACCTGCCTGATATTCACCAATGTTCGGTTCTAACTGTCCCTGTGCTCTGTCTAGTAGACATTGAGATAGAATCTTGTAACAAACTGGTAGAAGAGATATTCCTCGATAGTTGTTTACATCCGTTCTATTTCCTTTCTTATGTAGTGGATGGATTAGAGCATCTTTCCAGTCTTCCGGAATCCGTTCGGTTCGCCAAAGTTCTTGTAGAATTTTGGTTATTTCCTTGATTGTACCTGGACCAGCGGATTTCAAAAGTTCAGCAGTGATTCCATCTTCACCAGAAGCTTTGTTATTTTTAAGCCGCTTGATTTTCCTAAGTATTTCCTCTTCATTCGGTGGTAATGAATCTGGGTTTGTTTGTTTAGGGTTTAGTGTTGGTAATTTGTTTAAGGGCTCAGGACAGTTTAGTATTTGTTCAAAATATTTCGCAAGTTCTTTACAATTGTCTTGGTTATTTAGAGCTAGTTGTCCGTTTTCCTTTTGAAAGCATAGGCTCTGCGGTTGATAGCCTGTTAATTTAGTTTTAAATGTTTTGTAAAAGTTTCGGGTGTTATTTTTTTGGAAATCTTTTTCTATTTCATTAAGTTGATTGTTTTCATATTTTCTTTTAGTTTGTCTAATTAGCTTCGATGTTTCTTTTCTTACTTCCAAAAAGATGTTATAGTTTATTGCTGTTTTTTTACTGTTCCAATCTTTGAATGCTTTACTTCGGCTTAATACTGCTTGCTCGCAAACTTCATCCCACCACGGATGTTTTCTACGTTTTTGTAAAGGGACCAACTTTAAGCTGTTTTAATAATTTTGTGTTTTAATTCTTGCCAGTTCTGTGCAGGTTGTTTATCAAGCTCTTCAGTTAGGGCTGGTTTTATTTTCGTTGGGTCAAACTTTGGTATTAGCAGCCCCTTTTGAATAAGTTTTCGAGGTTTTAAGCTAAGTTTGATTCTAGTCAAGTAGTGATCCGTGTCTATATTTGCTCCTTTCCTGACTTGAACATTCAAAATCTCTTTATAATTGGGGTACGAAATGGCAACATGGTCAATTTGAAATTCACCCATGTACGTGTTTGGGCACCTCCAGGTCTTTTGTTTTGATATTTTCTTCTTAAAATGGGTTGACATTATTTTTAGATTAAACTGCGAACATAGTTCAACCAATCTTCTACATTATGGTTAGTCCATTTATGAGCGGGAAAACTGCCGACTGTTTTCCTGTACTTTTTTTCTTTCCCTAGTTGGGCGTTGAACTCACCCAATAGGATTTTTACATGGTTAGAGGGAATTTTAGAGATAGTCTTTTCCAGAATTTCCCAGGACTTATTTACTTTTTCAGGATTAGATTTATTTTCTTCGTTAACTGGGAGGTGTGCATTGATTAATGTATAGTTTTTGTTAGCACACTTGAGGGATAGTGCCATAAGTCGATTATTTACTGGCTGGACATTTGTTATAGAACCAAGAATGTTTCTTGAGACAGCGAAAGCAACACCGATATATATATATATATATATATATATATATATATATATATATATATATATATATATATATATATATATATATATATATATAATGTTTTAATTATTTATACACTATTACATATATATGTACATATTTTACATTTTTTTGTGTTCTTTTGATTTGAGTTTTTCTGATTGAGTTTCAAATATACCAGCGAACATTTATTTATTATATCGAAAAATCCAAACCGGTTTGGTCATTGCCAGGTTGTATGGCGGCGATTTTGCGAAAAAAATAAATAGAACGGAAGAAGCGTAAAATCGTATCGAGAGAGTCGATCTAAAAATTCGTAAGCAGTGCAAGCGTCGGTCGAAGCGCGTCTGCTGGGATTCGGTACGTGATAGTTGCAATTTCGAAATTCCCCCAAGAACTGCCTTTAACGATAAAAATGTAAGTTATCGACCGGCCAATAAAACGACTCGCTATTTCGCACCGTTAAAAAGAAGCACAATTAAGGCTCAATGTATTTCAGATGTTTCCCTGCAAAAATGTATACATCAACCATGTACCATGTGTAGTCCCCATGTCCATTATTGTCTAGTTGGGATACACTACTATGGTCAAAAAGTAAAATAAATAAATGACTTCGCGGCAAGCTTCTGACAAAGCCATGTATTTAGCTTTAACTGCTTAACCTACAGTTTTTGGTTTTTTTTTACTTTCCCAAAAAATAGCATAGCCAGATTTCATAAAGCAAATTCCAGTGTATGACCGCCTATAAATTGGGCACCTAGTTACCCAATCAGCATATACAAATCCTACTAGCTGCTGTTATTTCTTTGGAATATATTAAACAATAGTCTTTTGTTTTCGACAAATACTTCAAGATTCTTTTACCATAATTCCAGTGAATATATCAACAATAATTGTTATATTGACTTAAATAACTGAACGAATAAGCAATATCTGGTCGGATCAGTAGAGTTAAATACATCAAGCTACCTATTAATTTTTGATAAGGTAATTTCTCTTCACAAATATTTGGTTTTTCAATATTTAATTTTCAGTCAGTAGGAGTTTCAGCTGTGTTACAATCAGATATATCACATTTTTTAAACAGTTGCTCGATATAATGTTCCTGATTATTCAACATTAACTCTCATACCTAAATGTTGCTTGACTTAATATCTGAAAAAATCAATTTTTTTGTTATCAAAAAATCATCGACGTAAATTCCAACAATAGTTTTCTTATCATTGCTCTGATTCTTTATAAAAACACAAGACTACTCTTACTAAATCCTAAAGTACATAATGTTTCCTCTATTCTTTGGTACCCAGCAAGTGATGACTGTTTCAAGCCATAAACAGCGTTATTTAGTTTTAAAACTTTATTCGTATCTGTGACAGGGAAACCTTCTGGCAAATGCAAAAAAAATGCTCTCCTTTAGGTGACCATTAAGAAAGGTTGTTGTCACATCTAAATGAGTAATGTTCATGTTTAACTGTACTCTCAAAGCAAATAGTAATCTCAAAGTCGAATGTCTAATAACTGAAGAGAAAATTTCTTGATAGTCCACACCGGCATTCTGTGTAAAACCTTTAGCTACTAATCTCGCACGATATCTCACTCTATTGTCACAATCGTATTTCTTTTGGTAACACCCATTTACTCTCGTTATCTAGTGCAGCAACGACTTCCCATACTTCGTTGTCTTCAATGATTGCAGTTCCTCTTCCATCACCTGCAACCACTGTTGTTTCTTAGGACCACTGATAGCCTCTGTATATGTCATTCCATCTTCACCCAAACCCAAACCCATGCCGCTCAGGTTACTTCCTCTGTCATTTTTGTCTCTCTTCATTTACTGTCATTGGTGAATTAATTGCCTTTGTTTTGTGTGAAGTATCTTCTGAATGTTGTTGCTGTCCTCTTGCTTCAGTCTGCACGATCTCATCTTCAATATCTAGGTAATCTGATTTACTTGAGCTTGACTGGTCAAAAGGTTCTAATTTAACTACCGATTCCTTCATTAACTCCCCCACTGAATCTGTATCTTTTATACAGACATTAAATGTGTCTTGATTCCTTTTCTTTTCTAGAATCAGTACATCTCTACTAGTTTTTATTAGGTTCTTCACTGGATCATAAATTCTATAACCCTTGACATTCTCATAAAATCCCATAAGTATATGTTTCTTGGACTTTCGGTCCGAAACATGTACTATAACTGGACTACCAAAAATTTGTATGTGCTCTAAATTTGGCTTTCCACATGTCATATGGAGTCTTTTCTAAGCCCGAAGCTGCTGACCTGTTTTTTTTTAAATAAACTGCAGTACTGGCAGCTTCCGTCCAAAGCTTATTTCCTAAATCAGCTTCGAAAATTAGACATCTTGCTCTCTCTAGAATGGTTCGGTTTGACCTCTCACAAAGTCTATTTTATTCAGGTGTATAGGGGTTAGTCTTCTGGTGTACTATGCCTTCACTATTCAAGAAATCTTTAAAATCTTTGTTACAGTACTCATCTTCATTGTCAGTCCTCAAGTTTTGATTTTCCTGTTTTGAATATTTTGTCGACCATCGACTTAATGCTTCACTTTTTACTTTTAGGAAATAGATGGTCATTCTGCAAAAGTTATCACTAAACAGTAGAAGATATCTCGCACCATCAATTGAATTGCTCTCCATGGGACCGAAAATGTCAGATTGGACGATTTGAAGTGTCTTTGTGGCTCATGTATCTGTGGGGAAGGATAATCTTGCCTGTTTTCATTCACAATATATCTCGTAGTTCAACTTACCACTTACAATTATGTCAAGATAATCCATTTCTTCAACCAATCTACGTTTCATTTTATTCATGTCGTTGATGTTTATATGTCCTAGTTGATTCTGTCATGTGTCACCATCAACCGCTGATGAAGTTAGTAGACAGCTCTGTGTTGTTTTTAGGTTTAAATTATAAACTCCATCAATAAATTCAGCCTCTGCAACTAAATCACCTAATTTGTTTCGTATAAGGCATTTGTTGGGTTTGAAGACAACATTGTTTTCATTTTTGATTAATTCACTGACTGATAAGAGGTTAGTCGCACGTCCTTGGTACGCACAATACATTCTTCACGTTAATCTTGTAATTTTCTACATCTCTGGAATATAAAACAGGAACTTTTGTCTCATTTGCAACGATAATTTCTGGCAAAATGGGTGAATACAACGAATTTTTAACCAGTTTTCGTTTACAATCATATGTATACTAGCTTCGAAATCCACGTACCAATCACTTTTATTGAAGTTTCCGCTAAGAAAAACTACGTCCAAAGCGATAGTATATTCCTTCTTTACAGGGTTTTCATGTAAAAGTGGACATTGATTTACCAGTTAGTTTTCTTTTTGAGCCAACTTTCTGCAAATAATGTTGAATTGCATTCCGTTTCACTCACTTCGGCAGATTCCATATCCAGTAGTTTGGTTTTAATTAAATCGGTCTTTATATTGATTCCAGAGTGCTCGATGGCGATGATCATAGGCATAAACCGTTTTGGTAAACCGGCTAGCATCAATGAACCAACCCATTAATCGTTGAATTCGAAACCCGTGCCAGTTAATCGCTGCGAGTTTTCCACTATTTGCGTCACGTAATTCATCATATTTCTCTCAGTTTTCTAATCTGATTGATATCAAATGACGAAGTAAAGTAATTCTCCTCGAAAATCCCGAATTGTGGAACAAAGACTTCAACGTTGTCACAAATAACGATGATTCGATCGTCAAAATTACTTTCGCCCGTGCTTTTACATCTGCCGTATCTGCTGCTCCAGCAGTGCCCCGACTTTCTTGCTTCAGGTACTTGTCCATGCCTTCGAGGACCAGCAAATTTTCTACCGCAAACGCCCAATAGTCGTTATTCTCACAACCTTTTAGAAAAACGACGACCTATCAGAAAATCGAAACTAATTTTCTTAGTACAAATCACGAAAATACTAACATTAAACTACTAATTTTTGCGAAAATATGGGTCTAGGCACATAACCTAATAAAACGGTTGACAAGAGGAATAAATTTTGTTATATATATATATCACTTCCGTCTCGTTTCTCATGGTGTGCGCATCGTGTGAAAATATCGTAACATTTTTGTTTTGTTCGGACGGGTTTTATCGAGAGAAAGTAGTGACAAAAGTCAGTGAAGTAGTATTTCGGTAGCCTGTGTACAATAATTATATAGTCGATGGCCTGGATATGGCCTAAGAGCCAGACAACCTCTGGGCTGCTAATAAATTGAGCTGGCAATTGCCTCGCAGCAAAGCCAAAAGGTCCACCTCAGGTGACCTCAAGCAAGCAATTTTGTTATCAACAACAATAGACAACACACACTACACAGACATAGCAGTAGTGTATGTATAGATACATTCAACAACTACTAGATATTATAATATTAAGTACTAAAAAAAACATACTGCAACATGAGGGTGAGGTCTTGAGAACATTTGACGTATCTTCATTATTTCCGAGGGTATCGATTCCGCATACATTGGAGTACATCTGCTGAGTACCTAAGGGAGTTACTTGAATTGAATGCTTTCAGTAATAAGGTTGTTTCAAACTATATCTTCCTAACGAAATTGTGTATGAAATAAAATTATTTTCAGCTTAATGAGATATGCAACGAACAATTATAAATGCCTCGTTCTTAGCCAACTTCGTCATGAGCAAATTTGAAACTGAAGCCAAGGATGAATTCATCTACTTTCCGCATATGTGGGTGATATTTTTGCAATTTTCGATACACAGAATGGAAATTTAGAAGAATTTTTAAGAACTCTTGATAGTGTCTATGGACTTTTTTTGAGCGATTGTCAAATTATGCGAAATTATGGTATTAGGAACAAATCTTTTTCACGGCTAAAAGTTCATGTAAAATGTTGCGTATGCTTGTCATGCTAAGGCCTAGAGATGCTTCAATTTCACGGTATGTCTCATGACGATCTTGCTTTACCAATTCGCGCAGAGTATCGATATTTTCTGGCATAACAACCGATTTTGGACGACCTTTTTTAAATTCGTCCGTGAGCGAACGACGAGAATGATTGAATTCACTAAACCAGTGAGTTTAGAGTGGTTTTAGATGGGCTTCATCGCCAAAAGTGGAAGTGAGTTGATCGATACACTGTTGTTGAGATAATCTCCGTCGAAAGCAAATTCTCCCGAGTTAATGCCATTTTTTGACGGAGATAAAATTTTCAGGCCACTAAACAATACAAATAGTGTCCGTATAACAAAACGTTCTGAGTATGTTTACAATCAACAATATCAAACTTTACGTTTTAATTTAAATCAACATCATCACTCAGTTAAACAAGGATGAAGCAAGTGTAGAAAGTGGCAAAATGTATTCTAGTCGACTGATACTCGACCATGTTCATTTCGAGACCATTAAAAACGTTCTCGCAATGAATGTCTTTAATACTTGTTTACATGTACCGTATTTAAGAGGCGATTCAACAAAGAACAAATATTCCCGAAAAGTTTAATCGAGAGTTCTTTTTTGGTGCGCCGGCAATCCGGCGAATTTTATAGCTTTTAATAAAATTTTATTTCGTTTTTCCCGGGTTATTACTCGGTACGTAAATTCTCTAAAATTGGAAATAGAATTAGATATTACGTAATTTACAAATGCATAATTTCGAGTTGCATCTCGTTCATCGGGTAAAGTTATGGGGCGGGAAATAGAAATCGTTTTAAGAAACCGAAATAAAAATTGTGCACTACGTTTTACGTCTATATGAATTTCATACACCCGAAACCACAATTTAAATTTTATTTATCTTCCTACTCTTTTAAAGCGTTGACATTTGGATTTTTCAAATGCCATGCAGTTTGAATTTGATGCATATAACTTATAAAATCAAGAGTATTCACGAGTGCAAGAACAAAAGTGTACTTTAAAATCTTCTTGCACATTGCGTTTCAAGTCTGAACTCTCGAAGAAGCAATGTATAGAATGCTAACATTGCTGAATAGAAATGCCGCAGAAACTGAGTAATGGTCAAGACATCGAGGGAAAGCATATGAGTTCCGCAGACACCAAACTCTCTGACACCGCATTCATTTTACTTTCAAAGATCCAGCAAAAAGATTTTCTGCATAAAACCATCATTGGCAATGAAAAATGGACCCTGTACAATAACTCAAATGTAAATATCATGGGTTTATCTTATTCTTTCGTTAGTGGTGCGTGGTCTCACGAACCAACCCCACCAAAATGTTCAAATAAAAAGAGTTGGTGGCCAATTCAAGCGGCGTGCGTCCAAGTACCTCTCGATAAAGGCATATAGAATACTCTGCATCAGTTACAGTGCGAATATCTTAAATAGTACTATTGTTTTTTTCGTTTACGGTCTGAGCGACGCCAATAAAACGATTAGCAAGAATTGCTGTATATAGGTCTTTGAATATAAAACTACAGGAAGGAGCATATGATTCCGTAAGTGGGACCAGAATGGTAGCTGCATATGGCTGACTATTATTTCCAGTTTAGCAGTGGCGTAGGGCAGTATGAATAAAAACAAGAAACTAATAAAAGTTTACAGTTGTTTAAAACAATAAATTATTGTATAATTATTGTTACTATATTAAATTAATCAAGGCTTACTAGATATGGCAGAGAAATGTAAAAATTTAAATTAATTAAAAAAAAGTCAATTTTTTCAAACTGTAAAGTGCATGATATAATATGTAAGCCAATATGACAAAAACTTGAAGAAATTGAACCTAAGAAATTGGAATCTCTTGTCATAAAATCATATCCTTTCCAAAAATTGGTTAGGTAATCAGTTGCATCTTGCACCGACTTGATGTTCATATTTAAATTAGGTGTGTATATATATATATATATATATATATATATATATATATATATATATATATATATATATATATATATATATATATATATATATACCTAATTTAATTTGTAAATGAAATAAAAATCCGTAATATTCACTCAATTATTTATCATTAAAATACATATATCCTTTCTGTATTTAATTGTTCAGTGTTTAATGTCCCTTAAACAAAATTAACTTTGTATATGTACTACGAATTTTTTCATCTACTACACCGTTCTTGCAAATATAATTAATTCTTGTAGTATAAACAGTCAATAAATAAACTAAAGTGTTAGATATATACTCGAGATTAAACTCATTTTTCACAACACCCAAAAAACTTTCAAGAGTAAATGTTATGAAAAATGTTTATCAAAATGATAAAATAAAAAAATTATATATTTTAAACAGTCCAGTTCAATTGTTGGACAGCATTTGGTACTAGTTTCACTTTTACCTTAGATGTTCGATCAAGACAATACTAACCAAAATGATGGGAACATAAAAACCTACTGCGGTTTGGAATAAAATCTGGCTTTTTAATAAAATTAATTCGCTGTGTTCTTCTATTTGGAATCTTTGGGAAATCTTGAAAAACGATGAACTGGTTTAATAACATGAAATCTAAATCAAAATGAAAGTTATTTACATTTATTAGCACAATAATTTCTGAAAAGGATTATAAGAAAAAGGTAAGACTGTATGCTAAGTTATATTTATAGATTATATGAGTAAAGTAACATGTTTTATACGTATCAAACATAAACTAAAAAATAATCTACATTGTTAAGGACCAGTATCTCAGAAAACTAAACATTTTAGAACATACGTTAAAAATTAAGTTTTAAAAAAAGATAATCACTATCTTGAATAACATTATAATTATATTATTTTACCTAAATCAATTTGACTACGTCTATGTGTACCAGGCGATATGTTGACTTCATAACCTTAAAATTTAATTCAAACAAAATACGTTTTTATTTCTAAATAATTGACAAATTTAGAATTAAAAGCACTTACCTATGTAATGTTACTCCTGAATTTTTATTTTAACATGTCAGGGAACAACCACAGGACGCACAACAAACCAATTTTATGTGCTTACCTTACCGATATTATTACTTTTATTATCAATATAATAAGTATTAATATGTATTTACACTAGAACACACAAAAACACACTTATTCGGCACTTATTATTGATTAAAAAACACTAAAATTGCACAAATCTTGTTGCACAAAAATTGCACAAATCTTGTTGCACAAAAATTGCACAAAATTGCACAAAAGTTCGTGACACCATCTACCAAAATTCCAAAACAATGAGTCATCTGTGGTCTTCCAATATGACCGTTTGCGTCTTCATTTATATGTGCATTAAAATAGGCAAGACTTTATGTTAGTTTTATATTCAAAGATATAGATACGTTTTTGTTGAAGACTGAAGAACGGGAAAAGCATGTTATACAGAAAAGCGACTTCTGAAAAAAATCTCTTAACATTATCATCATTAACATCTTCCAGGCGTAAAAAATAACTGCAGAGCTATCAAAGATCCAGTTGCTATTTGGAAACTATTTTTTAGCGAAAATATTACACACATAATTATTTAAAATACGAACAAATTTATAGAAAAAAGTAAAGAAAACTATACCCGAGAACGAAATTGTAAGTCGACTAATATTCCAGAGATAAAAACATTGCTTGGATTATTGTATATCGCAGCTCTTAGAAAAATCAACCATGTTAACGCCGATGATTTATTCAAAACTGATGAAAAATCGATGGAAATCTTTAAGCTTATCATGTCGCTATTTAGGTTTCGTTTTTTGCTAGCCCATATTCGTTTTGATGATAAAGACTGTTGTGAGGAAAGACAAAAATTTGATAAGCTCGCCGCGATCAGGGTATTATTTGACTGTTTTGTATCCAATTGTAAGAAGTTTTATTCGTTGTCAGAATTTACAACTATTGACGAAAAAGTCGAAGCATTTAGAGGAAACTGTTGATTTTGACAGTATATGCTGTCTAAACCAAATAAATATAAAGTGCAAATTTTTGCATTGGTTGATGCAAAAATTTATTACACCGGTAATCTAGAAGTATATGTTAAAACTCAGAATCCTGGTCTATTTCAAGTAAGTAACCGTCCTTATGAAGTAGTACGGCATTTATATGAACCCATAACGGGAACGAGACGTAACGTGACAACAGACAGTTGGTTCACAAGTGTCGAATTAGCCGATTAACTTAAGATCAACTATAAATTAAACCTATTAGGCACTTTTCGTAAAAATAAAGCTTAAATACCTCCATTTCTGATTCAAGGAAAAATTCGACCACAGAGATCAAGCATTTTTACTCTTCTACGAAATTCCACCTTAGTTTCCTATGTACCTAAAACAGGAAGATTTGTTCTTTTGTTATCTACAATGCACTTAAAACGGGAAAACTCGTTATGATTATACACTACAACAAAACAAAAGGTGGTGTGGATACGGTTGATAAATTATCCTTGAAAAGACTTTCACGACGATGGTCAATTGTGATTTTTTACAGCTTGGATGAGTATTGCTGGTATCAAAGCCTTTATAATTCATACCTCAAATAATAGGGAGACAAATGCCACTCGCAATGATTTTCTTCACCAGATAGGAAACAGTTTACTATCTGAACAACTTAGGATTCGAACAACATTGGAATATACTCCAAGAGCTTTGAGAAATCGAATAACAAAGGTATGTGGTTTGGATCAAGCCCGCCAAGACGATCCAAGGGTAGCAGTTACAGGATGTTGTGCGATATACGACTCAAAGAAAAATAAGAAAACACGATTTAGTTGAAGAATGTGTAAACAGTTTTTATGTCTAGAGCGTATCGAAGTAATTGAGTTTGTTTGTTAATTAATTAATAACATGTATCCTTATATGCTCTAAAGAATAATTTCCGGTCTGTCAGACCTAAGTACCTAATGTACTAGAAATTAGACACGACACTAAATGAGGGTTAATTAACTTTCAGCGTCCACGCCAAAGGTCAATTTTGACAGATTCCAGAAAATATTAAAGTCAACCAAAATGATTATGGAATACAATTGGAGTGAAGAATTTGAGTGATGCGTTAGAATTTCCATTTACTGGTTATTTACTGACCAAGGAGGTTGAACAGTAATCCTGCTTGTCACATACTATGAAAGCAATTAGGATAATATCTCTGCGTTAGACCGGGAGGTTAGCATCTCCTGTAATCCGGCGACTCGGAGGTTGAAGTGTGGCATCACTTGTTGCGGTTAGTACCTGGATGGGTTATCATTCGAGGAAAGACCAGGCTTGCGTACTGTATTCCAACAAGCAAGAGTAATAGCAAGAGTAAAATCCGACTAGAAATTTAAGTTACACCAGTTCGAGGTTGGGTAAGATATTTACGTTGGTCACACGTCAGTTTGTAGGCTTCTCGATAGACTAGGGTTAAGCACAAAACCAATGGTTGGTAGACTGAAGAGAACATATAGATATGAAGAAGACACTTGAAGAGATACGAGAATACACTGTTGAATTTATTTTCTCGAAACTGGTGATGACTGATATCTTTAAACATCTTGACTAAGAGAGGCAAATCAAAGCGAATCTGAACGTAGACATTGTATATACCACATGAATTAATAATTTCTAAATAAATATTACTAATTCAACACAGATTTCTTTACAAGCGTTAACATAGCAACTAATGGAAAATTCATACGAACTTTCAAGATAACCCGAATCCAACTAGTGTAGGATAAATGTTATTGAGTAACAATACGAGTATTGCTATTTATGTATCCGGAATAATAAATAAAAACAAATATTTATCATTGAAAATGGTTTTATTAAATATCGTCTAAATGGTTGTGGAGTGTTCATATATTTTTTTTTCTTTGTTGGGTTTTTCGCCCCGATCTAAAACTCAAAAAATATCAAGAATATCTGTTATTATGTAAATAAAAGAATCACTGGGTAAAAAACAAAACGTATACTAATTCCTCAGTGATTCTTTTTCTGTAATAAATTTGCCTAACGAACAAAAATTTAAAAAATGCCAAATTTTCTAAAATAAATACAAATTTTTGAACGTTAACGTTTCGAGAGGGTTTCCCTTACCATTTTCAAAACCAATCTAAAAATAATTTATATTAATTTCTATATAATACTCTAAAAGATAGTAAGTAAATATATTTTGTAAATATCAATGATACATCAATGACACTAATATTTTTTACTGAAAGTGACATTACTACCAAAAAAATTATATAGGTGAAGTTTGCTGGGTGATTATTGTGTATTGATACTTATTAATAACAATAATAATAACTTTCAAACAATTAACCTCACTATTCCTTACATCCGCGGTATTTCTGATACAATTAAAAGAGTAGGAAATAAATACAACATAAGAACGACATTTAAAATAAAAAATACTCTCAGATATATATTGACAAAAACCAAACCAAACGAAACAACACACAACAGAATATTAAAAATGTGGTTTATAAAATTTCCTGCGAATGTGGCAAATTTTATATAGGCGAGACATCTAGACCGTTAGATGTTAGAATACAAGAACATAAAAACCTTCTTAGAAAGGGTGATTTTAATAAATCGAGAATTTCCCAACACGCATGGAAATCGGGACATAAAATCAATTGGAATAATTCCAAAAGGATATTAAAAGAATCGGTAACTAAAACCGCTTTAATTAATATAAATAAAAATAACTGTATCGCTATGCCTTCGATAGATTTAAATTCAATATGGTTCCCGATTCTAAACAATTTAATTAAAGACGTTTAATTAATTCAATACAGAATAATCACCCAACAAACCTCACCTATATACATTTTTTGGTAGTAATGTCACTGACAGTAAAATATATTATTGTCAATGTAAGTTACCATTGGCATATATAAAATATATTTACTTGTCTTTTAGGGTATTATATAGAAATTAATATGAATTATTTTTAGATTCGTTTTGAAAACGGGAAGAGAAGACCTCCCGAAACGTTAACGTTATTACAGAAAAATGTTATTAAATTTATTACAGAAAAATAATCACTGAGAAATTGTTTTTTTTACCCAGTGATTCTTTTATTTACATAAGAACAGATATCGTCGATATTTTTTTGAGTTTTAGATTGTGGAGAAAAATCCAAAACAACCGATTTTAGACGACCTTCTTTAAATTCGTCCGTGAGCGAATGACAGTAACGATTTAATTCACTAAACCAGTGATATACAGTAGTTTTAGTTTTACATTTTTTGACTGAGATGACATTTTCAAGTCTCTAAACAACACAAAAGCGTCGGTATGACAAAACGTTCTGAGTATATAGACAGTCAACAATGTCCAACTTTACTATGTATGTATATGTCAGATAGTGCTCAGCAACGCAAGTAATTACAAAAATGATTTGTTCTTTTTATAATTATTAGTATACTTATATATGGTGATTTTTTTATGCGTCCGAACTTTAAATTTAAATATTACAACAGAAAGAAACTATTTATTTTATGTGAAATAACATTAAATGGCATTAATGTTTGAAAACTATTTCGGACACATGTCTATTTCTGACAAAATGCATTCTGTCAATCCAATTTCCGAGCACTTTTTCAAGCGATTGGTTTCCAAGGCGTTAATAGTTGCTGGTTTATCGGCATATACCAAAGATTTAAGGGGTTAGGAGTAGTCTAAATTCAACGTAACAACAAAAATAATTTTTTTTGTAATATGATGTTTCGAAAATATTCCCTGAAAATTTCAAGTCAGTTGAACGAATAGTTTCCGAGATATCCCACAATTATTGAGGAGTTCTCGGAGCCTCGATGGCAGGTAGCTTGCGGCGGGTGCAAGTCGTAACCGATTTCTACCTGTGTACTAGATCCTATGAAATCTATTGTAATGTATTACATAATTATTATATCTGTACAGAAATCGAGTGTAAAATAACCGAGATACAGTATGACTAGGGATTGCAATTCTGCAGCTCATTCAGTCCCGCGGGATTACTCAATCCCGCGCGGGATCCCGCATCTTTGAAATTATGTTATAAAATCAAATTGAAACCACAGATTTCTGTGTAAAAATCAACTTTTATTAAACATTTCTTACATTAAGCAACAGAAATTATTTATTTTCTATTAATAAAGTATAAGTAATTAGTAATCTATTTCCTTAGATAATTTTACCCTTACTCCTAACAACAGTTTTATATTTTAAGTCAGTCTTATTCATATAATGACTAATAATCAAATTACAACTTTCTCTTAGATACTATTAATTACTATTATATCAACCTATGGTGATAACTTTTGAAAATACGCTCTTAAGAAGCAAATGGCATTTATTGTATCATATCCGAGCCTGCTTCTGAGTGAACTGCAAATATATCCTGATGCTGAAAACGCTCTCTCGGCTTCTGCGGTAATAGGCTGAACCGTCAAAGAACATCATTTCTTTCTTCAAAATTTTCTCAATGTCCTTTTGCTTGTTGTCTGGGTTTTTCTTAAATATTTCTTTTTCTTATTGAAGCTGTTTTTCTAATTCTTCTTTTAACGTTAGAGTAGGATCTGTATCAGTAGCAGATGTTCCAGCTATAGGTGTATTTTCCAAGACGTCATCTCCATATGTTTCATCGTCTTGAACTACGACTCTTTCTATTATTTTCTTTATTTCTTAGCGTATTGCAACTTTTCTTGGCATGAAGAATGTATAAGTATGATCTGTATTTTTGGCTTCTTCGTCGTACTTTTCCGGATTTTGCAAATAAATCAAAACTCCTGTTAAATCAGTGCGGCATTCTTGAACACGTTCATGTAGAGACTATGACAACTGGTTACTCAACACCGTGTTTTGTTGTTGCAATTTATCCAAAATAAATCGAACTGTTGTGTCCGCAGTGATAAGTGTCGACTCTCGCCTACAAAGTGCGTCAACTCCTAATTTAAAAGGCTGCAAGTTAGCAATGAGATCTTTAATTATGAACCACTCATTATCGCTGAATTTAATCTCAGATTCAATTTCAATATCGATTAATGCTTTATCAATAAAATTCTACAAATTGTAGAATCGTTCTAACATATTCAAAAGGCTATTCCAGCGAGTACGGCAGTCTAATATCAATGCCAATTCTTTTTTAGGGCCTTCTTGTTTCTTCACATCTTTTTGTAAGGCGTCATTTTTAGTTGGTGACCGCTTAAAAATCTTGACCACCTTCCGTACTTTCTTCAATAGATCGTCATATATTGTAGAAATCATTTCAAGTTGCAGTGAATTTATATTTACAGTCACACCCTGTCCATTGGCGTCCATATCATTGTTCTCATCATTATCAGATTCCTTCGTAAATGCTGCTGCTGGGCATTCTAATATTGAATAATTGTTTTTCTTATACAGTGCATCAACCACCACTAGTTGTAAGCCGTGTGTAAAACAAAGCTGCTAGGAACAACGCAAAAGTCTGCCAACCTTCACCATCACACTAGCACCGTCCGTTGTAATTGCGATAATATATGTGTCTAAGTCTAGACCAAGTCTAGAGCAATGTATACGGACCAAACCCAGATTAAAATGGTTTTCTTTCTGGTGAACGTTGATATTAAAATATCGATGATTCTTTTGTGACGTCCATTCGTCAAATGTGAGAAAAAATCTCTGTTTTCCTTTCTTGAGACGTTCAAATTCAATAATCATGTCAGCTTTAACTGTGTTATAAAAATTTCTTACGATAGATCGTATTGTATTTGGCGAATTGGGTAGTTTGTGACCGCTTTTAGAAAATAAATTTCTTAAATCCGTAGATGTGCAAAAATAACTTAAGGTGAATCCGTCTTTACAAAACATCCTAGAGATCATTTTGTCCGTGGGGTTTTCTTTGATTCTTCTCCAGTGTCATCGTTTCGAGAACCGATATCGATAATGTGTTTAATCTTCAAATGTATTTTCAAGCCTTTGGTAGAACGTTGACTAATTTTTAGTTCAGCTGAACATAGAAGACATTTGCCACCTTTGTCATTTTTCTTGAAATAACGCTACATACCTTTTCCAAGTTGGCTGATATCGCCATCGCCGTCGTCATCGATAAACATATCCAAAAAACATTATTAACAAAAACTACTTGAAGTCATGATGTTTCACGCAACATTACAACATTATATTGTTATTTACGACACACACAATATGATTTTAAAATAGCACAGAACAAAACTAAATCAAAAACATTATCATTTAGTTACTTACGTTAAACGCCGGACGGTGAATACGAAAACACTCGTCACCTATACAGAAAGACGTGCGCAGGCTACACAACGCAGTACCTTTTATGAATAACTGACAGGACAGCCCGCCAAACGCCCGCTAGTCGCCGGCATGGCGCGCTGTGTGGAACGACAACGTCGTCCTCGTGCTACTCGCGATTTACGCCGCGAAAGTTTTAGCGCCAAATTTTTAATTTGCCGGACCCGCGCTTTGAAGGTGCGGGATCCAGCAGATTAATAAAAACAGCGGGATCCCGCGGGAATGCGGGATTGCAATCCCTAAGTATGACATTTTCATATAATTTTGATGCCCGTGGATGAAATAAAGCTTATTCTGATCCGCTTTTTAATTTTCAAAAACTATAACGTTTAGAGAATTTTTACAAGAATAACTTTTGTTTTGTCCAAAATTAAAAAAAAAAAATTCATCCCCAAAACAGTTTTTTTAAAACAATTGTTTAAACAATTGATTTTCCGGGTTTTCGAAAAACTAATGTGCTATTCGTATTTAGTGAATCAAAATACACAGAAAAAATATTACTTTATTTACCGACCTCAAAATTATACGAAAAAGCAATACTGAGCCAAGACGAAAACTTTAAACGCGTTTTTCTCGAAACTATGTTTTCGAAGTCGGTGACCACTGTATTTCAAGAACCACTCGATGGATTTCAATGAAATTTATTCAGCTTATTGAAAGCCTAAAACACTAGTATTTGATCGAAGGATTTTTGTTTTTGAGTATAAACTTTTTTTTTCTTGAAAATTCGAGAGTAAGCTTTTAGAAGCGGCCATTTTGTTAATTTTCAAAAAAAAAACTTCGATTAAGTACTAGATTCACTTAGATCAATTCTTCTATTGGAACTTTGGTGTGTAATACTTAAACTTGAAGAGACTTACCACTAGACACCAAATAACTTTTTTTAAACTTCTCGACGCACGTTTCGCTAACCATGTTAGCATCATCACGCACATCTCCTGATGATGCTAACATGGTTAGCGAAACGTGCGTCGAGAAGTTAAAAAAAAAGTTATTTGGTATTTAGTGGTAAATCTTTTCAGGTTTACTAGATTTACTATTAAACTAAAGACTTTTCTTTGTTTGATTTATTTTAGATGAACCAGTACAAAGTTATAATGATCACCGCAAAGCACTACTTGTGGGAGAGCGTCCAACAAAGTTGGATATAAGTTTATTCGATTTTTTTTTTTGAAAAATTAGTGAAGTCAAGTTGAAACATTATTTAATAACTCTGTATTATTAGCTTTATAAAGTAAATTAAATTGCTGTCGAAAAATGATATTAAAATACTCATTTTTTTATGTCTCTGAATATCCCTACCTTATGTTAAGGGCTTAATTTAACCGCAAGGAAAATAATCTAAAAACATTAAATCACTTGGCCTTTAACATGTCCGTTCCTCGAAATAATATTCTCACCGAATTCCATCAATAGATTGATTGTTGCATTCGCTATATGACATATGGAGCAATCCTGTTGGAACCATACATTTCCTCCACAACAAAATTTCTACGTTGTCGACTAACAAAGCCCAACTTCCTGCGAACCGCAAGGAATTGATAAATTTGAATCTTCGTCAACACTACCAACAACAGCGGCCATATTTTCTTCGGAATGCATAGTTTTTGGTCTTGTTTTTGTTTTAATATCGAACACATCGCCCGGTTAGGCGATTATGTGCACTATTAAATTCATGAAGTGCTCTATAAGTTTAGGGTACGGGACACTGATTTTGATAATAAATTTTGATAATTTGCATAATTTGCCAGACTATTGAGACACACATTTGCAGAAACAAAAAAGACATTGCAGTCGAAAGTTTGGACACACTAAAAAAATCAACCCTTACATTTATGGGCAGTAGTATAGTTTTAATATTATTTAGAACTTTTTATATTTATAGGTTTAGCGAGAGCTACAAAATATTTTATCTGTCGGTTGAGGTAGAAATATAAAAAGCAAATTCTTATATATTTCCTTTATTTTTATTTTAAACGTGTATCCACAGACAGTTCCGTCCAATAAATCTTTCCACTCAGTGACAGTTTTTCAGTCAAAAACCGTAAAACGACAAGCTGATGCTTTAGAAAATATTTCCCGATCTAAAAAATACGCCGCCAGAAAGTGAAAGCAATAAAAAAACAGAACCGTAAACGTAAAAAGTGAGCCAGTTTGAACATCTAGGTCATGTAGCTTTAATAGTAGCAATGAAAAAAAAAAGGAAAAAGGCTTTGAAGGTGAAGATTGTTTAATGCTGGAGAAAGCTTTTAAAAACGTATAGTATTCGAAATCGTTTTACTTGGATACAAGAAACCATTTTACTAGAAAAGTATTTGGATTTTTGAGGTACTTTGTTATTAATTCACTGTTTAAAAAGTTTAACCAATCCTATGCCTCTTAAAGGTCGGTTAACGGTTAACGGTGCTTGTGCTACAATCTACAGCTGCGGCATTTAAGAGATCCAGGGGCACCGAGAGACTGTGGAAGACCTGAACTTCCCCTATCTTCATTAGGCTTGTCACCCTTGCAGAAGATTTTGAAGCAGAGCTGAACAGTACGGATTGATATGGCACCTTCCTCCTCCATTTCGTAAATCTCAGTTGCTTTGAAGCCTTTTTAAAAATAATCCAAATATCTTAAAATTGTCCAAATATCGTGACTAATTTCACTAATTTTCACTAATTTCGCTAATTTCACGTCGATTTTCATCAGCCGACTGTCCCACTCATGAGATTTCCGCAGTAGATAGCGAATGTGTCCCATTCAAAACGTTCTCAAGAAACGTTCTCATTCAAAACGTTCCGAAAGAAAGACATTGGTCTCGAAGATAGGGGAAAGATAGGGGGAAGATAGGGGAAGAATGACTGCAGTTCCTAAAACAAACACTAGGAAAGTTTCAAAGGAATTAAGAGCATTACACTGTTAACTGCATTTGCGAGGCATAAAAAATGGTGCCATGGAGCTGTACAAGCATTTCTCATTTAGCTAAGTCGTTCAAAAACATAAACATTTTTGTTACACCCTGGTATTTGATAGAATGTGACTGTTAATAAGTCTTAATGTTTTAAGTGATGGCGCTGAAAACAAGGATCGGTTCACAGTCTAATCTTTTATGTCATTTTGTTTCTACGAATAGTACCTAGTACCTTTCAAAACGCCATGGATGTTTAAACGATTTTGAGTTTGGGACATATTTTTTCGCCTTATAAATACGTCGTTTCGAGGTAAATAAAGAACATTTGCGGTATGTACTGCTTTCCTTGTTTAATCAAAAGAAAAACGCGATGGAAACCCGTCGTATGCTTGTGAAAATTACACTGACAATGTCCCAATACAAGACGCTTATGGACGTTGGTTTACATGATCCAAAAGGGGTAATTTTAACTTGAAAGATAAAGAACGCCCCGGTCAATCGAAAACATTTGAATATGCAGAATGCAAGCATTAAAGAAGATGTTATGCAAACTCAACAACAAATGAAAGAGGTTAAAAGTTGATCGCCGAAACATTTGTGAACGCGTGTATGCCATGGGAAACATTCAGAAGGCAGAAAAATGGGCACCACATCAGCTGAACGGCACACGATGAAAAAGCGAATAACGGTGTGTCAAGTTTTGCTTTCTCGACATGAAAGAAAGACTTTTGCATCGGATCGTGACTGGAGACGATAAATTGATATATTTGGAAAACCCAAAACGCAGGAAATCATGGGTTGATCCAGGGCAACCATCAACATCGACAGTAAGAGTGAATCGCTTTGGAAAGAAGACAATGCTGTGCATTTAGTAGGATGAGAAGGATGTCGTGTATCATGAACTTCTGAAACCTGGTGAAACAGTTAATACCGTTAACAAATGATAATTCTGAACCGTGCATTGATTGAAAAGCGATCAGAATGGGCTACAAGATACGGAAAAGTGATTATGGAGCACGACAACGCCCCATCACACACAGCGAAAACGGTCAGAGACAGCATTTCTGCACTTGGCTGCAAACTTTTGCCTCATCCGCCGTACTCACCAGACTTAGCTCCTTCCGACTACCATGTGTTTTCATGGATGTCTTACACACTTTCCAGTAAAACACAATTACGGATATGTAAACGGATATGTAAACAATTACGGATATGTAAAAAAATGGCTTGATGACTGAATCACCTCAAAAGATGTACGCTTTTTCTGGGAGGGCATCCACAAATTGCCAGAGAGATGAAGAAAATCTGCAGCAAGCGATGACGTATACTTTGAATAAACCATTTTTTACTTTTATCCTAAACACCACACTTCAATATATACTATACTTGTCATCATATTACTACATTTTCCTGTCGATACATCACTTTCTAGGGACAAGGACTTGCTTGGAACTAACGAAGATCAAATAGTTGTAATAATATAATATTACTTTAGCGGAAAAATTTCCCGAGGATATTATGGTTCATTTCAATTTTGTTTACTTAATTTGTTAATAATAATAATATTAATTTTAATTCTAATAATCTTAAAATAAAAAATTTAATCATAATACCAATAATGAACGAGCTTAAACATGCGAAACAAATCCCACACCATCCCATCGGCGTTCCATTGAAATTAAAATCAATGAGAAAGAAAGTATAGCAGTGTGTGTTTTATGCGGTAGTTCAATAAGAAATTCCCGGATGTTTAACGACCCTCTTGATGGAAAAATACACGGGGAAAAAACGATTTCCATGTCGCTGGTTCTTGAGAACTAAATGGTTATAACGATAATATTCGATGTTAAGCCGATCAGAGCCGAATAAATTGAATATTGTGTCGTAAGTTTTTTTATGTTGTTTATCTTAAAATGAAAAAGAACTTGGAACTTAGGTCCAAGGTCGCGTCAGCATCAAATGCGTTTGATGGCTTACACTTTGTTAGCACATTAGCAAAATGTGCATGGAACATACCTCTACAAGGAGAAAAAGGACACGGTTTTTTCATTTAAGAATTTGATGGATAAGAGAATCGAATTTTCTTTACTGCGAGCATTTTTTTGAGGTCTGAGAACAGCAAATAGTCGTTGGGGGCCAGATCTAGAGAATACGGTGGATGAGGAAGCAATTCGAAGTGCAATTCGTGCAATTTAGCCATCATTGCCAACGATTTATGACACGGTGCATTGTCTTGGTAAAACGGCACTTTTTATCTGTTCATTTGGAGCTTTTTGTATGACCTCGTCCTTTAAACGCACCAATAACGCTATATGATACTCGCTATTGATGGTTTTACCTTTCTCGAGATAGTCGATGAACAATATTTCATGCACATCCCAAAAAGTCCGGCAGGGAGGTATGGTGTTTTTGAAAAAATTGACACACTCTTATTTTTAAACGAATATCAAAATTTATTGCTTTTATACATTAGTGGTATAATGCTATTAAAGTATACATAACACAGTCAGTTGCGAAAAATCGACATGCATTTTTGTCGACGCATTCTTGTAGATATCTCTACAAGAATATACGATGAACGACAAATCGTCTATACTTCTTTCAAGTATGGTACGAGGAATCCTTTCAATTTCGCGCGTCATGGTGTCGGAAAGAGCTTCAAGAGTTCGCGGTTTTTCTATGTAAGCTTTGGATTTTAAGTAGCCCTATAAAAAGTAGTCACAAGCTGAAAAGCCTGGTGACCGAGGTGGCCATTCCACATTCCCACAGAATGAAATAGGGCGCCCAGGGAGATATTCTTTTAAAAAGGCCATTGTTACTCTTGACGTACGGCAAGTCGCCCCATCTTGTTGGAGCCAAAGTGTATTGAGGTTAATGCATCATCATCGAGATACGGCACACCAAACAGTTACTCTCTCGGAGTGCAGAGATTCATCATGTAGTTCTCAGGGGTTTTCGGGTGCACAGTATCGAAAGTTCTGTTTGTTTACCATCCCCGATAAATGAAAATGGGTCTCGTCACTCATGAACAAAACGATGTTGTCGTCCAGCAATTCCAACATCCTTTCTGCGTACCTACGCTGTCTCACAGTCATTTTGTTGCAATTTTTGGACAACCATAATTTTATACGGATGGAAATAAAAGTCCAAGTGTAAGATTCTGTGAATGTGACCTGTGCGGCATTTCACGTGAAGCGGACAACGAAAAAAAGTGAGGTTCTGAAATTTATTCATATTGGGCAATTTGTACTTCTAGGGGATATGAACGTGTACACATAATATATTTTTTTATTTGGGGTTTAGTTAAGATATGGGATTCTATAGAATTTACCTGATTGGCGTAAGGGTTTCTTTGGAATTTTATTTTCATATTGAAGTAAATTATAATAAAATAATAAATGTAGTGTCTTGTATAGAAAATTTACAAAAGTTATTTGATCTAATACCAAGAAATAACCCGTAGTGCATGCGCGCTAACTAACTTCTATTGTTTACAAATTGTGGTGCGGTTTTTACCCGCGAGCCATTTTGTAACATTTCACGGTTTTAAAATCAGTCTCGAGAAAAAACCGCAAGTGTGGCCGCTTGTATTAGTTTTCTTGACTCACAAAATTACGAGGTTAAAAACCACACCGGTTTAGTCGTAGTGCGGCCTAAAGATAAGTTAGGAATTGATTTAAATGTCTATCAGAACCTGCAAAACATATTAGAATGTCATCAACATATCTGTACCAGTCAACTGATGACTTAAACAGATGATTTATTTATTTATTTATTTTAACTTTATGGTCTGCATAGGACCACTCTAGTCAAGTTATGGTTCAGGTCCTTTTTTCTCTTCTCAGCCCAATACTTCTTCATCCACTCTGATCGTAATTTCCTTTCCGCCTCCGGAATCACTCTTCCTGTCCTCTGTCTGTTGATCCTTGCCTGTAGTGCTGTGTGTTTGTCCTGCAATATCTTAAGTGCATCTGACTTGCACCTTAAATCTTCCATTGTGATGTGCAACTCTCTCATATCTTCCTTAAGTTCTGTGATCCATCTAATATTGCTCTTACTATTCCAAAATTTCTCTATTATTCTCCTACTGATTCTACTTTCCGGTGTCCTTACTAGATGCCCCAAGAAAGATATTCGCTTCTTTCTCATAGTGCTCGTCACTGGTTCTATTTCCTTATAGATGGTTTCATTGGAAGCCAGTCTCCAGACTCCATTTACTTGATAATTTTTATTCAAACAAGTTCTCACTATTCTCCTCTCTGTCTTTAGTATTCCATCTATTGGAACGGTGTTTGTTGTTTTGAATATTGTTTCACATGCATATGTAATTTGAGGTTGAGTGACCGTTTTGTAGTGTTTTAATTTGGTTGCTATTGAGAGACATCTTTTGTTGTATGTGTTCTTGGTCACATGCTGTGCTCTAACCAGTCTATCTATTCTACTTTGCCATGCTGGTTTTTCATTCAAATTGTATGTGATTATTTCACCTAAATATTTAAATCTTCCCACAATTTTTATCTCTTGGCTACCCAGTTCAATTTTGTTTGCTAATGGAAGTTGAGTTGACATGATTTCTGTTTTTTCAAATGAAATTTTCAAACCAATATTCTGAGCTATTTCCTGTAAAGATTTTATTTGTTGTTTTGTTTCCTGAATGTTATTGGCCAGAAGAGCTAGGTCATCAGCAAACCCTAGACAATTCAAATGTATGTTGTCCTTTTTGGTTCCAATTTTTATATTTTTTGGGTTGTTCTTGTACCATTCTCTCATTATATACTCCAGTGCACAGTTAAAAAGAAGAGGTGATAATCCGTCACCCTGTCTCAAACCAGTTTTTACCAAGAATGGTTCAGAAAGTTCTCCCCTGAACTTAACTTTAGAAATTGTATTAGTTAGAGTAAGTTCTATCAATTTGATCAGTTTTGGGTGAAGTACAAAATGTCTTAAAATTTTTAATAATGATGGTCTGTGGATGGAGTCGTATGCTTTCCTGAAATCTATAAACGTTATCCAAAGGGGGTTGTTTCGTTTTCTATAATATGCCATGACTAGCTTCAAAGTAATTATTTGTTCTGAGCAGCTTCTCCAGGGTCTGAAGCCTCCTTGGTATTCACCTAGCTCTTGATCTAGTTGTTGTTTAATCCGATTATATAGTATCTTAGAGAAAATCTTATATGTGCCGTCTAGTAAGGAAATACCTCTGTAGTTGTCTGGATTACTTATATCACCTTTCTTATGAAGTGGGTTGATTATAGCTGTTGTCCATTGTTCCGGGAACTTTTCTGATATCCAAACCTTATTTAATATCATATGGAGGGAGGTCTGGGTTGCACTTCCGGCGTTTTCTTGACTCACAAAATCACGAGGTTAAAAACCACACCGGTTTAGTCGTAGTGCGGCCTAAAGATAAGTTAGGAATTGATTTAAATGTCTATCAGAACCTGCAAAACATATTAGAATGTCATCACCATATCTGTACCAGTCAACTGATGACTTAAATAGATGATATTGATCTATATCTTATTTTCTAAGTTGTCAATAAACATTTGGGCTAGTAAAGAACTTAAAGGGTTCCCTCAGAATCAAACCGTAATTCGAAACATAAAATGGCGTTATCTCTATTTAAATGCTGCTTTACATCCGATTTGACCGATATCTATGGTCACGATCCTTGGTCAATTCTTCAGTTGCTTTCGAACGTTGAACTCGAGCTCGACTCAAGACGGTTTAAGGCCAGAAACCGATCTCAGGAAAAACTTGTTGACTGAAGGATTGGGTTATTTTTACTTGGAGCATGGGAAAAAGTTCCCTTGTTTTATTCTGACATGTTTTCCATGGAAATAGTTGTATTTTGGACAGATGTTTTAAGGAAACATTTTGTTCAAAATGGTGTAAAAAATCGTTGGTTAAATTTACGAGTTATTTCTCTTAAACCCTGCATATTAGTTATATATTTACCTTTTATCTATGTGAGATCCGATATAAACAGTCAGTAGTTAAGTTTAAATGTGTTTTTTTTTGAAAAACTTTCTTTTTTTCAGGTTCTTCTAATAGCTCAGAAGACGATCTCACCTCCACATCCATCAAAACCGAACCCGATAAGCCAATGCCGAACAATTCCGCACCGAAAATTGTCAGAACCATCAGCAGCAATGACCTGAACACCAACAATATTATCCTGCTCAGAAGTACGAAAACATTGGACGGTGGTCATATATTGTTACGTACGGACAATATTGTCAAGAACAATATCTTGGTGGAAGATGGCGGAGAGTCGAAGATCGGTCAGATTATTCTACAACCCAATTCCGATTTTAAGAAAGGAGTGTATTTGCAGGGCGTCAAAAGGCTAGGTGAGTAGGTTATTTCAAACAAAAATGGTGGAAGTACCTACAAGTAACACATCGGTCAATAAGTCTCCGGTCTGAAAAATAAAACACACTTTTTTTTGCAAATTTCGACTTTATTTATCAACATATTCTCCTCGAAGAACAATCATTCCAACGCTTTTCTAACATTTCTACACCTTTTTTGTAGAACGATTTCTCTTTGTCTTCAAAATCCTTCAGTTGCGGCAATTATCTCTTCATTGAAGCGAAATTTCTTTCCAGCCGCATTTTTTTGAAGTCTAAGAAGAGGAAATAGTGGAAGCTGGAAGTCAGATCTGGAGAGTACGGTGCAATTTAGCCATCGTTGCCAACGATTTGTGATACGGGGCATGATCTTGGTGAAACAGTAGTTTTTGCTCATTTGGAGCCTTTGTTTGCGATCCTATCCTTCAAACGCACAGATAACGCTTTGTAATATTCTCTATTAATGGTTTTACCTTTTTCGAAATAGTCGATGAATAATATCCCATGCGCATCCCAAAATACAGAAGCCAAAAATTTGACCGGAAAAAAAGTGAAAACGTACTGCTGAATTAAATAATAATAATGTTCTTTAGCCGAAAGTCTTGCATCCACTCTTGGGTATAGGTATTTCCTTGAATTGTTATTGATGTGTCTATTAAAACGTTTTTATTTTGAGCTACCTGATGCCAAACTTTCTCTGCGTTTTCTTTAATCTTTAATCCAAACAGCGTTTTTCAGATATATTGATTTAATTAAAAATGTTTTGTATTTTATTTCTTATTATATATTGTTCATATTTTTACAGGCTGTGAATAATCAAATTTGGTATCATTTTTATATAAGCATAGAAAAATACGCGAGCTCACCTGATGTGGGGTGGAGAATCAGAACTTGTTCTCAGAACGGACTGATTCTCATGATATAGTAGACGAGATATTGTATAAATTCATATTCATTTACTTTTTTAGCGGTCTTTTTAATCCACTCCTCGATATAAAATACAAATTGTTCTATTTTCGACTATCTATCTAATCTTTTCGCTATAACTTCTCCAGTACAAATTAACAAATTAACGTTTATCCAGCATTTCTGAGCTGTTCCCGCGTTTCTTTTATGTTATTTCGGCCATAATTGTATGATGTTTTTTTGTACATTTTTCGTTGTCTCGCAACTCAGGCTTTCAGTTGGACTAATGATGATTTCTTCCACTTTCTTTTTAATGCGATCTTTGAAGCTAATTCCCACCATAATAATTTTTTTCCGATAATGTAAAATACTCTTTTTCGTGGACAGAAAATCTCTAAAGATGACAATTTTTGTTCTAGGGACTACAGCTCCGATATTTCTTTTGAGCAGCGGTGATGTTGGTGGCCATTTGATCATTCACACCACCCCAGAAGCTTCCAATAATACCATACAGGCCGTAGATACTTCCGATGATAGTCAGGGATTATTGAAAGGTGTGAACCAGAGTTTGGAGGTGATACAAGACGGTGATACAGCTTGTAGCAGCGGTAGCAGTAGCAGAAGTCTGTCTACACCAATTGGATCAGGTAGGAACATTTAATATATATATATATATATATATATATATATATATATATATATATATATATATTCATCTAGAAAATATTTTTGCGTGTGGAATCAACCGAGTAGAATACCTGAAAACTATGCTGTCTGTTCTTATGAAATAATATTTCATTCTTTGACCACCCTCAATATATTTCATCAGAATTTTCTCTGACTTCTGCAGGAGGAATAATAGCTACATAAATGTCATATTACAAATAAAAATAAACAGTAAATATATAATGACAGACTTACAATGTTAAAAATTCAGCTGCAATGTTAATATATATATATATATATATATATATATATATATATATATATATATATATATATATATATATATATATATATATATATATATATATATATATATATATATATATATATATATATATATATATATATATATATATATATATTGAAAGTAAACAATATTTTTAATTCTTATCTTATTAGATGTGATCGCTGCAAAATCACTTTTCTGTGTGTTGTAGCCCATTATGGTCGCTGTTCGACATTCAAATTGATCATTTGCTAACAGTAGCGAACGATATTAATTGTATCATCTAGTTTCAGAAGTTCATGGTACACGACACCCTTCTGATCTCACCAAATGCAAAGCATTGCCTTCTTTTCAATAGCGATTAGGTATTGCAGTCAATGTTGATGATTGTCCTGGATCGATTCATAATTTTTTGCGTTTTGGATTCTCGAAATAAATCAGTTTTTCGTCTCCAGTCACGACTAAATACAAGAAATCTTTTTTTTCGTGCCGAGAAACAAAACTTCGCACTCCGTTTTTCGCTTGGCCATCTATCGGTCGTTCAGCTGATGTGGTACCAATTGTCCTGCCTTCTGAATCTTTCCCATGGGATGCAGACAATGATAATTGATTCGGCGATCAACATTTAATCTCTCTGTCATTTGTTGTTGAGTTTGCATACCGTCGTCTTTCACAATGCTTGTAATTCGGTGTCTTCAAATTGTTTCGGTTGACCTGGGCGTTCTTTGCCTTTCAAGTCAAAATCACCACTTTTGAGTCGTCTAAACCAACGACCCCAAGCGTCTTTCATTGGGACATTGTCACTGTAAGTTTCCACAAGTATACGACTGTTTTCACTTGCGATTTTCTTTTTGATTGAACAAGAAAAGCAGCATGTATCGCAAATGCTTTTTAATTGGCTCGAAAATCGATATGCCGAAAATCAATGGGGTTTTGAAAGGTACTGTCCTAGCAAGAAAATGATATAAGAGATCAGACTGTGAACCGACCCTAGTTTCCAGTGCCATCTCTTAAAAAAAATTAAGAATTATTAACACTTTTGTCCACATTGTCGACTTTTCGATTGCTCTTTCACACATACCGCGTGATATATTTTCAATGGTGGCCCAAATGTTTGGTTTAAGGTCAAAATTGTTTAGGGTTTATTTCTGTAATCTAAAAATTTAACATAAACCCACAAAAAAATAATCAAAAGGCGTGAGATCGCATGATCTTGGTGACCAATTGACATTATTATTTATATGGTGACTGACACAGTCTGTGCATGACATTTATATTTCAAACAGTGTTGCCGGGATTATCTTTTAAAGTTCTTACACTCTTATTGGAAAACTCTTTTCTTGTGCTAGGAACAAACATTTTTGTACTATTCGTATTTAACAACAAATTTTCGAATAACAAAATTTTAAATTATGATTTTTATTTATCATTATTACTGAATTGTTTTCCGTGAAGTAAAAATATTGTAATTCACGATGCTTTGGACGACTTTTAAGGAATCTTGAATGAGCTTTTACTAGGAATAACATTATGCTTCTGTTTTAACTATAGACATCTTTATGGGGGAAGAAACCACGCTACTGAAAAGGAAAATATTTTAATATTCAATACACAAACTACCTTGTTACGATGGAGTTCGTAGCCGACGCAGCAGACAATGTAAAAATTTTTATATATTTATGGTTAATGGCCTAGAACTAAGGGAGGAACAGGCCATTTGTGACAATGTCTCGTTTTTTTATTGCTCATGTTAACTTTATGGCACTTAAATTATTTATTGTTCAATTTTTGGATAATATTGCTTTCGAAAATGTGGAAACCGTTCTTTCATAATGCAGACTAGAGGTTCTTATTCTCTCAGCATATTTGGTTTATGCCATTGTTTCCGTATCTTGATCTTTCTCGTACTGTTTTAAGGTTACACTTTCTTGTTTTTTTCTCGATTTTTCTAAGTTTGGAATTTTGTTCAAATAATACAGGGTGCGCTAGAGATATGCACGTCTTTCGAATCGAGGTAAAATGACCACGAAATATTTCAACTCAAATATCGTTCTTCCTCTTCTTACTATTTTCTCTTATTTGTTTTGGTTTTTGTTGTTTCTTGAAATCTTGAAAACCGTGAACAGGAATTTTATTAAATGAGCTGACATTAATTTCTTCTATTGGAACCTTCGGTGGGAAATATTATCTTCGAGGGATTTATTGCTAAACACCAAACCACTTTTTTAATTTTCTCGACGCGCGTTTCACTAACCATGCTAGCATCATCAGGAAATGATTTAATTTAATATGATTAATTAGATTAAATTGAATGTAAACTCATTTTTTAAACTTCCTGTTTTAACTATTAAAACTGTTTTCAAGATAAACAACCAGAAACAAAATAAATAACACAAAATAGTAAGAAGATGAAGAACGATATTCAAGTTGAAATATTTCGTGATTATTTTACCTCAGTTTGAAAGACTTGCATATCTCTGGTGTACCCTGTATAATTTAAATAAAATACCAAGCTTGCATTGCAAAGATCGAAAAAAACCAAGAAAGTGTAACCTTAAAACAAGAGGGAGGTGATTTAATTTGAGATGATTAATTAGATTAAATTATCTCTTGATTGTGCTAACATGGTTAGCGAAACGCCGATAAGTTTAATAAAAAAACAGTGATTTGGTGTTTAGTGGTAAATCTCTTCGTGTTTAGTGAGTTGTCTTGGGCAATATTCAAAACCTACTATTAATTTTGTGCACTTTGTTTGAATGTTTTGTTAGTGAACTGCTGCGCCATTGTTTATTTTTTTTAGCAATACCATCAAATTGTATCTCACATCGATCAGTAATACATTTATATGTTTTTATTTCAAACGTTTCAACACTATTAAGAAATTTCAAATTTTATTTTAGAATTTCATCATTTTCAACAACCAGAATATTTTTTCTATAATAATAGGTGCGTCGGTTGATAATGTCGATTTTGTTAAGAGATGGCTAAGAGATATATTTGTTGATATAGACCAGCAGTGGCCAACCTTTTTAGGAAAGGTGCCACTATCTGACAGAAAAAATTATGCGTGCCACTTCCAAGTTTTCCAACATACAAAAAAATGTTATTTTAGGCTGATTATGGGATTTTTATGCAAATAGCACATTTTTTCATGTAAGTTTGAGTAGTGGAGATTTAAAAAATAATATATTAAATAAAACATAAGAACAAACTTAGGTTTTATTGTTAATAAACGTTTTTCAAGGTTCAGTTAGTTGGGTTATGGATAAAATAAAAATGAATAACTGGGAATATTTAATTCTAAATAATTTTTAAACAGTTAGTATTTAATTGATGTGAATTTTGAATGAATTTGTAGTTTTTTTACCAAGTCATCTATATTAAATTAATATTATTAATATTATTGTTTATGTTATTAACTTCTGTTTTAGTTTCTTTTTAAATCGCCTGTGTATGGATCTTAATTTCTTTTGCAGTCATATAGACATTACATTTCAATGTATGTGTTGTGATCAATGTATGTGTTTCTTTGGTCGTCTGATAAGGTCTTCTCCACTACATTTTCATGTTCAAATTTTCATATAATTTTTCAAAATCGGAGCACGTTTAATTTTTCAGTATTCGGTTTTCAGTTTTTCATACAGATTCATTTCTTTGTTCGTTATACGCCTACACCAGTGAACTAGCCGCTCCGAGAGTCGGTTTTAGTCGGGCCATGATCATCTTTCATCGTTAGTATCTCGCACGTACCGACTGAGACGTTCTAAAATAATGCCGTTTAAATCCTTGTGTCTTATATAACATACCCAAAATTGTTTAGCTTTATGAAAAATTGCGCTCCCAAATACTGGCAGCAAACGAAAATCTGCATAATATATTGAATTTTATTTATCTTGGATTTTGAAAATGTGAGATTGTGTCATCCAGTGTACCGACCGAATTATTTCGTTCGAAATTATTATCTAGTATGACACATACTAGATGTTACTAAATTATTTTATTTAAATTTAACAACTAATACTGGATGGGCTACTAGGGTGTAATTTTCAAACTACTATTAAAATTGAGCCAGTTGCGTTGGTGCGGACGGTGCCGAAACCGCACTGGAGCGGTAGTTGGTTCGATTCTAGAGCTGGGATGGTGGTTTTTCTTTCTTTCTTCTGTCTGTTTACTTCCTAAATGTTTGTGATTGTTTCTAGGCAAAAGTGTAAAATCCGACTACGAAATACCCCTCAGTCACCCCAGTTAAAGGCTGGATAAGTCCGGATGCCTTCTGAGAAGTGTTCTACGTTGGTCACTCGCCAGTCGGTATGTTTTCTGATAGACTTATGGGTAGGCACATAACTAAGGGTTTATATCCCGAGGGGGGTGCTAGCCTGGGTTTATCGGAAGCTGATGACCGTGGTTCGGAACCCATGTTAAGCTGTACGTCCAGTCGCTAAATAGCCTAGTTGCTGATGCGCCTCTAACCCTAACACTTTACCTGTAAAATTGAATTTCTGATTTTGTGAAAATAAGGGGATGGTTTTAAAAGTTTCCAGCTTAACATATAAATAAGTATTTTTAATCAAATTCCGTTTTATTTCTCAACATAGTCTCTTTGTGATTCTAAACACTTTTCCCAGCGAGGCACCCATCTCTTTAATCCGTCCATGTAGTCGTTGACAGCTTGTTATGCAAAATAGTCGTTTACGAATGTGATGGCCTCCTCATTCGATGAAAATGTATGTCCTGTGGGCGAAACTTTAAGCCTAGGAGGGAGAGAAAAGTCGTTGGAAGCCAAATCTGGTGAATACGGTGGATGGTTAATCAATTCGAATCCCAATTCGTGAATTTTGGTGGAACAAATCTTTCTTTTTCTTTTAATCCAGTAGCTTTCCCGCAATTTCTGCCATCAGCTTGTGAAGTAATGATGCGTAGTATATCCCTGTAATACTTTTCCCCTTTTCAAGATAGTAGATTAACACAATTCCATGACTATACCAAAAAACAGGCTCCATCACTTTCCCGGACGATGGAACGTTTTTTTCGGGGTAGATTCACCCTTCACATGTCGACCGTTTCGACTGTACCTTGCCTTCAAGAGTGTAGTGGTGTATCCAAGGTTCATCTATCGTTATTAATCTACATCAAAACTCCGAATTATTTCGCTTAAATTGCTTCAACAAGGCTTTGTAAATGTTCATTCGAATGCGTTTTTGGTCATCAGTGAGCAATTGCGGCACCCAACGCGCGGTTAGTTTTCTCATGCCCAAATCATCAGTCAATATATGCCAAACATATTCTTTCGAGATATCCACAGCCTCCATTTCTCTAAACCTTAATTCGACGGTTGTCGAGTTTAATTTATAAAGGGTGTTCCAATAAGAACGCCGGTTTTGAATTGCGCGCCATCTGTAGTGTCATGATTTGACGTTTGAAAAAGGCCGTTCGTTAGTAGACAGCAGGAGGTTAAGTAAAATGGAGCGCTACAATACACAACAACGAATTCTCATTGTGAAAAATTATTATCAAAGTGGTGAAAGTTTTGCAGCTACAGTTCGCAAAATGCATACAATTATGGGCCATCGGAATGCTCCAAATGATGCTACTGTGAGAAGATTAATGAAAAAATTTTAGTAAACTGGGTCTGTTAATGACGTGAAAACAGAAACATGCGTTCGTCTTGGTCGCTCGACTGAAAATATCGCAGCAGTGCGTGCAAATGTTGAGGAAAGCACAACCACATCAACGCGGCATAGAGCTCAGGAAATTATTGTTTCCACAACCACTATGCATCAAATTTTATCAAAAGAGCTGAAATTTTATGCGTACTAAGTTCAATTGACTCAAGAACTAAAGCTGGAAGAGCATGGGCAACGTAGAGAGTTTGTTGATTGGATTTTGGAACAACGACAATTGGATGGTGATTTTTCAACGAATTTTCGCATTTGGGGTCCCGAAAATCCACGAGTGATTGATGAGAAACAGATGCATCCAAAAAGAATCACTGTTTGGTGAGCATTTTGGGCTGGAGGCATCATAGGGTCATTTTTCTTCGAAAATGTAGTTGATCAAGCATTAACCGTGAATGGTGTTTGTTATCGTGAAATGTTAACTAACTTTTTTGTTAAACTTGAAGAGATTTACCACTAAACACCAAAACACTTTTTTGAACTGCTCGACGCACGTTTTGCTAACCATGTTTTGATGATTAAATCATCAAAGATTCCAAAGAAGAATTGATTAACTTTTTTGTGCCAAAATTGCAAAATATGGATCTCAACAGCATGTGGTTTTAACAGGACGGTGCCAACATGCCATACAGCCAGAGAAACTGTTGAATTACTGCACGAGTCATTTTCTAGTCGTGTTATTTCTCGTTTCGGAGATCCGCATTGGCCGCCTAGATCATGCGATTTAACGCCTTTGGACTTTTTTCTTTGGGGTTTTTTAAAGTCACAAGTTTATGTGAACAAACCCACAACGATTAAGGCATTAAAAGATGAAATTTAACGCTGTATTACTGAAATACCGCAAAATTTATGCGCAACAGTCCATGAAAATTTCATGAAAAGAGCAGGTCTGTGCCAGCAAAGCCAAAGCGGTCATGTGTGTGTGTGTGTGTGTGTGTTATTTAAAACTCAAAACCGGCGTTCTTATTGGAACACTCTTTATATTTCAATTATATTTACAGAACATTTTTGACTAGTAACGTCATTTTCATGTTCAGACTGGAAACTTTTTGGATTACTCTCGTAAGTATTTATCAGAAGTAAAGAAACATGAGACATCTTAGCCCCACTGGTGGCACTCTAAATCTACAGACTGCACTAGTTGAAGCTTGTATCGGTACAGTTTAAGATCCCGCTTTAAAAAAAATTTAAATTCGTTCTGGGTATTGGCTGCTCTATGTGTTTTTTGCTCCTTGAACAAGGCTGCGACAGTGCCGTTGTTTTCTTTTTATGGTGGAACATTTTCCTTGAATTCTTACACACAGAAGATATGTAAATAAAATAATCAGACTGGTGGTGTAGTGTCGGAGTAGAAACACTGTCGGTTTCTCCTTTCGTCTTCAGTCAGTCTCATAACTTTATTTCGCCACCTGGTGTGTTGATTAAATTGATACTGAGATACTGATTAATATTGTACACTCCATATTTCAGAAACCGTGACGGTTTGATATATTTTACGTTATAATTAGGTTATATCATTACGTTATTATGACTATTGTTGTAAAATAGTTTTATACAAAACTCGCGCTGTAGTTTCAGCGCTGTAAATTCAAGTTTTTCCATCTTTAGTTTATGTGTGAGACAGGTTTGTTTAATAAATCATTAGAATATCCTTTATAATACTTTTTAAATCGAAATTGAATGAAAATAAGATAACTCTCTTTGTTTTATTACATTTATTTCTCATATATAAGTCTTACACTCAGTGGCATAACTATAGAGTGGCAGGGTTGGCAAAATGCCACGGGCCCCGGTCCGAGAGGCCGCAAGCTCAGAAGTAACCTAACATTTTTAACAAAATTTAGTAAAAATTATGAATTTTACATAAGTACTTAAAATCAATTAAAGTTAGATACAACTAAAGATTTAAACGCATTCATAAGAAAAGAATGTCGATCAATTTTAGAACGCATCCATTGGTTGTTTCATTTTTTGTCGCGGTACTTTGGTGGCCTGGGCGAATTGGTGATGCTGGAGAATCCCCGCATTTTGTTAACCAAGAAAGAACTTTTTTCGTGGCGCCGGCGGGTTAGCGATACACGATGTTAGGGTATCCCGGCTTTCTATTTTTTAAGTACGGAGGGCTCTACATCACATTTTTCGTTTGATTGTTATGACAATTGGTCATTTGTATCTTTGATTTTTCGTAGTTTTTGTTTTATTGAATCTGCAGATAGAAGCAAAGTAAAGTTAATTGTGAAAGTTAGATATCAACATGTCTAGTTCTAGAAAATATCTAAGTGGGAGTGAAAAAGGAAGGAGAAAGAGGGAGTCTGAAGAAAAAGACAAAAATTTACCTGAAATTAGTCAGTACTTTAAGAATGATGACTTTATTGATGAAAAAGCGAGTGAATAGTGCTCCGAAAGTGGAGAATTGGACGTAACCAAAAGTAACAGTATAGCAGATGCACCACCCGACACCAGTGTATATCCAGATCTAGAATAACCACGACAAGGCACAAGTAAAAATCAAAGTGAATCATATGTTAGTGTGAACAATACTGCATCTTCACTACATATTACTGATAAGGATAATTTTAAAGAACTAAATGATCAATTAAAACGGTTCGTGATAGAAAACGGACATTGTAAACCTAAAGGTCCTTTCTAAAAAGACAGTAACAACAGATTTTTCTTAGAAAAAACATTACTATATTGTTGCCAAGTCTCGCCTGAAACTTGAACGTACATAGCTATCCTATATCTTAATACTTCAGAAGGCGTATTATGAACCGTTTTGGTTATTCGCAAATCGGGCATCTAAAAAAATACAAAATGTTTGGATGGAAGGCTATGACGACTGGAAATATATTGTCGACGCCATAAAGACACGATACATCGAAAATTCACCTGGATTTTTGTCTTACATATCAACAATGGCGGCTACAGGAAACACTAGATGAAGAGGAAGAGTCCATGATCTAGAAAAAAAATCTTTTTAGCGTCAAGCACTCTCTAGACTTCTTGATGTTACTCTGACACTCTCAACGTGTAATTTAGCCTTTCGTGGCCACAGAGAAAAGGCAGATAGCAATGATCCAAGTTCCCCGGGAAACTGTTTGAGTATTATTGAGTTATCAGCAAAATACGATCCGATTTTACAAGAATTGTTAAGTAAACCAAAGGGTCAGATAAAATACTTAAGTCCAAAATCTCTAAATTTCTAAAAATAGAAAATGTACTCATAAATGAAATAAATGTCGCACCATTTTACTCTATCATATTCGATACGACTCAAGACATTCCAAAAACAGATCAAATGTGTGAACTTTACCGTTATTGTATGATCAAAAAGAAAGATCAAAATGGAATCTCAAAGGCGCTCGTCATTAAAGAGTAATTTTTAGAATTTCATGAAGTTAAGGACCAAACTGCCTTAGCAATGTCCAGCCAAATTATTAAATCCATAAATGACAAAAATATACTTCTAAATAAGCGTCGAAGACAAGAATATGATGGTGCTAACACAAGGTGGAATTCAAAAACTCGTAAAAGATATCGAGCCAAATGCGGTATATGTTCACTGTGCTGCTCATAACTTAAATCTGGTACTTAATGATGCAGTAAAAATGGTTATTGATATGCAACATTTTTTTGAAACAGTTCAACAAATTTATAATTTTTTTGGGCATAGAATCAAAAGACGGAATATTTTATCAAGTTTTATATCTGATAAAGAAAGAGGGTCTTCAACTTCGATAATTAAAAACATTGAACTCTACTAGATTGGCAGAATGTTATTATGCTATTTTTGCTTTAATAGTTCGGTTTGTTGAAGTCCAAAAAGCGCTAACGAAAACAATTCTGTTAAATTGCAAATCAGATGAAACAAATGAAGCTATTTCACTCAAGAAGAAGATTGAGAACTAAGAGAGATTGAGAATTTTGTTATGTTATTGGTTTTCCATTACAAAAGTCTACAAACTGTCGATGTGGCCTCTAATGCACTTCAGTCTAAAGCCACCGATATTTATATTGCCTTAAAACTTTTGAAAATTTGTCTGGAAAAATTGGAAAGGTATAGATATGAATTTGAAAATTTAAAAAAGGAAGCAAATAGTGTAGCAGAAAAATGGCCCATCACCCCTAAATTTTCTAAAATTCGTCAGAGGAAGGTGAAATGCCATTTTGACGACCTTTGCGCAGATGAGCGTCTCCAAGATCCGGAAAGTTTGTTCAAAGTGAAGATATTTTATCGAATATTGGACATCATTATTAATCAACTGAAACCGCGTTTCCTTCCAATGAATGGAATTGTTTCCAATTTCAGTGTTTTGCAACCTGCCACTTTGCAAAATTTAAATGATTTTTACTATTACTATTAAAAAAAGCTGTAGAATTTGCTGATATATATATATATATATATATATATATATATATATATATATATATATATATATATATATATATATATATATATATATATATATATAAAAGTAATCTCTGAATCATTTGCCGGGGAAATTCTCAGTTTTCGGTCCACCTTCAGAAACGAAATAATAAAGAATCATTTTATATAGTGTAGCTTTCCCGAAGTATGTACTACATTAATGTTGTTTGTTACAATTCCTGTGACTACAGCTGAAAGATCATTTTCGAAACCAAAATTAATAAAAACCTATTTAAGAAACTGGGACAAGACAGGCTATATAACTTGGCTATTCTGCCTATTGAAAATTCTATAGTCCGATCTTTAAACTTTGATGATGTTATTGATACTTTTGCGGAACAGAAAACTCGGAGAAAATAATTGTATTAATAAATATCTTGTGAATATTAAATTGTTATTTCATTAAAATTATGTAATACATATGCTTTTGAAAATAAAATTTATTAGATATTCAGTATTAGTAATACTGTTGGGTAACTACTTAAGTGATTTATTAAAATTAACTTACAATGTGACGATTTTTACTGGGAGGGCCCCTTTCAATGAATTTGCCGCGGGCCTTATATGGTTTTGTTGCCCCACTACTTACACCAACGACTGCATTGCTTTATACAAAGTTATCTAACAGGTTTAGGTCAGGCGAAATATACCCCATTTATCACCAATCCTGGCCAAGTTTCGCGGAATGAAAATTGAGATCTTTATTGTTTATCTGTTAGGTTTATTGTTTATCTAAAATTTGGAATATTTACAAATATGATATCTACGCCTATGGTATTCTAGAAATTATAATGGATATTTATTTTAAACCGTTTTTAAATGAAAATAACAAAAACATTGTTTTGCTGATAACACAGGTTTTTCGATTTTTGCACATTCCGTTGATATTCGTATTTCAGTACACAATATTTCAGTTCTTTTCCAATTTTCAATCAATTCGTTTAAAATGCCTAGAAACGCGATATCTTATTTTAACAGATCAAGAGTAATTGCTTTTTTACAACAGGGCTTTAATCAAAATAAATATCGCGGAAACTGTAGGTGTTTCCGAAAGTTCTTTATCGAAAATTCATGAAAAATGACGTAAATAGTCGCACCAGAAGTGGTAGAAAACGATGTAAAACAGCCGTACAAGATCGACAGATATCAGTGATAGCTTGAAGAAATCGTCTGGAATCTACAAGTGGTATATCACAGGAGCTTGTTAGGCTTGAAGGAGTAAATGTTTCACGACAAATGATAACACGCAGTTTTTACGTGTTTCTAAACTAACCCTTCAACAAAAAAATGTAGAACTGAAATGGACTCGAGAAATGGTGGATCATAGAACTAACTGGAATAACGTGATGTTAGAAGAACATTAGTTTGGAGAGCCCCAAATCAAGATGCCCGACTAGAAACAGCTCAACCACGGATCCCATTTGAAGGTGGGAGCATGACGGACACCTTTACTGGTCGTGGAGAGAAGAGTCACTGGTTCTGTGTCTATTCCGAGGCGTAAAGGGCGATGGATTTGTATTGATAGATGACAACGCACCTCCTCATCGAACAGTAGCAGTACAAAATTTTCTTGAAGGGAATAACCTAGTTAGGGTGGCCAGCAAATTTCCCTGACATAAATGTCATTGAACCTGCTTGGGACAAATAGACTGGAGGAAACAATCCTCCTCGTAAACAATGGGAGATAATTCCACAAACCCAAATTGATCCTATAACCGACAGCCTGCCAAATCGCCTACAGGCGATCTACAGGCATATCTACAGACCCATGGAGGAAATCTTGCTTATTAGTTTTATTGAAAGTTGTTGCACATTGGTCATTTGGTGTCGAGTTTTATTTGGTACCAGTAAGAGTTGTAATAAAATGATGATTACGTATACGAGTTAAAGAAAAACTTATTATCAATAAAAAAATGAAGTGTTTGAATATTCCAAACTAATGGAATCTCCGCCATAATGAGCATTGGTTCGTTGCTTGACCGGGACGAAGCCACACCTATCCCTTACATTGGATGGCACATATTTCGTCTGTTGGTGGTTAGACTAATCAGGGCACCGACATATGCTCTCTCGCCAAGAATAGGGAGTCCCTTTCCACAATCAAACAACCCACACTTTCGCCGACCTCTCGTCGGATGGCTTATACATGGAGTTTTTTGATTTCTTTGGACTGCGTTCAATGAGACTACAGTCAGGAGTTATACACCCCCGACCGTTGGGTTCCACAATCTCATGTGGCTCAATGCTCATTATGGCGGAAACGCAATTTACTGCGTGTTCCACTACTGACTACTGCAGTCTCATTGGACGCAGTTCAAAGAAGTAAAAAAACTCCATGTATAAGCCATCCGATGAGAGGTCGGCGAAAATGTGGGTTATTTGATTGTGGAGAGGGACCCCCTATTCTTGACGACGAGAGTGCATATGTCGGTGTCCTGATGGGTCTAACCACCAACAGCCGAAACATGCACCCTCCAATGTAAAGGATGGATGGGGCTTCCTCCTGGTCAAGCAACGAATTAATGCTCATTAAGGCGAAGATGCAGGTTGTCGTTCCACATTAGATTGTGGAACTCAACGGTCGAGGGTGAGAGAGCATATGTCGGTGCCCTGATGAGTGTAACCACCAACAGACGAAACATATGCCCTCCAATGTAAGGGATGGGTGAGGCTTCCTCCCGGTCAAGCAACGAACCAATGCTAATATATATATATATATATATATATATATATATATATATATATATATATATATATATATATATATATATATATATATATATATATATATATGTCAATATATATATATATATATATATATATATATATATATATATATATATATATATATATATATATATACATAGTTTAGTTTAACTTCTTTTTTGCTAGACTAGATATTTTTCTCCTAAAAAAAGTCCAAAAAAACATCACGCATATGCCGTATATTTTCATATCGATAACGTATCGCTAAGAAGTCTAAGATGCAATTCACCACTCTTAAATATGCATGACTCTGATCCTTAAACAACCATATTCATGTACTTATTAGCAGTAGAAGCAGCAAGGTCCGGTAGGTTTCTTATTCCACGAAAATGTAAACATGCTTCTTGAACGAAGTCGTGTATGCTATAGCGTTTTTACCGAAATCACAATACTAATACTTAGATGGTTAATATACGAAAAATACCTTACAAGATAAAAATAATATTTTTTAAAACGATTACCACATTATTACCAATCGTATACGCAAACATAAAAGTAAACAAGAAAAAAGTGTATTACTTTTTACTTGTTTGTGTTGAAAATATGCTATACAGTGTATATATTTTCAGTTTTAGACATATATTTATGAATTTTTAATTCAGTTAAATTCATATATATTGTGTATTACAGTTTTCTGTTGCCCCGATATATATTTAAAGAAACTTATAGTCTTATACTTCCGTATTAATAATACCAAATAAAAATAACAAATATTTTAAAGCTTGTGGTTTAAAAGGGAAACCAACTTTAAATAAATTTACATTTTATTTTAGACAACGGAGGAATTAGGACAACTGTCTAGTCGTAAAACATAAAAGGGGCTCAAAACGACTTTCTTCGTTTCCTTCCAAGAGTTTCCATCGTTTTTAAGCGGCGGTTTCGTGACTCGCTAATATCCATCTTATTTGTAAACAAGATCAAGTACATATTCCTTGAAAAACAATTATTCAAAAAAAATTGTTATTAATTAATGGGTCAATCCACACCGACCATAATTTATTAGACGTCATTACAACTTTTCATAATTTAATTTTGCGCCTCATTTACAAAATATAGATGTTTGGTCTGGATTTTGCTATGCTAATGATTTGTGCTTTTAAACAATTTTTTTTAATCATCATATATAAGTTATAACAAAACTATTTTTATTTTTGTCTTTATAATTAAAATGATATCAAATTGAAAATACATTTTTAAACCTAGTACCGATGACGCGCCGGCAGTTCCCAAAAAAAAACCCGAACGTTTGTGACCTCACAATAGTAACGAAGGCCAATACCGCCTATATTGGGTCGGCTCGGAACAATTCGGAAGTTAGACCCAAACTCTCTTGCGCGTTCTTTCCGAGAATCGGAGTCTCGGGCAAATAAAACAATTTATCGATCTTAGTAATTGTTCTATAGGTTTAACCTACATCTTTGACTGTATTTGTTGGTTTGCTAGCGATTTGAAAATATACTTGCTTTTAATTATTATTTAGGCTTTCGGTGCTGTTTTCAACGATATACTCATATAGCTTTATATAAGATATGGAGGCTCAAAGGTAAGTTCAGAATGAAATATTGAAATTAGATAGGTTATATTTGTTTTTTTTGCATTCGGTTTATAACTTTTATTTATATTATTTCATTAATGTAGGGAAAACAAATTAATGTGCTAAATTTATAAGAAGAAATATTTCTCCGTGTCCGCAAAGAATCTACATGTAGCAACACAATGAAGGGTAGTAACAGTGAGAAAGCCCTGCAGTTAAATTAAGGACGGGCAAATCAGTTTTCCATGGAATCAAAAGGAACATTTGAAGGAGTATGCAAAAACAATAGAAATAGAAAAGCAAACCTACTATCGAAAAAAAAATGGTATATTTCTATTCTAAATAAAACAAAACAGTTAAAATATTTAGTGTTATTCAGGATTTTGGTACATTTAATCTATTGATTGAACATATTCATTTGATAGGGTATGTTTAAACATAGGTTAGAAATTTATTATAGGCATTGAAGACTGATGGTAGGCTGACAGTGGTTCCAGGATATGTTGTGGTACATAGAGGTTTTCTAGTGAGTAGACCTTAACAGGAGAGTCCCACACTTCGACTATAAAAGTTTTCCACTAAAAAAAAATGGTTTAGGTGCCTTCTCTTATTTGGGAAATCTCTTATTTGGGGGTTGGTCATGCATTAGACTAATTAGCCAAATTTATTTATATTTGCAAATATTATTAAATTAAGAGTCTAATGTGGTGGTTTGTAAAACATGTAAGGCGAAAAACCGTCATCGTTTTAAAAATACTGAAAGCCTTAATTAAAGCCATAAGGTAGTATGGGTGGATTTTTTTTTTGAAAATATTGTTAATAGAGTTTAATGTGGTGGTTTGAATAATCGGTGTGGTTTTAAAAGTATTGCAAACTTTGATTAAATCAGTCAAACTGTCATGCAATCAAACAAATATGTATATAATTTTGGGTAGAGATTGTTTTTATTCTGAATTAATTATTAATGTAGTTTCATATTATAATCTACTGTAATATATTATCGATATTATCCTAGCTGGGGCAACTTTTGTTATGTATATTTAACAATGTACTATTATTGAAATAAAATTAGTAATTTAAATAATATGTATGTGTTTTGTTTTTCTAATTATGATTTATATTGTATTTTATAAGCATTATATGTATATTATAAGCTTTACTCCGAACTTTATGTTCTTTTACCGTGCAAATAGCATTTTTGGGGTTAAGTTGAACAAAACCTATAGCCTTGCCACCGTAACTTTCTCGTGGCTCCCTATAAATAGTTTAAAGTAGAAACATGGCGCCATAAACATGGCACCCAATAGCAAACAACAACCGCCATCTATACGTCAGGTCGGGTACTTCTAGGACCACCCTCGTATGACAAAAAAATATAATCATGAAATGTTCAAAGAAAGTTTTCTTAGGCATAAAGGGAATTGAAGACCAACTAGATAAAATAAAAAAGAAACTCAAAATCGGCAAGAAAAAAAAACGATAATTTCAAAACTTTCCTTTATTCTGAAGAATCTCCGTGACTCACAAATATCCATTTTATTTTTAAACAAGTACGTTTTCCTGGAAAAAAAACCAAATTGTATTATTAATGGGTCAGCCTACACCGTACACAATTTATTAGCCACCTCCATTATAACTTTCCACGATTTAATTTTGTGCTGCTTTTTACGGGATAAAGATGTTGGGTTTAGTATTATGCTGGTAAGGGATCTTTTAATTTAAACGCGTAATTTATCATAAATATCAGTTTTTTCAATGTTATTCATTGATTCTTCAATTTGTGATAGTTCATTTTTAAAATATATAGTTCATAGTTAATTTTTTGAAATTTACTTCAATAGGTATTGAAAATGTCCACCGTTTACCTCAATACACTATCGCAGGCTCTTTGTTAAGTGACGCCTCACATTTCAGAATATATTTTCTTCATTTCTAATAATACTGGCCACTTGTTGATTTTTTGTAAAAGTTCGTCTTGTATATTCATTCCAACATGGTAAACTAAAGACTTCACATGACCCCACGAATAAAAATCTAACGGATTAATGTCTGGACTACGAGGTGGCCAAGGAAACCGCACCGCGCCCAATCCATCGACGTGGGAAACGTTGATATACATGATTTTGTACTGCAATAGTAAAATGGGGTGGCGATCTTGCGAATGGGGGTCTTGCATGAACCACATGTCTCATCTTAAGTTTAGAGGTATAACGTTCAAAAGGTCTAATAAATAATTATCTAAAAACTTCACAAATGGGCCGATTAAAAAATTGTTGATAATGCCACACCAAATGTTAATTGAAAATTCGTACTGGAAATGTCACTCTCTTGGTAGATGTGGATTTTCCAGGGCGTAATAATCATTATTTCACCGGTGAAAAATTCCGCGTCTGGTAAAAGTTGCCTCGTCAGTAAACAATATCTTTTTCAGGAACATGGTGTCTTCATTTTTTTTTATGTAGTAGATTTTGAGAAAATTCTGATCTAGCCGGCGAATCTTGTGGTAATAAATTTTGAACAGCCAAAAAATGGTTATGGGCCATCCTGTAAATTATAATTATTCCATTTTTCTATATTATATATAATAATGCCTAACAAATTTTCCTCCAGTTTTTCCTTAAACTTGTAATTTCTTTTATTTGTACAGCTCTATAGGCCGTTAAGGCCTTTGGCTTGGTTTAAAATCTGTCGCCAAACCACTCTATTACTTGCCTTTCTTTCCCACTGTGTCACACCCATTCTGGCCAAATCCTCCTCCACCTCCTTAGCTAATTTCTTCTCGGTCTTCCTCTATTCACTCTTCTCTTGCTTCTCCCCCTGATCACAACCTGTTTTGTTACTCTACTTTCTGATAACCTTTCTATATGTCCGAGTTATTGAGGGTTCTCCAAATACCATTATTATTTCTTCATTGTTCCTTCTTCTCGACTGATTCTCCTCCTTGATACCACCGCATATTCTTCTCAACACTCTACGCTCCCACACCTCCAACATTCTGTCACTGCTATTGATTAAGGTCCAGGTCTTCGCTGTATATATTAGAACTGGTCTTATTATTGTCTTATAAACTCTTACTTAGGCTTTTCTTGATATATTCTTGTTTCTTAGGAGTCTCTGCAGCATCACTGCACATTTATTTCCTTTTGCTATTCTGACCTCCGTTTCCATTCCATGTTTGTCTGTAATAGTTGAGTCAAGGTAACAAAAACGATCAACCCTTGTAAGTGTAGTGTTTCTTCTCCTACTTTAATTTTTCGTCCCTTCATTGCACATTTCGTCTTTTTTAATTCTCATTTTCATACGTTTTGTTTTGTTTGTATTTACTCGGAGCCCGAAGCTTCCTACCTCTCTCATTAATATTTGAGTTACATTTTTCGAAGACGAAGGCTAGACATTGATGTTTTTTGTGTATTAGTCCTGTTCGATATATCTGATCAACACTACCAACACTAGATTAAAGAAGCAGCTTCCAACACTAGATTCCAACACAGCTTCCAACACTAGATTAAACAAGCAGGCAGACAATGGGTCTTCTTGTCCAAGACCCAATCTTACTTTGAAGGGTTCTGAATGTTGGCCATTTACTTTAACTAAGCTGACTTTTAGCTAAGCTGTATCGTCTATAGTCATTTTTGTTAGAGCTAGTAGTTTTCTATTAACCCCCAGTTCTCCCATTGCTTTTAGTAGTTCCTTTCTATCAATGGAGTCATAGGTCCGTTGGAAATCTATAAAGAGCATGTTCATGTTTAAGCCTTATCGGTAATGTATTTCCTGCAGTTGCTTTAGTAACATTATCTGGCCTACTGTTGATCTGTAACTACTAAAACTAAATCCGCCGAAGTATCTCTTATCCTGTTCTTGATTACGTCGCTGGTATTTTGTACATCACTTATAGCAACACTATACCTCTGTAGTTGTCACATGACGTTCTATCATGCTTCTTGCAAATTGGACACAATACCGCTTGTTCTCATTTCCTTGGCATTTTTTTCTTCCTCCAGCTGTGGCCTAATATATCCGTAAATTCCTGTAGTAACTTTGGACCGCTGTATTTTATCAGCTCTATACTAATGATTTCTAGTCTCTAGTCTTAAAATTTTTTCTATGTTGGGTTCCGTTGCATTCTGCCTTTCCGCTCCTCCCTCCAGTTTCCTCTCAATATCGATATCTCTGTCCGTTCTATCCTCTTTCTCTCCATCAGTGCTTCCTAGCTTGTTTAATATTCGTTAAAAATAACCTTCCCAATTTTCTATATTTTTATTTTCGTTTATAAGTAGTTTTCGCTCGTCGTTCTTGCAGTATATGTTTCTTGGTTGGTATCTTTTATTTTCGTTCCTAATACCTTGGTAAACAGTAATTTACCTTTATTATAAATATAAATAAAATCGAGAATTATTTAAAAGTCCAGATTAGAAACAACTTAACTATAACTCTAAAATATGGTAGGAATTAAGACAAACAAGATAAAACATAAAAGAAACTCAAAACGAGCAAGCAACAACAGTAACTCCAAAACTTTTCTTCATTCTTGAGCAAGGGTTTCGTGACTCGCAAATATCCATCTTATTTTTAAACAAGATCAAGTACATTTTCCCGGAAAAAAAGGAAAAAAAACGAAATTGCATTATTAATGGTTCAGCTTACACCGTTTACAATTTATTAGCTACCACCATTATAATTTTCCCTGATTTAATTTTGCGTTTCTTTTACGAAACACGGATGTTCAGGTTGGAATTTATTAGGCTGGTAAGTAAACTGTCGCATAAATTACCGGAAATATCCGGATTTTAGGAATTTTTGTTTTTGGCATGGTTATGGGGCTAAGGGTTGACTCGCCACTGCTAATGGGAGCTTCGGTGGCAGGATACAGTCTAGATGGATGAAATTGATTGTTATAATCTTTTTACTAAGATCTAAAGATGTATTTCATGATTATTAAAAACTTTTATAATTGGGTTTTTGAATTAAAAATATTTATCGATTTTTTTACTTTATTTTAAAACTTTATCATAAATAATATTGATAATCGATGCAAAAAACTTTTTAAAAATTTGTTATAATTAATTATAAATGAATTAAAATGTATAAAATAAAAACAAAATCACGTGATTATGAACGCGCCGGGATTGGCTGCCATGTTTGTGACGTCATAATAGCAAAGTGTTTTCACGTCAATTCTGTCAAAGGCGTCTTTCTACCTGTATATATATATATATATATATATATATATATATATATATATATATATATATATATATATATATATATATATATACTGTCAAAATTATTGTTGGTTAAGGATTTGTTGGTTGTGGATATTTTTATGGTAGCAGATTTTCTCAAAAATGACATTCGGTTCGATTCAGCTGAAGTTCGAGCTGCTATATAATAATGAAATGTAATTAAGAAAGAAAATATTTGTATTAAATAAAATTAAACTATTTGTAGGGTGTCGCGGGAAAGTTACTTACATACTACATTATTGCTTAATTAAGTTTTTCAGTATTCGTTCATTCGTTCATTTCAGAATTCGTTGTTGGCCCGTTGGCCTTTAAACACGCTCCAAGTTAATATGGCACGAAGAATTTGGACCAGTCCTAAGCCTGGGTAAAGTGTGGGTAAAGTGGAGAAAAACATGGAATAAATACAAAACACATTAATACACATACAGACAAAAATTTCATTAATAAAACTGAAGTTAACCTTTCAAGTAAAATATTCTCTGATTCTGAAAAGTATGACTTTCTAAGGACTAAATTTTAGTGTTACATCGAAAGATGTTCCAAAATTAGACCTTATTTCGGCAGTAGAGTCTGATGCTGAAAAATTACCTTTGGGAAGTGCAAATGAGTACAGGATCAGATTAAAACTTATCTTAAAAAAACAATTTAAATTTAAATCAAATTTATACCTTGAGGAAAGATTAGCTATAAATAAATTTAAAAAAGACACATTTATTAAAATATTGCCATCGGACAAAGGTAACGCCACAGTTCTTCTGGACACTACAGAATATAATCACAAAATTAAAACTTTAATTGATGAGGAGAAATTACACTAAAATACCTACAGATCCAACATTAAAAATAGAGAGACAAATTTACAATACATTATATAAACACAAACGTGAATTTACAGATCTAGAAAGATCAGAACTTACAGCACATTATAGTAAACCACTTCATTTCTATGGCCTATGGTATGATACACAAAACTAATATACCACTTCACCATATAGTTAGTAGTATAGATTCCCCATATTATAAAGTAGCAAAATTTTTATTAAATATTTTAAATCCACTTTCGGGTAGAACAAATTCATATATTAAAAATACTTCAGATTTTTTAACCATTAAATTTAATGGTAAATTTTGACGTGGTGAGTTTATTTACTAATGTACCAGTTGATAAACCACATTTAACAGTTAGAAGATTAGAACATGGCACAACATTAAAAGACCGCACTAAACTAAACATAAATCCAATTTTGGAATTATTAACTCTGTGCTTAAAAACCACATATTTTGAATTAGAAAATGATTATTATCAACAAAATTTCGAAATGGCAATGGGTTCTTCTCTTTCTCCTTTGATGAGTAATATCTTTATGGAGGAACTCGAGAATGGCGTATTAAATAAATCTCTTAAAAAGCTAATAATATATTGATGATATTTCTGCTATATGGCAACATAGCATTGACGATCTAAATATTTTTTTACAAGATATAGATTCTCGAGAGCCTACAATTAAGTTTACTTTAGAGATGGAGAAGAAGAAATAATTGCCAAAACAATACATTAAAAACTACAGTTTACAGAAAACCGACATACACAGATAGGTATCTCAATTTTTTTTCCAATCACTCAAAATCGGTCAAAATAGGAATAATTAAAAGTTAATATGACAGAGCAAAACTTGTTTGTACCGACAGTGATACACTATAAAAAGAAACAAATCACATAAAAGACATTTTAATAAAAAACAATTATCCAAAAAATTTTATAGATAAATCCTTTAAAACTTTTGATACCAGACAAAACAGACAAGTTATTAATAAGAATAATAATAATTCTCAAACAATTAACCTCACAATTCCTTATATCCGCGGTATTTCAGACACAATTAAAAAGGTAGGATATAAATATAACATAAGAACGACATTTAACATTAAACAAAAAATATTCTTAGATCTCTATTAACAAAAACTAAAGCAAACAACACACAACAAAATACCAAAAATGTGGTTTATAAAATTCCCTGCGGATGTGGCAAATTCTATATAGATGAGACATTTAGACCGTTAGATCTAGAATAAAAAAACATAAAAACCTTCTTAGAAAGGGCGAATTTAATAAATCTAGAATTTGTCAACACGCATAGGAATCGGGTCATAAAATCAATTGGAATAATTCCAAAACGGTATTAAAAGAATCGTTAACAAAATACGAAACCGCTATAATTAATTTAAATAAAATTAACTGTATTGCTATGCCTTCCGTAAATTTAAATTCAATATGGTTCCCGATTCTAAAGAATACAATTAAAAACAATTAAGAATTTCAATAAACAATCACAATCACACGGTAAACCTCACCTATATATATATATATATATATATATATATATATATATATATATATATATATATATATATATATATATATATATATATATATATATATATTTTTTTTTTTTTTTTGTTTGGTAGTATGTCACTGTCGTTAAAAACAAATTGTCAATGTAAGTATCATTGACATACACAAAAAATATATTTACTTTCTATCTTTTCATAATTTATAGAAATTAATATACTTTATTTTTAGATTCGTTTTGAACGGCAGGAGAATACTTCCCGAAATGTTAACGTTAAAAGTTTGTATACTTTTTAGAACGTTTTTATATTTTTAAAATTTTGTTCGTTAGGCAAATTTATTGCAAAAAAGAATCACTGAGAAATTTGTCTCCGTTTCGTTTTTTGTTTTTACCCAGTGATTCTTTATTTACATACATTACAGAACAGATATTTTGATAGTTTTTGAGTTTTAGATCGTGGCGAAAAACCCAATTAAAGAAAAAAATACATTTCATATATTGATTGAACATATTTATTTGATAGGGTATGTTTATGTTGGTAGCCAGATTTATTTATATTTGCAAATATTATTAAATCAATACTCTAATATGGTGGTTTGTAAAATATAGAAGATGAAAAAACACCATCATTTTAAAAATACTGAAAAACTTAATTAAGCATTAATATAGTATGTAAGTAACTTTCTCGCGACACCCTACAAATAGTTTAATTATATTTAATACAAATATTTTGTTTCTTATTTACATTTCATTACTATATAGGAGCTCGAACTTCAGCTGAATCGAACCGAATGTAATTTTTGAGAAAATCTGCTACCATAAAAATATCCACAGCAGGTATATTATCAGAATTAGCCTTTATAAATCCTTAACCAACAATACTTTTGACAGTATATATATATATATATATATATATATATATATATATATATATATATATATATATATATATATAACTGTCAAAATTATTGTTATTATTATATGTTTCACTATTCAAATGTCCATTAAAAATAAAGGAACCAATAATTTTGTCTCCCAAAACACCACACCATACATTCACACTCCATCTATTTTGGTGGTATTTAAACATATTTACATTTTTTACAAAATGGACTGCCAGAACTAATGGAAGATGTTTCGTTGGAAACAAGAAGATAAATGTGGTACCAGCATGATGGATGCCCTGCCCACTTCTCGCAGGTGGTTCGAAACTTCTTGGATGCTTCATTTCCAAATCGTTGGATAGGACGGGGTAGTTTATTTTCGTGGCCGGCGCGCTCACCGGATTTGACAGTCCTCGATTTTTACTTGTGGGGAAGACTAAAAGACCTTGTTTTTCAAACTCGTCCTACCACACGAGAAAACATGATTGAAGAATTCAAAATTCAATAACCAGTATTTCAAGAGAGGAAATTGAAGCTGCCGTTTTTAGTACTCGCCGAAAAATAAATCTTTCCATTTCTAAGGATGGAAGGCATTTTGAACATTTAGAAAGGCGTTAAAGTTCAGATTCTGTTAATTATTAAACTGTTGTGCTGTTAATTTTATTTGACTGTTATTATTATTATCTTCGTTGTTGATCCGTTGGCCTTCAAACACGCTCCAAATTAATATGGCACGAAGAATTTGAACCAGTCCTACGCCTGGGTAAAGTGTGAAGGAAGGCAAACATTAGGTTAATATTTTTTTAACTTAATGCAGGTAGTAGTGAAATAATAACTGATTTTTTCAGAAAAATCGAAATATCTCTATATCGATTTCGGGTTTTCACTGGATGATTCCTCTTTAAATTACCTTTCTAGCCATGTAATAAAAGCTGTACCATTCCATTTGAAAAAACTGAACAAAACTTCAAAAAAGCTATTGTTGAATGTAACGCCACCTCGCGGTTTCATTTATAAACCAAATAATTTATCTCCCGGATTATATGATTGTCCCAGCAATTGCCTTTTAAATGAATCCAAATTGAGGAAAATCGGTTAAGGCAAACGGCCATTAGACGACTTTTTATCTCAATAGGTAAAATCCCCCCCCCCCCCCCTCTATTCGTGAAATTACGACAAAATGTCATAAAACAAAGTTGTAGGAGACAGTTTGCTAATTATAACTGAGAATTTTTCTTACTCGATTAACACTTGAAAATACACAAAAAACATGATTTTTAAAAATGTTTAGCTCGTCACGCCCTCTTGCGGTCGTTTTAGAAGCTTAAAAATATTTTTGGTGAATTTCTCATGATCATTTTTAGTACAATTTTTTTTCCCCAAAGCTGTGGGAAAAATAGTTTTCAAGATACTGCCGCGATCCATCCTTAATGGGACACCTGGTATATCTAGGAACCCGAACCCTCCTACTTAGCGAACATCTACCACTCATAAGAACATTTCTGTCAAATTTCAAGTCTCTCAACAGAGGCATATGAACAGTATTTTTTTTTTGCTTCCAAAGAGGGTCGAGAAGTGGTAGTTGATTTGTCTCGTTCTGGTCGACTTTCAACGTCTACGAACGTCAAAAACATCGACAGAATCAAGAAATTGGTGCTCGAAAATCGTGGTATGAGTCTTAGAAAGTTGACTGAAGAGGTGAACATAACTTTGGGATAGGTGGACTAACTAAGTCCGTATATAACATTATGACTGCTATTTGGTGTATGAAACGTGTCGCCGCACGACTGGTTCAGAAAGAGCATTGAAAGCAAATCGCTGGAAATATGATTTCTCGACCTTCTACAGACTGAACCTTTATGAACCGCACCGTAATTGGTTACGATACATGGGTTTATGAGTACGATAGACAAACAAGCCAACAGTCTTCAGAATAGCGCTTTGACAATGAGTCGAAACCCAAAAAACTGCGTCAAAATCGTTCCAAAATATTTCATAGTAATAATTCTTCATTTTTTTCGCTGTTCCGAACGTTTTGCATCATTTAAGCCAAAATTTTCAATTGGAAATTGCTGGAACCACTGTACAAGTATTGTACGAAACAGGATTATTACCTAAAACCTCATAAGTCATGTCTTTTTTGTGTCCTAAGCTTCTGTAACAGTGCCTATATTCCCAGAAGGCTTGTACGTATACCTCGTTTTTATAATCCTTCATTTCACTTGTATATAAGATTTTTAATCGAATTTTTAAAGGTTTGATAGTATGAATAATGATTTTGCAATGTTGTTAATATGTCGTCATGCATGTTTTGCCAGACCATCCTTTTTAAAGCAGGTACTTAATGACCGAACCTTTTTAAACTGTGTTACACCGTTTTTAATGCACTGGGACTTTAGGTAAAAGCGTCCTGCCGTTGGACGCCGTATATATATTTATATATATATATATATATATATATATATATATATATATATATATATATATATATATATGCTCATAGTAACGTTGTCAGATCATTATAACAAAAAATCTTTGGTTATAATGCATTTCTAACAATAGTAAATGCTTTGATTATACTAATCACGCTGGAACTACCTTAAACGACCCGAATACTTTGTAAGTTTGTTGGGAGTATACGGTGAAAAAGTTTCGAAAACCTACATCTGAATTTGTGCAAAAGGCATATTTAGTTATTTAAACTGGAAAACTAAAGATGTTAATAAACCATGGATTCCAAACAATGTTTGCAAAATGTGTAGTGGACATTTAGGGCAATGGAAAAATAGTAAAAGAAATAAATTGAAGTTCGGTGTGCCTATGATTTGGAGGGAACCAAAAAATCACTACGATGACTTATCATTTTTGCTTATTACATGGTATTAACCGAAAAAAAATTACCTATCCCAATCTGGTATCTTCTAATAGACCTATTCTATTGGCAAAACTTAAGTACCATGATCATAACCGGCATATAGGTGTTGATGTAAAAATGGTAAACTTTTTATTGGGTCAACGAAGCGGCTAAAAACGAGCAATGGATTTAAAAAAAACTGCCCTGAAAGAAAATACTTCACAGTTGGCAAACAAAATATTATATATTCAGCGAGGAAACAATTTTGCCTTTATAAATATTTGCTCATAAAATTGGGACTAATGCAGTATGTCAAAGTATTGGAGAAAAATGGTTGGATGTAATATGAGCATCAAAGTTCACTACCCCCACAATCATTTGGAGTGAGTTACAAGGAGAGCGATTTCATCAGGATCTAAAAAATATGGAAGAAAGATACCAGGGTCTGGAAGGAACTCACTCGAACAGTTACGAAAAAGAAACTTTCTCCATGTTTAATGATGTAACAAAAGGAAAGAAAATGAAGTAGTCGCATATTTCGACACATATCATATCTCAAAAAGTACACGTGCAGTTCCAAAAATATATGTGCTGTTTGGACCAGCATAACGAGCATATTCAACAACAGTTTTAGTCTTTCCGGCACCAATTTCGCTGTAGACCTGTGTAATATTTTTCTTTGAGTAGATGGAAACAATAAATTGAACAATTATAAAATGTAGAAGAAAAAGTATAAAAAGAAATATTCATGGGGAGTGATGGATGGAAAAAGTTTAAAGACTCAATGTTCCTTCACTTTTATCGTTCTAGCTTTTTCTTAATGTCTACAGCCAAAACTCCTTAAAACCCGAACAAAACTAATTAAAATTTCACATAATTCACTGGAACTTTGTTCTGATGCGACAATTGATAATTGCAAAAAGTGATACCTTGTTGTTTGTGAGCTTCAGTAAACAAAGGAAAGGAAAGGATTTACGGTTAGAGGCGCATCAGCATCTAGGGCTATTTAGCGACTGGGCCTACAGCTTAACGTGGGTTCCGAATCACGGTTATCAGCTACCGACAAACCCCGCACAGCACCCCCTCAGGCTATCAAACCTTTGGTTATGTGCCTACCCATAAGTCTGTCAGAAAGCCTACCTACTGACGAGTGACCAACGTAGAACACTTCTCAGAAGGCATCCGGCCTTACTCAGCCTTTAACTGGCATGATTGAGGGGTAATTCTTTGTCGGATTTTACACTCTTGCCTAGAAACAATCACATACAGTTAAGTGTGGATATATGTGGGCGTATGTGTGTCTGTAAGTGTATATAAGTTTGTGTGTAGGGTAGGATGTAAGACGGACAGAAGAATTAAAGAAAAATGAAACTCTTCACCACCGATTGTGAGAATAAGTTCTTGATCTTTGAGGGCATTCTTATGCCATCTGGCTCTATATTGTGTGAAATAAACTGCACTTTTTTTATAAATTTATATCCCAATATTGCAAACAACTATACAAAGAGCTGTTCTTATGAATTTCGAATAAAATTGAGAAATGCTTAAATCTTAAATATATATGGGAAAAGTGAAAAAAAAATCGTATTGCCCAACATGCACTCGAGCACGACCGTAATATAAATATTAGTAATTTAAAACTTGATAAAAGTGAAACTATGAAAGCATTCAAAAAGAAAAAAATCAAGAAAACCACGAACCGAGATAAAGAACTTATTCTATTCTATCAACTTTTTCAATTACGAGGGTCGCTATTTATGTATCCAAAACAAATGTTTATTATTGAAAATGGTTTTGTTGTTTTTCAAAATATTCTCCACAATGATCGATACACTTTTGCATACGTTTGAACCATTTTTCATAGCACGTTTTCCATTCAAATTGCTTTTGGATGACCTTCTTTAAATCTATGAGCATGCGACGGTCACAATTGAATTCACTAAGCCAGTGATATACAGTGGTTTTAGATGCTGCTTCATCGCCAGAAGTCGAACTGAGTTGACTGATGCACTGTTGTTGAGATAATCCACGTTGAAAATCATAGTGAATCATCGCAGGGAAATTTTCACGAGTTAATTCCATTTTTTGACTGAGATGAAATTTTCAAGTCCCTAAACAACACAAGTGGCGTCCGAATGACAAAATGTTCTGAGTACGTATACAGTCAACAATGTCAAACTTTACGATGTATATGTCAGATGACGCCTAGCAACAACATTATTGGCAATTCCGTATACATAAATAGCAACCCTCGTATTAATGTAACGTTTAGTCAACTTCACGGTTCATTATTTTTACACGCTTCATTAGGCACGGTTGTCATATGAATAGAACCTAGTTTAGTTTTGGAATTAGATTAAATCATTTCCTGATGATGCTAACAAGGTTAGCGAAACGCGTGTCGAGAAGTTTAAAAAGTGATTTGTTGTTTTGAGGTAAAATTCTTCGAGTTTAACATAAAAGGGGCTCAAAAGAAATAAACATGTAACCATGAAAATTTCTAAACATTTCTTCATTTTGAAACAATGATTCACTGAATTACAAATATTAATGTTTTTTTAACAAGTTCATTTACTTTTTACCGTAGAAAACGAAACAAAATATCGTAAATTCGCAATTAATGGTCCACAGTGTTCACAATTTACTCCTAATCGTCATGACAACTTTTCATAAATCAATTCTTCTATTGAAACCTTTAGTGTGAAACACTAAACTTGAAGAGATTTACCATTAAACACCAAATCACTTTTTTTTAACTTCTAGGCGCAGGTTTCGCTAACCATGTTAGCAGACAAATTAATTGGAAATTGGATTGTTGGAATTGGATGTTGTAGATAAATTAATTAGAAAACATAAGTTCAGAAAATTATTGAAAGAATCTTCGACTTTTCAAAAGGATCAGAACACAAATAAATTCACGATAATACCATTTGATGCCCAATTAACAAGACGGCTAGACAATATTTCGAAAAAAGTGGACATTAAGGTTGTGTACAAAGCATTTAATAAATTAAGAGAAGTTCTGCGTAATCCAAAGGATAAAGTAGATCAACATGAAAAGTCGCGGATTTACGAAATTAGTTGTCAAGACTGTGATCGAAGATATATTGGGCAAACAAAAAGATCCATATTGACAAGATATAAAAATCTTATTGCCGATATTGGATATGGTAGAAAAGAAAAATCTGGTGTTGCCCAACATGCAATCGAACATGACCACAGTATAGATATGAGTAATTTAAGACTAATTAAAAGTGTTAGTAATAATAAGGCTTTGGATGCGTATGAAAGAATTCAAATAGAAAAAATGTAAGATAATCATGAACCGAGATAAAACCTATTCTGTTCAGTCAACTTTTTCAATTATTAATGTAAGGCTTAGTAAACTTTGCGGTTCATGATTTTTACACAAGCGTGTAAAAATCATGAACTAAACTATGTTCTATTTATATGAAAACCCTACCTAATGAAGCCATTAGGTAGGGTTTTCATATAAATAGAACATAGTTTAATTTTAGAATTAGATTAAATCATCTCCTGATGATGCTAACATGGTTAGCGAAACGTGCGTAGAGAAGTTCAAAAAAAGTGATTTCGTGTTTAGTGGTAAATCTCTTCAAATTTAACGTTTCATGAGTTAATTTTGCGATTCTTTTACAAAATGTCGATCTTCAGTTTGGGATTTATTATGTTGATACGTGAACTGTAGCAAAAATTATCGGAAATATACCCATTTCTGGAATATGTGCTTTTGGCACGATAATATGACGAACAGTTGACTTGGGACTGTAAAGTCGAAGTTTCCACTGCAGGAGGATACGATCTAAGTGAACAAATACACTATCTAAGTGTATTTATTTAGCCATTGAGTTTAACCCCTCTGAGTATATTTAAAATTTCGAGTTTGACTTGTACGTGCTGATGCCTGAAGGTGAATCTTATTGTCAGTTAAAACGATTCTTTTTGAAAGTTGGCTGCAATGCACCTTAAGAAACCTTGTCCAAGTGGTAAATACATATTCACAATCTAACAGAATGTTTTTGCATCAGATTTAAAAATACATACTTTTCAAATATATATTTCATACAGTTTTGAAGTTATTTTTTTAATTATACTAAATATAATGTATGTTACAATTAATTTCTTCTCTATTGTTTCTAGTCATATTTTTGAAGTTGCTGTTTTTCAGTTATAGATATAACACAATGTGTAATAGTATCTGTTTTTCTTTGGGAAATATTTTTTCAGCAAGAATCAAAATATGTTGGGTGTTGAATTGTTGAATGTTGGTAATTTTAACCAATCCGATATATTTTCCAACACCCACAATCTAGTAAAAATACTCTATTATCGATTGACGATATAACGAGTTTTTCAGTTGCAGAGATTTTTTTAATTCTTGAATAAAAATTTGCCCTTATCTAGTCTCATTTCAGAAGTGTAATGTATGACATTTATAAAAATGGAGTACACAATACAACACCGCGTTAAAATTGTTGAATTATTTTACGAACATCGGCGTTCAGTGAGAAATATTTGTAGAAAATTAAGTGATATTTACGGTTTGCACTATCATCCATCTGAAAGCACTGTCAATTGAATTGTTCAAAAATGCCCAGAAACTGATTCGGTGGAAGATAAAAGTAGAGAAATATATAGTAGTAGTGATCGTTCACAAAAGCATATTGATTCGGTACGTGAAAGTGTTGCGGAAACACAGAATTATTAATAAGTCAACAATATGGCGTATTTTACGAAAGGATTTAACTCTGAAGACATATAAGGTTTGGTTACACAGGCACTAAAGCCTCTCTGAATCATTCAAAATGTCTTGCATTTGTCAATGGAATGGATTTTTATCAAAAAATCATCTTTTCAGATGAAATACATTTTAAAATTGGTGGCTATGTTAATTAAACCAAAAATTACAGTTACTGTTTGGTGTATATTATGGTCAGGAGGTATAATTGGACCGTATTCAGAATGCTGCTCGTGAAACTGTAACTGAGAATGGTGTTCGATAGCGTGAGATGATAACTGGATTTTTATGGGCTGAATTGAATAATTTTGATCTGGAGGATATGTGGTCGCAACAAGATGGCAGTACATCTCACTCTGCTAACGAAACAAATGATTTATTAAAACGTATGTGGACCTACAAAAGGTGGTCATTTGGCAAATATCTTGTCGTGTTTAAATGTCATACAATATGCTTCAATTATCAATATATTTTTTTTTAATCAACGCAAGTTTTGTTAGAAAAAATCTGAAAAGTTATGTCAATTAGATGTGAACTATTAGCAGCAATGCAACTTTGTGTTCTTTGTAACACATTTTCCAGTTTTGTCAATATATATAGTGTTAATGCAGCGATTTCAGTACAAATAGTATGCTTGAGTTGCTGTATGGTTTGAGGAATATTTATGTAATTTTTTCCTTCAAAAATCCCCATAAAAATAATCCAGAGCCCATTTCGAGAAATTAAACGACTGGACAAAATGTCCCTCAAAATATTGATTGTGTGACCTGAGGTATGTTCTATGTCGCCATCTTTCTGGAACCACATATTTTCCAGTCCTTGATGGCTCTTCCAGTTGAGGCATAAGATAGTTTTAAATCATGCATCTATAGCGTATACTGCAATAACATGTTCACCATTGTCATAAAAAAATGATGGTTTAGTTATGTTTTGCGCATGAATACTAGGCAATAATGTAGCTGTATTTTTTTCTATTTTTGGGTTTTTCGCCACGATCTAAAACTCAAAAAATATCAAAAATATCTGTTCTTATGCAAATAAAGAATATTATTATTACCCAAAATTAATTAATTATTAAATAATTAAATGATAAATAATAAATAATAAAAAATAAATCAAAATTAAAATTACCCAAAAAGTTTTATAGATAAATCGTTTAAAAGTTTTGATACCAGACAATATAGACAAGTTATTTATAACAATAATAATAACTCTCAAACAATTAACCTCACAATTCCTTACATCCGCGGTATTTCTGACACAATTAAAAGAGTAGGAAATAAATACAACATAAGAACGAGATATAAATCAAAAAATACTCTTAGATCTATATTAACAAAAACTAAAACAAACAACACACAACATAATACCAAAAATGTGGTTTATAAAATTCCCTGCGAATGTGGCAAATTTTATATAGATGAGACATCTAGACCGTTAGAATAAAAGAGTTAGAATAAAAACCTTCTTAGAAAGGCCGATTTTAATAAATCTAGAATTTGTACATACAATCAATTGGAATAATTCCAAAACGGTATTAAAAGAATCGGTAACAAAATACACAAGATTAAAAGAAACCGCTATAACTAATTTAAATATATAATAACTGTATTGCTATGCCTTCGGTAGATTTAAATTCAATATTGTTCCCGATTCTAAAGAATACAATTAAAAACATTAATTATTTCAATACATAATCACAATCACACAGTAAACCGCACCAATATATATTTTTTTGGTAGTATGTCACTGTCATTAAAAACTAATTGTTAATCTAAGTATCATTGGGATAAACGGGAGGAAAATACTTCCCGAAACGTTAACGTTCAAAAGTTATTTTATAGTGTATTTATTTTAGAACAATTTTATATTTTTTACAATTTTGTTCGTTGAGCAAATTTATTACAGAAAATAATCACTGAGAAATTTGTCTCCGTTTGGTTTTTTGTTTTTACCCAGTGATTCTTTATTTACATAAGAACAGGTATTTTTGATATTATTTGAGTTTTAGATCGTGACGAAAAACTCAAAAAAAGAAAAAAATATATGAACAGGTCACAATCATTCAGACATTACTTAATAATGTAGCTGGATGTAATGATCTTTGATAAATGTAGAGATATTCTCTTGCCTCGAAACGGCTATTCTGTTTATTCACTTGACCTCTCAGATGAACACGAATTTCATCGCTCGTTATTAATTTTGCATGGAAATTGTGGAAAAAGTTTAAATTTTGTTTCACCTTGCACCTTTGTTATATATGTGCAATATTTTTGGTGTTTCGCACCGTTCTTGGACTTCTGATTCGGTGCCTATTCCCAACTGTTCCGAATTCTTCGTCATAATAAGACGCCTAAATTCACATTAAGTTGTAATTATTAAAATAATTCTTTAATGTAAATCACAGCAATTTCACTGTTTTTTTAACGCGGATCCATAATAAAACGCACGCCTACAACAACCAAACGCAAACTGTTTCAAATACCACGAAAAAAAATGGCGCTAAAACAAAATGGTGGCGTGATACTTGCCTAGGCATTTAGGATTAATGCATGATTAATGCGTGATTATGCATCCATTATTGGATGCATAATGGATTAATTCCATTTTAGGAAATTAAAAATAGTGAGATTAATGAGCATGGAACAGGAACAGTGGAAATAAGAACAGCGAATGTAGGTGTAAATAGACTAACAGAAGCTTTTCTAATCAAGGCAGGCCTAAGGCAAATAAATCGACTATTAACACTATTATTCAACATGATTTTGGAAATGGTTCTTAAGAAGGGTCAGTTGAACAGAGGACACATTCTGTAATTCTCTGGACACATTCCATTAAATAATGGGTTATGTGGGCGATATAGCAATAATTGCGAGAAGTGAGAAAGAATTGAAAGAAGTGACAAAAAGGCTAGTGGAGGCAGCATACAGGTTTGGTTTAAAAATCAATCAAAAGAAAAGCAAACTAATGATAGTAGAAGCTAAACAAGAAAAGGTCTTGAAAGGATACAGAACTAGGAAGAATGGTTTTTGAAAGCGCGGAAGAATTTGTGTATTCATAATAAGAGTATTCATAATAGTAAGAATAACAAACAAGAAGAGAACGAGGTAGATCTAAGATTGATCAAAGCTAACAGATATGTAGGAGCTTTGAATCACCTAATAAGATCGAAATTCATATCCAGAAATGCCAAATTAATATTGTATAAGACAATACTGAAACCAACTGCATTGTATGGATGTGAGAAATGGGTACTAAACAAGAAAAAAGAAGAGAAACTATTAAGATGGGAACGTGGAAACTTCTGGATAACCAGAAGGATAACGGAAAGAAAGAAGACCAATGTCTTGTATATGAGAAGAACAAATGACGAAATATATATTTTCATGAACCCAAGGATAAACACGATAGTAAAGTAAAGACGACTGCAGTGGCTGGGCCACGTCGAGATAATAGGATCAAGTATAGTGGTGAGGAGGATTGTATGGGGAAGCCCACAAGGTGAAACGAGGCAAGGAAGGCCAAGAAAGCGATGGAGAGAGGCTATCATGGAAAATCTGAAAGATAAGAGGATTAAGGACTGGAGGACAATGGACCAGAGACAGGACAACAGACATGGAAAAGAATCATAAAGCTGTAGCCTTAAAGGCCTGTATTGTTTTATATATCATATTATATATGTTTATTATATCATTTAAAAACAACTATGTCATCTAAACGAAGTAAAACTGATTCGTTTGCATCAAATAACAAAATAAAAATATTAGCTTTGGAATGTAAATTAAACATTATCAAGGGTTTCGATACAAATCTAAAAGTTTGTGAATTGGCAAAGAATTTCGATCTACCAGAATCAGTCAGAACGATTATAAAAAATAAAGAAATAAAATTCTCGAAGCTGTGAAAAATGCTCAATCTTTGAGTTCAAGCATCATTCGTAAATTTCAAGGTATTATCGCTGATGGAAACAATGCTGAAATTATGGTGTGATAATCAAGTAAGAGTGAAAAACTGCCCGGTTGAACAGAACACGGTGTGCTCTCAAGTAAAGCTGATTTTTGAGAGATTAAAAGAAGAATCTGGGGAGGTGGCCAAAGATGTCTTTAAAAGTAGTAACGGGTGGTTCAGCCGATTCAAATCTCTGTAACTGGTATAGTATCCCGGAAAGTAGAGAGACGGCAAGTGCTGATAAAGAGACTGCGTGTCTCTATATAGAGAAACTCAAGGTTATGATAGATGAAGGTTGCTATACCAGCCATACCATATTCAGTGTGGATGAGACTGGATTGTCCTGGAACTATATACCTAAAAGAACTTTTATCGCAGGTTTTAAAGCCTCCAAAAGTCGATTGACAGTGATGATTGGCGAAAATACAGCTGGTGACTCTAAGTTAAAACTTCTCTTAGTTTATCGCTTGGAACATCCAAGAGCTTTAAAAAATACATCTAAAGATGGTTTGATCGTGATTTGGAAGTCAAATCCTAAAGCTTGGGTGACATCCCCCCTTTTGAGGATTGGTTTGGTCATCACTTCATGCCCGAAGTAGAAGGTTATTGTTAATTAAAACAAATCCCATTTAAGGCGATGCTATTAATCGACAATGCACCAGGCCAGTTTCCTGCTACTCACACTAATTTCCATCCACATGTGAAAGTTGAATTTTTGCCACCTAATACAACCATCTTGCTTCAACCGATGAACCAAGGTGTAATCGAAACATTTAAAGCTTATTACACGAGACGATCATTTGCACATCTCCATGAAGCTATGACGCAAAAAACATCATTGGAAAATCTTGGGATGAAATTTCACAAAAAATTTTAAATTGCGCCTGGAAAAACTGTGTCCGTTTTTTTTTCACTAGTGAAACTTCGGCGAGATCAGCATCAGAGCCTGATTAAATTGATCATGTTATTGAGGCGTTGTCGATCTTGCTGGACAATTAAATTTAGAAGTTGATAGCGAGGACGTACAAGAACTGCTAGATTCACATAATCAGGAACTGCCAGTTGATGAGCTCAGAAATGGGCGAGCAAAACATTGAAGAACCTGATTATTTTGATCCAGTTCAATCTGAAGATCAAATGACGGTTGCAAACCTGACGGAAACCCCCAGTTCAATTAAAAAAGGGTTAGAAATTTTAGAAAACAAGACTTCAATGACGAACGCGTTTCAGTTACAGGGAGTAAAATTTTGGAAAATTATTAACGTACCATGAAGAAATTTTGTTTGAGAAGAAAAAATCTTTAACCCGTTAGACGACTTTAACTTTATGGGGCCCTCTGCATCAAAATAACTTCGGCTTATGTTTTTGCACTAAAATAATATTATAATTTGTTTAATTATCTAAGATTTGAATATACAGTTTTCTTCTAAATTATAGTTTTCTGAAGGCCTTGGGCCAGTTAATTCCTATTTTTCTATATTATATACGAAATTGTATTCCACCTATCGCGTAAGTTATCACCTTCTATGCTAGAGACAATAAATCATAATTGCTCATCGTACGAAGAGGATCTTTTAATAATTTGAATGCAAATATTATGCAATTTCTGTTAGCAGTGTTGTCTTGAAATTATTTCTACTTAGAAACAAAAATAATAAGTCTCATAATATAGCGGCTGTTCTCGTGATAAGCCGGTCTAAATAACCACCTAAAAACGCGAAGAACAAGATGGAGGAGGGTCGTGGAGGGTGGCGTCCTCAGAAATGATACCGTATAATCGCGCAAAAACTTCCAAAATATTTTCAGACGGATTCCGTACTTCCGGAACGCCGGACGAGACCCCGCAATTTATTTTCAATTTTGCGCCCGCCGAACGAAATAACAAACTACTACGTCCAAGGCGAATTCGCGTGGCCCCCGATTATGTTGTGTGCAGTTTTCCCTCGCTTATTTATTGCGCTCGAAACCTATTACGTAGCCGTATTTTCGGTAATTCGACCAAATTATTAAATTATTCACTTTTGGCTCGGACTGCGGGCCGTCGAAACTTTCGGCTCGAAACAGAAATGTATTCGATTTCGTTGTTTCGCTGTATGGATGGCGGTAATGTTAGAGGGGTGCAGTGGGAGGCATTTTGACTGGCGAGATCTGGGATTGTACACGAACATTTTGAGCCTTGCGAACTTCGTACAGTTATTTAAAAATCATATCCGGTTTCTATATTTCATACGCCTGTTCGGAAATATTTCCTATGTTTTCGTTTTTTTTTTAATTGTTGTTATTTGATTGCTGCTTAAAAGTCTTCATCTTTTGTATAAAGGATCTAAAGTTACAACAGAAAAATAGTGAAAAAACTGAGTTAATAATGTATGTCAGAAAAATAACGGTATTTTTTAAATTTAAAGAAAACTACTAGTGCCATCTATTGAAATAATACATAATGTGAAAGCTGTATGTCTCCTCTGTAGACTCAATCAACGGATAGTTAAGTGCGCTTAAAGTGTCTTAACTCGTCGCTTAACTCGTCACAAATACACGATGGAACAAAGAGCTAATATTAAATTTTGTCTCAAGCTGGGTGAAACTTTTACAAAAATATTTGAATTGATGAAAAAAGTTTATGGTGCTGATTGCTGATCTCATAAACGTGTGTTCGAGTGGTATAAACAATTCCAGGACGGTCGTGATGCCTTTGAAGACGACCCAAAGCCAGGCCGGCCAAAAAACAAAAATCGGAATGAGTCGGCAGAAAAAGTACATGAAATGATCGCCTACTATGCGAATTCGATTGTGAGATGGATTGCAGATGAATTAAATACGACCTAAAACATGATTGTTCGAAGATAATTTTCACTACTGCTTTGTTTTTCTCGCCTAGATGACAAATTAAGCCAGTCAGGTGATCTGATACTCCCATTTCCTTCAGAACTTGCGATAATTTCTCTCATTTTATACTGTCAAATGCCTACCGATAATCAAGGAAACAGAGGTATACAGGATGGTTAGCTTCTCCGGCCTTTTCTATTATTTGTCGAATGTTGAATATCTGTTCCGGCGGAATCTGCCATGATGCTTGATTTTGATTGTTTTCTTCATTGGTTGACGTGGGAAGTCTGATCGAGATCACTTGTTAATAGCTTCTCCACCATCACTAAACTATCACTTGTAAACATTTTTTTGACAGCAACACAAAAAAAATTAGTTTTATTTAATTTAAAAATAATTTTTTAGACAAAATTTAATCCAAATGCATTTTAAAAAATTGCCGACAAAAATGCTTAAAAATTACAAAACACGCTATAATTTTTGACTTAACAAGCGAAACGATGTGATTCTTCTGTCACACATCAATGACGTTATTAGCAACTTAAAAAACATAAATACACTTAAAAAATACACACTGAAATTTACAAAATGTACAGCACGCGAATTTTGAAAACCAAAGTTATTTTATTTCTTGATCGCAATAAAACTAATGTTAGCTAAACACTAGCTACCTTCATAGCAAGAGAGTGTAAACTCAGACTTTCAGATCGAGTTGTGCAACACAAGAACAAAAATTCAAAGGAATTTGTATTAATGTTTATATATTGAATAAGTTTATTTGTCAAACCAATTAAAGAAATTCCAGCACATACTTAATATTCTTACTTAATAACTCTTCATTAACTATTAAAGTCCTACTTTCCAAGTCACCCTCGTACTATTAACCAGGTTTAGTTCCTTTTCCATTTGAAAGAGCAAACTAATAAGACTGTGATTACATCTTGGAAATTCGAGTTGCTATTAATATAAAATTTTGTTAAAAAGTGTAACGCTTCGAGTATTATTGCAGGATGAATTGGCGTTGGCTTTTGAACATTGTTTTTTGTCATAAATGGAAAGAACATATATATGTTTTATAACAAAACTATTATTATATTTATTTTTTTCCTTATAATTAAAAAGTTATATCAATAAATAAAATAAATTTTTAAACCTGGTACCGATAACGTCGACAATTCCCGAAAAAAATCGGAACAATTGTACAAATGTACCGAAGGCCAATCGGTTCGGCTCGGGACAATTCGGTTAGTTATACCGAAATTTTCTTTCGCGCTCTTTCTGAACAGACGTTCCGAAAGAATCGGAGTTTCGGGAAAATAAAACAATTTATCTTATCATTGTTCTTATCAATTTAATGAAATGAAAATAAAACAATTTATCTTATCATTGATCTTAGTCATTGTTCTATAGGTTTCACCTATATCTTTGATTGCATTTGTTGGTTTGCGATCGATTTGAAAATATACTTGCTTTTAATTATTATTTAGGCTTTCGGTGCTGTTTCGACGATATATTTTTACATAAGATATCGAGGCTCAAAGGTAAGTTCAGAATGAAATCAGATTAGAGTTCCTTTTGTTTTTCGCATTCGTTTTTATAACTTTTATTTATATTTTTTAATTCATGTAGGGATAACTAATAACAAACGTGCCAAATTTGTAAGAAGGAATATTCCTGTGTGTCCGCAATGGATCTACATGTAGCAACACAACCGAGGGTAGTAACAATAAAAAAGCCCTACATGATCGTCAATTTTGTTGGATAGGAATAATAATATTCAAGAATTAGACAAGAACAGGCAAGAACAAAATTCGACTACCGATCTGGAAGGTTTTACAGGATAATCTAATGTGTAGATGGCCGAAGAGTATAGAAATTTATATGATCAGTTGGATGACTACCAACTAGTTAAATTAAGGACTGGCAAAGCAGTTTTCCATGGAATCAAAACAAACATCTGAAGGAGTATGCAAAAAAAAATAGAAAAGTAAACCCACCATCCAAACGAAAAGTAAAGAAAATCGTATATTTATATTCTAAATAAAAACAAAACAGTTAAAACATTTAGTGTTTTTCAGGATTTTGGTACATTTCATCTATTGATTGAACATATTCATTTGATAGGGTATGTTTAAACATAGGTTAGAAATTTGTTATAGGAATTGAAGACTGATGGTAGGCTGACAGTGGTTTTCTTGTGGGTAGACTTTAACAGGAGAGTCCCACACTTCGACTATAAGTTTTCCACTAAAAAAAAATGATTTAGGTGCCTTCTCTTATTTGGGAAATCTGTGGCGGCTGGTCATGCATTAGAGTTAGTTAGCAGCCAGATTTATTTATATTTGCAAATATTATTAAATCATGAGTCTAATGTGGTGGTTTGTAAAACATGTAAGGCGAAAAGTCGCCATCGTTTTAAAAATAGTGAAAACCTTAATTAAAGCAGTAACGTAGTATGGGTGGATTTTTGAATATTGTTAATAAAGTTTAGTGTGATGGTTTGAAGAATCTGTATGGTTTTAAAAGTATTGTAAACTTCAATGAATGCAATCAAATAAATATGTATATAATTTTGTACTGTAATATATTATCCATATTATCCTAGTTGGGGGAAGTTTTATGTATATTTAACAGTGCATTTTTTATCGAAATCAAATTAGTAACAGTATGTATGGGTTTTGTTTTTCTAATTATGATTTATATTGTTTTTTTGCTCAAAAAATATTTACAAAACTAGAAAATATATTTTGGTTACTCAATATTTAACATTTGTTATCTTCAGTGGGTGTTGGATCTTCGCTTCTTCGATGTGTCCACATGAGTAGTGCTAATGCATGTTTACAACCATCAAATATATAGAAAATATTACTATTTATAACATTATATATTTTTTTGGTTTGAGTATTTATTACCTGCTGAAGCTGCACAATCGTGGCATTGAGTGTCTTGGACTTTTCTTAATTTCTCATTAATAATCAAGGTAACTGTATAAGCTTTACTTCGAACTTTATGTTCTGGATATACACGACCTTTTACCGTGCACATACTATTTTTGGGTTTAAGTTGAACAAAACCTATAGCCTTGTCACCGTAACTTTCTCGTGACACCCTACAAATAGTTTAATTATATTTAATAGAAATATTTTGTTTCTTATTTACATTTACACTATTATTATTTTTTAAAAAACTTACATGGATGCTTTAGCATCTCGAACTTTAGCTGAATTGAACCGAATGTCATTTTTCAGAAAATCTGTGACCATAAAAATATCCACAACAGGTGTATTATCAGAATTAGCCTTTATGAACCCTTTGTCACACATTACTGAACTAAATTAGTAATTAACAATATTTTATTTTGCACTTAACCAACAATAATTTTAACAGTATATATACGAATAGAAGCCGTTGACAGTACTGATGTGAAAACACTGGCATTCTGACGTCTCAAACATAGCAGCCAATCGCGGCGCGTTCGTAATCACGTGATTTTTGTTTAAATTGTGTACATTTTAATTCATAATTAATTTTAATGAATTTTTAAAAAGTTCGATGGCATCGAATGCATTCACATCGATTGTTATTATTATTTATGATAAAGTTTTAAAATAAAGCAAAATCGATAATTATTTTTTATTCAACAACCCAATCGTGTAATAAATCTGATAAACAATTAATGTTAATAATTTCAGTTGTAAATGCAGTCCGTTGTGTTCTTTTTTCGTCTGCTATTGAATTCGAGTTTTTCTTTTAAGATTATTGAGTATGTGCTTTTCTGTCGCCGAAGAGACTTTTCTACATGAGACAATGCGACCTCACTTCGGACATTCGAACTGGACAGTAGGCGGGGGGTTAGGCTTCTGTCCTTGACACTGATGAACTAGTTATCCCCATTGGGTTCTGTTGGAGGCATTCATCTCCCATTGATGACTAACATTAACGCTCTTTAATGTTTCATGGAGAACATCCTTATAACGAAGTTTCTGGTATCCTAATATACATTCACCTGAGGTCATTTCACCATATAATATACACTTTTCTAGACTATAGTTGTCCATTTTAGCGAAATGCCTCGCTCAATGAGTGTACTCTCTTCGTAGGAGAACTTCCATCAACAAACAGTTTGCCCCACTGAGAACTTCCTTATTCGATGTTTTATTATACCACATATATCATGTCAGTTAGTTGGATGCATTGATGTTAGTATTTTTAGTCAGTCATTTCATAAATATATCTGGTCTACAAATATACGGATCATATTAAACTGTGTTTCTTAAACTGTGATGTTGAAATAAAAATACTGTTACAAACATTATAATTTAACACGTTAATTTTTGTCGAAATAAACACCTTCATCGGCGTTACAGTGTTCAAACTGAGTCGTGAGCATTTACAGAGATTATCTAACATGTCGGTCAATAAGTCTCTGGTCTGACATATAGATGGCGTCACTTCAGTGGTCCACACAAAAATCCACATCAGTGGTCTATTGATCTAATCTTCAAACGTTATGTGTCAAAATTTTATGACAACCTGTCTACTAGTTTCTGAGTTGTAGTGTTTTAAGTGACGCTACTTTTGTTATTTTCAAAACAAAACAATTTTCGTGTGTTGATTAAGGATTGCTTTTTGATGAAGAAAAATGCCGTCGAAGCAAGACAATGGCTTCATAAACAGTGTTCGGAAAATCAACCATAATTGGTTGGTACGCTGAATTCAAACGTGACCGTACAAGCACCGATGATACTAAACGCTCTAGACGTCCAAGTGAGGTGGTTACACCAGACAATATCAGAAAAATTAACAAAATTATTTCGCAAAACCGAAAAGTAAAGCTGCCGAAGATAGCTGATATCATGAAGATGTCGAAAGGAAACATTTACACCATTTTACATGAATATTGCATGAAATGCATGACATGCAACAATTTTGCATGAAATGCATGACATGCAACAATTTTGCATGAAATGCATAAATTGCTATCGAAATAGGTACCGCGTTTCCTCACGGGGAACAAAAACAACAACGTATTAATGATTCTGAGCAATGTTTGGAGCTGTTTAAGCTAAATAAAAAGGATTTTTTCGTGGGGTATGTGACAAGTGTGGAGTGTGAATGAAACAAGGATCCATCACGAGACTCCGGCGTCAAACAGGTAGTGAGCTGAGTGGACAACAATCGATGAAAGCCGTCCAAATCGGCCAAAAGCACAACCATCGCATACAGTTATGGCTTCTGTATTTTGGAATACGCATAGGATATTGTTCATTTCTTGATATAACAAGAAAGATAAAATCAATAGCAAATATTGCATAGTGTTATTGGTGCGTTTGAAGGACCAGATCGTAACAAAGGCTCCAAATGAACAAAAAAATGTGTGTTACAAATCATTGGCAACGATAGCTAAATTGCATGAATTGTATTTCGAATTGCTTCCTCATCCACCGTATTCTCCAGATCTGACTCCAGTGACCTGTTCTCAGACCTCAAAAAAAATGCTCACTGGAAATAAATTTCGCTTCAATGAAGTGATAATGAGGCTTTTGAATAAAAAATAATTATCGACTTTTTAAATTTATTTCAAAACTTTATCATAAATAATATTGATAATCGATGCGAAAAACTGTTTAAAAACTTGTTACAATTAAATATGATTGAATTAAAATGTATAAAATTGAAATAAAAATCACGTGACTACGAACGCGCCACGATTGGCTGCTATGTTTGTGACGTCGTCAATGGCTTCTAATCGTATATATACTGTCAAAATTATTGTTGGTTAAGTGACAAAGGATTCATAAAGGTTAATTCTAATAATATACCTGCAGTGGATATTTTTATGGTCACAGATTATCTGAAAAATGATTATTTGGTTCAATTCAACTGAGGTTCGAGGTGCTAAAGTATCGATGTATGTTATTTTTTTTTAAATAATAATGAAAATGTAAATAAGAAAGAAAATATTTCTATTAAATATAATTACACTATTTGTAGGGTGTCACGAGAGAGTTACGGTGACAAGGCTATAAGGTTTTGTTCGACTTAAACAAAATGCAAAAATGCTTGTGTAAAATGGTATTTGCACTGTAGAAGTACGTGTATGTCCAGCACATAAAGTTCAAAGTAAAGCTTATATAGTTACCCTGACTATTAATGAAAAATTAAGAAAAGTTCAATACACTCAATGTCCCGATTGTACAGCTTCAGCAGATAATAAATATTAAAACAAAAAAAATGATATGTTTTGGAATGGTTATCAAAAATAATGAAAAATGTTAAAGATCGAATAACCAAATGATATTATCTAGTTTTGTAATAATTTTTTGAGCGAAAAAACAATATAAATCATGATTAGAAAAACAATACACATACCGTTTAAATCGCTAATTTTATTTCAATAAAGAATACACTGTTAAATATACATAATAAAACTTCCCCCAACTAGGATAATATATTACTTTAAATTATAATATGAAAACTACATTAATAATCAGTTCAGAATAAAAACAATCACTATCCAAAATTATATACATATTTGTTCAATTGCTTTCATTGAAATTTGTAATCCTTTTAAAACCACACCGATTCTTCAAACCACCACACTAAACTCTATTAATATTTTCAAAAAAAAAATCACCCATACTATATTATTGCTTTAATTAAAGTTTTCAGTATTTTTAAAACGATAGCGATTTTTTGCCTTACATGTTTTACAAACCACCACATTAGACTCTTGATTTAATAATATTTGCAAATATAAATAAATGTGGCTGCTAACTAACTCTAATGCATGACCAGCTAGAGATTTCCTGAATAAGAGAAGGCACATAAGCCTTTTATTTTGAGTGGAAAACTTATAGTCGAAGTGTGGGACTCTCCTGTTAAAGTCTATCCACTAGAAAACCACTGTCAGCCTACCATCGGTCTTCAATGCATATAATGAATTTCTAATCTGTGTTTAAACATACCCTATCAAATGAATATGTTCAATCAATAGATGAAATGTACCAAAATCCTGAAAAACAAAATATTTTAACTGTTTTGTTTTTATTTAGAATAGAAATATATCATTTTCTTTACTTTTTGTTTGGATAGTAGGTTTGCTGTTCTATTTTCATTTTTTTTGCATACTCCTTCAGATGTTTGTTTTGATTCCATGGAAAACTGCTCTGCCAGTCCTTAATTTAACTAGTTAGTGTTCATCCAACTAATCACAAATTTCTGTACTCTTCGACCATCTACAAATTAGATTATCCTGTAAAACTTTCATAAGTATAAGACTTTTCATATACGATTACCTTCCAAATCAGTAGTCGGATTTTGTTCTTGTCTGTTCTTGTCTGATTCTTGAATATTATTATTCCTATCCTACAAAATTGACGACTGAAAGGCTTTTTTATTGTTATTACCTTCGGCTGTGTTGCTACATGTAGATTATTTGCGGACACACAGGAATATTCCTTCTTATAAAATTGGCACGTTAATTTGTTATCCCTACATGAATTAAAGAATATAAATAAAAGTTATAAAAACGAATGCAAAAAAACAAAAGCACCCTAATCTGATTTCATTCTGAACTTACCTTTGAGCCTCCATATATATGAGAATAACGTCGAAAACAGCACCGAAACCCTAAATAAGCAAGTATATTTTCAAATCGATCGCAAACCAACAAAAGCAGTAAAAGATATAGGTTAGGTTAGAACTATAGAACAATGACTAAAGATCGATAAATTTTTTTAGTTGCCCGAAACTCCGATTCTTTCGGAACGTCTGTTCAAAAACAGGGCGAAAGAAAATTTCGGGTTTAAGTGACCGAATTTTCCCGAGCCGAAGCGATTGGCCTTCGGTACATTGTGTGAGGTCACATATTGCGGTGAGGTCACATACTGTTTTCGGGAATTGTCGGCGTCATCGGTACTAGGTTTAAAAATGTATTTGCAATTTGATATAACTTTTTAATTAAAAGGAAAAAATAAAAATAGTTTTGTTATAAAACTTATATATGATCTTTCCATTTATGGCAAAAAAAAATTGTTCAAAAGCCCAATTGCCGAAACTGAAGGATATTTTGAAGGCAAAGAGAAATCGTTCTATAAAACAGGTGTAGAAATGTAGAAAAGCATTGGAATGATTGTATTACTCTCCTAGACAAAGGTTTCCAAACTTCGGCCCGCCATAGTCATCAATCTGGCCCGCGACTAGCGAATTTAGGAAGTGTACCATCCACCGAATTGTCCGTATTTATTATATTGTGATATTTTTTCCCAACATCCGCAATACATTTTTGAATAAATCATTTTAAAATTACTAATTATTTAAAAAAAATAAGTTCTTATCAGATGAACAGTGATTGATTTTGTCTTTTTTTTTTGCAGGTAAGAAATAACGAGGTCAATTTTGAGTTAAATAATTGGTAAGTACACCAAGATCAGTATCATCAAGGAATATACTGGGATAAGGCAAGATATGAATAATGGAATCTTTATTAAATACGATAAGACTTAGTTCTTTGTTTTTTTTCATGAAACAGTTCAATGAACAGTTAAACAAATTTGAGGAAACAATAAGATATTAAACACCGTACTAAATTTTAACTACTTCGTGTTAAACCTTATTTCCGGTCACATATATTAAATAAAGCATTCAAGCGTTTCTAGCTTGGTTTAGACACTTCCAAAAAAATTATTCCTATTTTTGTCTATAATTTTTGCAATACAGCGTTTTAGTTTTCTTCCAATTGATACCAAGCGGAAAATGGGACTAATATATATTAGGATATATTAGGTGTACTTATAAGTAATGTCTTTTTTGATATTGCACAAAATTTAGTTTCATTTAAGAGTTAATACAATTTTTATCTAAAAAAAGATTTTAAATATTCATTGATAATGTGAAGGAGGATTTTACTGCCATGTGAAATGGGAAGGTAATTTTCGCATTTCTCTCTAGACCCTTTTTTTGTGTAGAGGTATAAATGCTGATATAAACCAATCTTCCCGCCACAATCCGGTGTCCCACACTCTTTAACAGATGTTGCGAAACATGTCTCCAACACACTTTTATTTCTTTATCGTTTTTTAGACTGCGTATAGCATTTTTGATTTCTGTTTTTTGATATGTTAGGTTCAAATGTTGCTAAATTATATATGCTGGGAATATAAACATCTTTGAAGAGTTTCCGCCAATGGTCTTTGTATTCGGTCAAAATGCCATCGATTTCTGTTATTTTTTCGTATTGTGCATTCTGTATTATCGATGTACTTGGCGTATCTTTTCTCGTTGTTTTCTTCACAGCTTTATAGATGGTTTGTTGGTTGAATTATTTGAATTAGCATGTTACTGGTGTTCTTGACAAGTTTTTTTGATGTACTCATTCTTATCCTTCCTGCAGGCTCTCTGGATTTCGCGATTTAGCGAGAAATATTTATAGCGATGTTCCTCTGACCCATTCTTCTGAATGTGCATCTTTGTGACATATCTTTTCATAACAAGTCCCCGGTCTGACATATAGACTTTCGAAAAATCCTTGCCAGTGGTAGATTGTGCCAACGTTCCAACGTCATGTGTCAAAATTTCATGACAATCTGTCTACTAGTTACTAAATTGTTGGGTTTTAAGTGACGCTATTCGTGTTATTTTCAAAACAATAAAAAAAAAAGAATTTGGTGTATTCCGGACTCTGCCATAGAAAAATCAACCGTAATTGATTGGTACGCTGCATTCAAACGTGGCCGTACAGACACTGATGAATCTGAAGACTCTGGGCATCTCAACGAGGTGGTTACACCAGACATCAGATAAATTCGCAAAATTATTTCGCAAAACCGTAAAGTAAACCCGCAGTAGATAGTTGATTTCATGAAGATATCGAAAGGAAGTGTTTACACCATTTTGTATGAATATGCGTAAATCGCTATCGAAATGGGTACCGCGTTTGTTCACAGCCGATCAAAAACAACAACGTATTGCTGATTTTGAGCAATGTTTGGAGCTGTTTAAGCGAAATAAAAATTAGTTTTTCATGTGCAATGTGATGAATGAGTGGATATCTGTGAATCCATCACTACAGTCAACAGTCAAATCGGCAGTCAGCTAAGTGGACGATATTGAACGTTATTGACGATGGCGGCTAAATTACATGAATTGCACTTCGAATTGTTTTCCCTACCACCGTATTCTCCAGATCTGGCCCGCAGTAACTATTTTCTGTTCTCAGACCTCAAAAATATTCTGGCTGGAAATAACTTGCGCTCCAATGAAGAGGTAATTACCGAAACTGAAGGATATTTTGAAGGCAAAGAAAATCGCTCTATAAAAAAGGCGTAGAAAAGCTAGGAAAGTGTCGGAATGATGGTAATGCTCTTCAAGGAGAATATATTGATGAATAAAATCGAAATTTGCAGAAAAAATGTGTTTTATTTGTCAGACCGGGGACTTACTGACCGATGTGTTATATTGTACTTTAGTTTTGTGTGCGTATCTTACCAGTATATGTCATCACTAGTTTCGGGGCGATTCAACCTGTCATCTTTTCTGTTGGAAAGAATGTATCATTATTGTCAAATTACGCGAAAGTAAAGCCATTCAGTCCTAATTTAATTGAATATTGAATCCGATCGAAAAATAAAATGCCATAACTCTGTTCCAGAAAGTTCCAATACCTCCGACAAAACTCCCGAATTTTTGCATCTTGCCCGAATGACTCTCATAAATTTGAAAACGGGAATTATTGGTCCTACTATATTAACATAAAACTGCTCTTACCCGATCGGGACGAAAAACATTTATTGCAAACGGGGTTCTTTTATTAAATCCCCGACATCTATCAGATTGGCCATAAGACGGGATTTAGTTAGCAGACTAGGCGTCTAGTGCACTTAAGTGCATTCAGAGGCCGTTCTTTTCCAAACTTAAATAAGAAGATACCGGGGAGGACGCAAAACGATTGTTATCCAAAACGGCATTCATGTTTTTAATAGTGATTAAATTATCCTTATGTTCTGATTTCTGGAAAATTAAATTAGTTTCTATTACCAGATATATAGCAAAGTATGTGTTGCAAGTTTCTTTTTCTTCTATCTATCTATTCAGCTTATTCCCGTCTATCTTTGAACACAGCCCCCCTCTAGATGCTTCCTTTCCTCACTGGTCGTGGTCATTCCTGTTCATCGTGGTCCTGGATTACCCTTCTTCATGTCCTTCGCCCGTCTCTTCGGTGGTGGCATTTCTTTCACTAATTTCGCATGGTATCTAATGTATGATCGTCTCATTCCATATTTCATCATTTTGTTGCAACGTGCGCAATGTATTTATTTCCATACTTTTTCTCATTTTCTCGTATCAAAAGATTTCACTTTCTGTTTCTTTGTGACTATCATACTGGCCTGTATGAACGTCTATACTTGTGAGCCGTTTGCAAAAACAGGACGAACGTACTGGATGAAAACACTTGTTTTCAGATATTAATTAATTAATAATTAATTTGTCATTTTCTACTCATGCTAATGAAACTCTTCTTTTTATTCAATTATTAAGTGTGTAAAGCATTGTAAGAGTGCCCGGACTATAAAATGAGGCACAGTTATAACTAGAAGCGATAATCCAGAAATTTTTATTTTATCTTGAAGAATAAATAGTTGCACTATATTTTGAAAATAATGCCGTTTAAATTTTCCCCTCGTTTTTGTTTATTGGAATGAATTCCTGAGACCCTTGTTTCATCTGTTGGTGGTTAGACTCATTAGGGTACCGACATATGCTCTCTCGCCAAGAATAGGAAGTCCCCTTCCACAATCAAACAACCCCTATTTTCGCCGACTTCTCGTCAGATGGTTTATAATGGGAGTTTTTTTACTTCTTTGGACTGCGTACCATAAGACAACAGTAGTTAGGAGTTATACACCCCCGTCCGTTGGATTCCACAATCTCATGTGGAACGCACAACAACCTGCGTCTCCGTCATAATGAGCATTGGTTAGTTGCTTGACCGGGAGGAAGCCCCACCACATTGGAGGGCACATGTTTCGTCTGTTGGTGGTTAAACTCATCAGGGTACCGATATATGCTCTCTCGCCAAGAATATGTCGGTACCCTGATGAGTCTAACCACCAACAGACGAAACATGTGCTCTCCAATGTAAGGGATGGGTGGGGCTCCCTTCCGGTCAAGCAACTAACCAATGCTCATATGTATAATATAATATATGTTTTAAAGAATTTTGGTAAATTTGTGTCATCTTAAAATTACTCTTCTAGGTCTCCTAAGAAACAGCGTAGCATATGGTGACACTGTTTTAGTATGTCTGTAGAGTTTCTATGTATTATGTGTTAACTTTAATACCTACTGTAAGCATAGCTTAACTATATTTTTCCACAAACCATCTCTGTGGCAAACAATTAGATAGATAATTTACAATAGTATACTGAATAATTTGATATCAGATATATATAATTTCATAATGTGCAACTGGTAATCAAGAAGCTATTGTTGAACTTTTTTATATTCGTTTTTCTGAGGTTATTTGAAATCATTGATCTATTCAAACAAATCACGTTATAACATTAAATAGCACCTTGTGTGCGACTATATTAAAAGAATCTAGCGCTTGATGCATTCAAAGACATTATCCAGTATTGAATTCACGAACTTAAGCATGGTTTACTCATCAGTAAAAAAGTTTAATATTATCATCGCAGTCGAAAAAACGAAAACATTACTGAGTAACAAATATATATATATATATATATATATATATATATATATATATATATATATATATATATATATATAGATGAGTGCTTATGAGCACTCGATAGAAGTGAAAACTTCTAATTTTCCAATTTTACTTTAAATTACTTTAAAATTACTTTTATGATATATAATGGATTAGTTCGGTGAATCAACGACAAGGTGATATTGATATTGTTATATAAAATTATTTATTCTTATCTCTGTACCTGTAAAGTAATATTAGTTCAATTATTGACAATTCAATTTTTCGCTATTAGTGAAATGCAGCTCAAATTGTAAACGCTTTAAATATTACACAGATCATATACAATAAGACACGTGTATTATATTAACGACTGGAGCCGAGTATACACGATTCAATGCGTAACCGACCAGAGCACGCTTGATGTCGAGTGAACCCGAGTAAACCCGATTCAGCGTTACCGACCCAAGCGTGACAGTACACGTTCACTCCTCAGTAAAAACGTGCCTAAAGAAGTTTTCACTTCAAAAACCTACCGGATGTAACATACAAATTAAGAACAACTGCAAAAAGCTAATCATGTGATAAGATGTTTAAATAAAACAATCTGGAGAAATAAACACACTGGAATGGAAACTAAGGCAATGATAAAGTCACTATTAGATCAAAAATGACATAGACATCAGAAACAAGACCTGACATATTTAAAACAAAAATATTGTCGGAAACGACATGTTTGAGAATATTGACGAAGAAGAATAATTGTAAACACGTTGAGGGACCGAAGTAGAATAATAGATGAACGAGTGAACAGTGAATTTGAAAAGATAATGGAACAATCAAATAAGTAGAATAACAGACAGTGGAGTACTTAAAATAGATGTAAATGGTCCATTGGCCAAAAAGTAGGTCAGTAGCATAAAAGATGGACTGATAACATTAGATAAGGGCGTAAAACCACTCCAATTACATACACATTCAGCGTACTTTAAAATTCTAAAAAATATTGGTTCTACTTAACATGAATTATGTTTCATATCATTTATATTAGGAAGTATCACGCAACCATTTAAATTATTTTATGTTCTCTTCTATATGTTTTTCGTCTTTAAGTTTTCTATTAATATATTTTTGAACATTTTTTCGCTCAAATGTGAGCTAATATTAACAATATAACTTTGTGCCATTTTTAACATATTTGCCATCACTTTTGTCAATATATCTGGGATAGTGCGGCGATTTTAGTACGGATACTGTTCTTGAATTGCTGTATGGTTTGGAGCATATTTATGTAAACCATTCCCTTCAAAAATTCCCATAAAAATAACACTGACCTACAAAACTATTTTTTTATTGTATCCTTCACTTCATGAGTCAAATCTCACTAATTTTGGACTGGGAAAAATGAATACGATAAAGAAAAATTTGTATTAGCTCTAGTTTATGTTACATTTCATACATTATTATATTTACATTACATACAACGATACATTTTAACTACATATTCCAACAACATTGAAAGTCCATATGATTTTTTTTTATTGACAGTTACATTCTAAGAGTTCAAAATTGATGAAAGAATATCTGATAGGTTGTTGGATCTGAAGATAATTATGTGGTGGCTTCATGAGATCGTTTTCTTTTGGCTTACCTTTTATACATGAGTTCCGGAGCATGCCTACATCCAGACCAACAGTAATCCGCAAGCATTGCTTCATTCCAACGGCCTTGATATCGTTGTTCCATAGCAGAAATTTCCTGACGGATTCTTTCTCTGTGCTCATCACTGACAGCTCCACAGCTAGGCGGGAAAAATCAGGGTCATGAAATGTGTAAAGCTTGTTGGATTCTCCTTTTTTCATACTGTCTTCATTTTCTACTTCAAGCTCATAATTTTGGGGTAGAGTAGGAATTAGTAAACTATCTGAATGGGGAATAGGTCGAATGGCCGATGGAAGATTCGCGTATTGAACGTTCCTCTTTTGTTACATTTTTCATTGGCAATGTTGCCTTTATAAACGGAGTCGAGCAGAAATAGCAGCCATCTGCATGGTTTTTAGGGTACCGTCAAACCATAGACACAGTAAAAGCCATAGATCGTTTTTTTATTTTTCACCCATTCTGGTAGTACAACCGAACAAGAATTGCAACATATATGTGGAGCTCATGACTTATCCTGGTCCCCTACCTTCATACTAAAATAATGGTGATAGACTGTCGTTACAATAGGCGTCAGATTGTGTTTCTGTGACGAAAATGTTATTTCACCACAAAGGTAACAAAAATTATTTACAACATTTACACATTTTCGAGACATTTTGATATAACAAATGTTACACCTCAAAAGCACTTCAAAACCAGAAATCCTGCACTAATTATAATAGACACAATGTGAAGCTCGCAGTCACTGCAACAGTAATTATGCTTAGAACCTACAAACACCTAGACAACGCTGTGTTTTGTCAGTTCTGACAAGTCCCGAAAACAAAATTTCCCACAAACTGAAAATTGAGACTACAAAAAATGGCATGTCATTGTATCTCTAAAGCAAGACCCAATCGGTCATTTTTATGATATTTTTTGAATTCAGCAGGTGGAAATACATAAGGAATTAGCTATTTTTGAGCCCAAAATCTTTACATTGTTGGTCAATGTAATCGGAAGCCCTCAGATTAGGAGATTTGATTACATTACAGTATTCTAATCGCTTATTATTGCCAACAGGCCTTGAACAATTTAAAGCTTATAGGAAAACACGTAAAGTTACTTCTCAAAATTCAGCCAAATCCAAACTGTTATAAATATCACGAAAAAAAAAGACGCCAACTAGTCATTGTTGCTAAACAATCAATGAAAGTAATATCCTTATAAGTGATCCTTTTTCGTGAAAATACTTTTATAAATATTCCTTTCGACCCCGGTAGTTTCCTATTCCATTCCAACCACCTGACAATGATATAAAAACCTCATATCTATATCAGAAAACTCTATATACGGAAAGATTGGCTGGCGATCAGCAAACCTTTGCGATTGAGACGTTGACACAGCATTGTACTTCTATAATATCCATTTCCCGCATAATGTAACGTCGCGCTTTCCACAAAAGGGACTATTTCCCTATCGAGTGTAACTCACTATTAAAATATTCAAATGGATTTCTTGCTCTTTATTGCTCACTTTTATACGTTATCCGCTGGAGCTTTTCATATCGGTATTATGTTTATTACTTTTCTACTTCGGGCGAACGTTTGCAGATAGTTTTCGGATGGGGTAATAGGATTCTGGCTACGGATTCCGGTAATGAGACCGTGTTAAATCAATCTCCGGAGGGATTTTGCAAGATGAACGATGTTTTAAAACGAGAGGATCGATCAGGTAGTTACCCACATGGAGATGTTTCTCCTTCGGTCTTTTAAAATCAAATGTTGCGTTCTTTTAAAGGAATTTAAAGTTAAAAAGTATTTTTTTTTATACATAAAGGATATACTTTATTCCTCAGAGGTTTAATTCTATTTTAACTTTTTGTTCTGACAGAGCAATCGACACCACTCAGCTCTGGTTCAAAAAGTTTCAGAAGTAGACATGAGTCTTGAAAATAGGGGAAGATCAGGTTGTACATGATCTCTTGAGGCTGACGTTTTAAAAGCAGCTGTGACTGCAGATCCTAAAACAACTACTAGGAAACGTTCAGTGAAATTAGGAGTGTGCCAGTATTTACCAACCAGTGTTTGCGAGATATAAGATCTTTTGTCGTAGTGCTATAGAAAATATTGGGGGAACCGGAAATTAATGTCGTATCTATGCATGTCATTATTTGTTTATCATTTAACAGATGATTGTGTCCAAGTCGTGCTAAAGACATTTTAAGATTAAAGTGACTGTACTTATAAATAATTAAATCTTTTTTTTGCAGTTTTGGGTCAAATGGCCATCCAAATACCAAATGTCCGGCATTGTATGCTTTTTGGTTTTCAGAAGTTCCAACGCAACAGTTGTTACCAAAAACATTTGTGATTTTTATCCAAGTCCATTAGACGTTCGTAAATGCCAGGTGGTTTTCGAAGTTCAGATCCGCTAATTTTGATCTTTCCGACTCGTATCGATCACGAAGATAAACAACTTTAGTCAATGACGTGTTAAGGGCGGAAGTGGAAGCAAATCTTAACCAGCCTTAGTTGATTATTCAAAAACATTAGCAGCATATTAGTAAAGTAAGCAGAGCGGGTGCTTGGGGCCCGCATAATCTGTTCGAAGAAAACAAAGCTAACCGATCCACCACATGCAACTTATTGCTTCAACGTTACAATACAGAAGCGTTTTTTGATCGCTTGATCACTGGAGGCGAAAAATGAGTTCTGTATGTTAATCCAAAATGCAAAAGGTAATGGCTCTCTCCGAATAAATTGCGACCAAGTACTGCTAAGCCAGGTTTACATCCAAAAAAGGCGTTTTTGTGTGTGTGATGGAATATTCGCGGAATCGTTTATATTAATGTGCTGAAATTAGGTCCAGACCTGCAGACCTTTACTGTGAACAACTGAATAGAGTAAATCAATTTTTAATTGAAAAGTGTCCAGCGATTGTCGACAGAAAAGGCGTCATTCCGCAACTTGATAATGCAAGGCCGCACTGCGCAAGACGAACCCTGGAAAAATTAATACATCGGGGTGGGAGGTACTGGCTCACCCACCGTACTGGCCCGAAATTGTACCATCGGATTTCTATTTATTCCGATCGCTACAACAATTTCTATGTGAAAAAAAAATTGAAAATTTGGATGATATCCAAAATGCTCCCTTCAGATATTTTGTTTAAAAACCAACTGATTTGTATAGATCCGGCATTGAACATTTGCATTTGATGGCGAAAGGTTACTGATAATGAGGATGATTGCATCACTGAATTAAAAAAAAAACCTGTTAAAAATTTATTTGTTTGAATTTAATTTAAAAAAAAACATTACTTTTCGGCCCCCTCTATATAACGACCGTGAATATAATTTCCTACAAGCATTTTTATGAATTAAATATAGAAGATTTTTTTTACGAAAAAATAATAAACACAATCCCACTTTTCTTAAGCAAAATTAAGTAAAGAATTTTCTTAAGAAAGAATGAAATTATTGATAATCATGCACTGACCCGATTGGTTAAATTAGTTTAAATAATGATTAGATACAAAAAAAATTATAAACGAACTTATATTTATATATTACTATATTTAAAACTTCTATGCACTGTAAATCAAAACATGTTACAAGCCGTATTATTTCATCGCGTGTAAGTGTGTATATTCTTTTTACCGTGTTAAAAAATACGATTTTAGTACATAGCATGTCATATCAACACGTGTAATGTGCAATATTGACACATATATGTGTATTAGAAAACAATAGTGAAATGAAATGAAAAAAGAAAATGAATTATTTCGAGAACCTCAACAATTATAAGATTAAATGAGCGATTGACAAGTGTGAAAGGTGTGTTAAAAATAAGAACAACATATATTTGGGAAAAATATATAAATAATAATAATAATATAATAAATTTGGGAAAAATATTTTTATTTTTCTACATAGTCTCCTTTTAGCTCGATGCACTTTTTCCAGCGATGTTCAATAGCTTCTATTCCTTTTATATAGTGAGAATCGTCAAGCTCCTCAAAATAATCATCAACCGCAGACGCTACCTCTTCATTATTGACAAATCTTTTACCACCGAACCATTTTTTCAAGTTTGGAAACAGAAAATAATCCGAGGGGGGCTAAATCTCGCGAATAGGGTGCCCGAGAAAGTACTCATTGATTTTGTCCATCGTCATAATGGATGTGTAAACTGGTGCATTGTTTTGATGAAACAAATCTTTCTTTTTCGCCAAATACAGCCGGTTTTTCTTGATCATCAAACGCTGCAATAAATTCTTCGTTGATTGTTTTTTTTTCTGAAGATAATCATTGAAAATTATCCGACGTGCACCCCAAATGACCTTTCCTGCAGGCGGAACTGTCTTCGTCTTCTTTGGAGCTGATTCTCCCTTTTCAGTCCATTGTTTTGACTTTCCTTCGTCTCAGGTGTGAAGTAATGGAACCATGTTTTATCCATAGTTATGAATCGACGCAAAAACTCAGCTTTATTCCTGCGAAACTTTGCCAAACACTCAATTGAAATATCCTCACGACACTGTTTTTGTTCCACTGTGAGTAATTGCGGCACTCACCTTGCGCACAGCTTTTTCATGTCCAAATTTTCAGTCAACATGCGAGATACAGCACTTTTTGAAATGGTTGAGCACATTTGGTCGAGCACTGCGATGTTCGTCTTGGCAGTTCGTACGGCCTCGTTTAAACTCTGCTGCCCAATATTTTACTGTTCTAAACGAAGCAGCAGACTCCCCTACAGTAGAATTTAGTACCGCTTTGATATCGGTTGGACTGAGACCTTTCAAATAAAAGTATTGTATTACATAACAATGACCAATTTTTTCCATGTTTACAAATTCACTGAGAACGTTGACTATTAATGGCTGCCAAACAAATATTAAATAACATAGCGTCGTCAATCTTCAAACTTAAGTTTTTTAAAGTTGGTATGTTATTTGGTATGTTGGTATGTTGTATGTCACAAATGTCAAAAATTAAATGTCAAAATAAGTATATTTTTTTAGCAACAATAACAATTATTATTTGTATCTTATGATAGGTTACAGAGTTCAACAGTAATTCTAACTACTAAACCAGGAGATGCACCACGAGCTGTGGTTTATATTGATGAAAATAACATTTAATGTGCTTATCTAGTGGCCGATGAGGTAATCAAAATGGAGATCAAGAATCCATCAATTACAAAAATTACTTGTGGACTGATAGCCACTTCTTTCGTTTGACACCGTGAATATTCAAATAATGATTCTAATACACTCCAGTAGAGTAAGAGGTATTTCAAACTGCTGTCAGTAACAAAGATATACCAGTTATTAAATTATATAAATATATAAATAAAAATGTATTCTAATTTTAAATTTTTAGGAATATTTATTTCTACAAGCTACACGTGTAGTACATTATAGAAAGATTGTAACACGTGTTACGAATTTAACACGACCTTTTTGTGTATATAAAATAACTACAAGAAAAAACACGTGTAAGTGTGAAAATTTAACATGCTTCGATTTGCAGTGTGCTATTACAAGTGCACACCCAGTGCCTTTTTCAAATACGAACTATATTAAACAGAGTTTGAAACGTAGGTACAAAAAAAGTGACTATCGAAATCATAGTGCTATAAATGATGATAGTGGGGAAATTATTTTTTTTAATGTCCAGGCGGGCAATATAAATTTAACAATGGTGAAACATTCAAGTCTATTTTGCCGTTTCGTAAAATACCCACATTTTTTTTCTTTCTTTTCCTCACGTTAAGTGGTTAGCATAATGAGAATTGTTTGGTTCCTTAATATAACTTCTTTTATGTTCATTGAACTTAGCGCAAAAAAACCTTCCTCGTTGTCCAACATATAACTTTTGAACACGACCCACCCATACTCAATGAAATAAACGATCCCGATATATGAGGTTTATTCGTTCGACTTTTATTGTTTTTAATGACTATGGCCTTGACTATTATTTATTTAGAAAGCAATATTTATATTGTTGTTTTTGATAAATGTTTAGAAACTAATTTGGCTGATTTCTGTATGTAATTGTTCCAAATTTGGCGTTTGTCAGTTCTCCAATAATGCATTTAAAAAATTGGATTGACCGAAAGCATAAGTCATACCTTTATTTATATAAAAAAAACTTTTATCATAAAGATGGGAAAGGGTTTTAGAAAGCAATAGAAAATATTTTTATTAAAGATGTATCGGAGGTACAATCGGAGGCAAAAGTATTGAAAATGAATATTAATAAAACTGTTCATTCAAAATTGGTTCCAAACAGTTTAAGTTACATAATCTGAAAGTTTGGAATGTTTTATAGCTTTTCTTTGTATATTTATAACGTGTTTAACTTATCATGTTTGTGAATCTCCATAAGATCGCGAATAAAATTACGATAATTTTAAATTGTAATAATTTTTGAACGGCTTAGTCAATCGATTTGAAATTTTCACAGTCGCTTCAGGATTGAGTAAGAATATTCTGCCAATTTTTTAAACGTTTTATAACATTACCTACATATATAACATTATAATACCTACGATACATCCTTAAAGTTTAAAATATTTATCAAAAATAAATAATATTTAGAGGTTTTATTTAATATCTAATAATTATTTGAAATTCCATATTCGTAGTTTTTGCCGAAAACTTAAAATCAAGGCATATTCATTATCAAAATTTAGTTAATATTTCTTCTAATATATGTTTTTAATTTAATTCTAGATAATAGGTGAATTTTGCTCTTTCTTTTTTAATTACACATTACTTTCTAGCATAATCTTTTTTAATTTTCCTTGTCTATGTTCTGTAAAGCAATAGTCCGGGCAATCTAGAAATTGAAAGGCACATTCAATCAAGCTGGAAGTGCGTAAAATTGTCCCAACCGTTAGCAACTTTAAATGAGTCTAAGGAGCATGTGTAATGCGCCTGGAATATCTTGATACAAGAAAACAGATCTACTCAAATAAGATCAATTCTTCGCAGAGTTTAGGAGTGTTCTAATAACCTACTATTTTTTTTTGTATCAATTATAAACGGGATTTTTTGTATGGTGTAGACAAAAACTACAAAATTATTCCCATAAAATGTATTTGTAATAGGGCTGGATTTTTTTTGTTTCATTTCGGTATATTTGTCAAACAAAAGGTATGGTTATTCAAATAGGAGAGTAAAGCTCCAATCAATATTGGATCTTAAAGGCGATCCATTTTTAAACAGGCTCTCGTTCCAGGTTAACCCTGCAGTATTGTTAGGACTGTGTTTCCGTTACATATTCCGGTAGAGCTTCTGATTCGCCCTCACCGGATCAAGAATTAAAGGAGTTATATTTTACATGTATGGATCGTTCCTCCAATATCCTATTAGTATTTGTAGTTCCTCCTTATTAATATGTCATTTATTCAAGTGAAAAATCGTAATTTAGAATTACAATTCTAGAACAATTTTTTATAGTTTTATACACGGATGTGTTTGTCGAGTTAATGTTAATTATTAAAGGCTAGATTTAGTTATGCTAGAAAACAATTTAATATATTAAGTATGTATCGGAGGTACAATCACCGGAGTACAATGTATCGGAGGTACATCTTTTAGTCCGGTCAGATTAGACAGAAAAATAAGAGTGAAGGTACATAAAATTGCCTTAGACAAAAATTGTAGATCATTATCTGTAAGATTGTAGAAATTATCTATAAAAAAGGCATCAATAATTTTTTTCCTAAGAGCCACCATTTCTGAAATATAACGATTCAAAATGTTGTAAGCGTCATAATATGCACACGTTTCCACGCCACCTCTGAGGTAGTGTACGTAGCGCGTTTTTTTAACGTGGTTTCCCCAGCAGGCCTATTCCACAGATCTGTTCAAAATATCATGATGATTGTCTCTTAAGAATATAAATGTTGATGCTCCTGATTTTTCAGTGATAATAAGTTTATCACCATACTTTAGTTTTAGTCACAGCTTAATCGTCCTGTGATCTAAAGTTGTAATTTTGCAAACATTTCTTAATTCGTTTAAAGTGAACTGGCACTGTTGAACGCGGTATGAAGACATTAATCAATGCAAGTATCGAACGAGCTGATGAATTTTCAGAATATCTTAAAAATCAGAAATCTGTGACAATACACAAAAATTGTCGTAAAAATTATACTCGAAAGTCTTCTATTGCTGAAGCTAATAAAAGACAACGTGAAGAACAAGAAGCCAGTACATCTACAGTAAGTCCTGGGATTTTCGCCGTCAAATCAGCCAAGTAAATACACTTCAATTCAAATATTCAATTCTGGAAGTACCTCGAACTCGTTCCGATGCTATAGCAGAAGCTGTTATTGCGCGAATCGAATCTGAATATGATTTAGTTGCTGCTGAAGCTAAGTAACATCGTAATTGCTATATTTCTTTCATGAAACCTTCCACTGAGGCTAAAGTCGGTCGTTTTAAAGACGAAACTACGAATCTGGCAATGGAGGAAATATTTACTTACATAGAAAATAACGATGACTGACAGTTCACTTTAAACGAACTAAGAAATGTTTACAAAATTACAACTTTAGATCACAGGACGTTTAAGCCGCGACTAAAACTAAAGTATGGTGATAAACTTATTATCACTAAAAAATCAGAAGCATCAACCTTTATATTAAACTTGAAGGGATTTACCACTAAAAACCAAAACGCTTTTTTGAACTGCTCGACGCACGTTTTGCTAACCATGTTAGCATCATGAAGAGCTGATTTAATTTAATTCTAAAACTAAACTATGTTCTATTTATATGAAAAACCCTACCTAATGAAGCGTGTAAAAGTCATGAACCGTGAAGAGTACTAAGCCTTACATTAATAATTGAAAGAGTTGACTGAAAGGAATCGGTCCTTTATCTCGTTTCATGATTTTCTTACATTTTTCTATTTGAATGCTTTCATATGCATCCAAAGCCCTATTATTATTAACAATTTTAATTGGTTTTAAATTACTAATATCTTTACTGTGGTTATGTTCGATTGCATATTGGGCAACACAAGATTTTTTATTTCTCCCATATCTAATGTGGGCAATATGTTCTTTATATCTTGTTAATATGGATATTTTTGTTTGCCCAATATACCTTCGATACAGTCTTGACAACTACTTTCGCAAATCCCCGACTTTTCATGTTGCTCTACTTTATACTTTGGATTACCCAGAACTTCTCTTAATTTATTATATGGTTTGTACACAACCTTAATGTCCACTTTTTTCAAAATTTTGTCTAGTCCTCTTGTTAATTGGGACACATTAATCAGAACACAAAGAAATTCATGGTAAAACCATTTGATGCCCTTTTTTATAGATAATTTTATGATCTACAATTTTTGTCTAAACCAATTTTAGGATAAAACTTACCGTTTTGATGAAAATCGCGAAAAATCAATTTTTTTACCTTTGACCTCGAGTCAATTTTTTACCTCTTACCGGAACGATGGGGAATTTTGAAATGTTATTTTTAATTATGTTTTGAATAATTTTACTTACTTCCAGCTTGATGTAAATTTATGTACCTTCACTCTTATTTTTCTGTCTAATCTGACCGGAGTAAAAGATATTCACGAATTTATAATTTTCAGTATTTTTACCTCTGATTGTACCTCCGATACATAATTAATATATCAAATTGTTTTCTAGCTTAACTAAATCTAGCCTTTAATAATTAACATTAACTCGACAAACACATCCGTGTATAAAACTATAATAAATTGTTCTAGAGTTGTAATTCCAAATTACTGATTTTTCACTTGAATAAATGACATGTTAATAAGGAGGAACTACAAATACTAATAGGATATTGGAGGAACGATCCATACATGTAAAATGTAACTCCTTTAATCCTTGATCCGGTGAGGGTGAATCAGAAGCTCTATCGGAATATGTAACGGAAACACAGTCCTAACAATACTGCAGGGTTAACCTGGAACGAGAGCCTGTTTAAAAATGGATCGCCTTTAAGATCCAATATTGATTGGAGCTTTACTCTCCTATTTGAATGACCATATATTTTGTTTGACAAATATACTGAACTGAAACAAAAAAAATTCAGCCCTATTACAAATACATTTTATTGGAATAATTTTGTAGTTTTTGTCTACACCATAAAAAAAATCCCGTTTATAATTGATACAAAAAAAAATAGTAGGTTATTAGAACACTCCTAAACTCTGCGAAGAATTGATCTTATTTGAGCAGATCTGTTTTCTTGTATCAAGATATTCCAGGCGCATTACACATGCTCCTTAGACTCATTTAAAGTTGCTAACGGTTGGGACAATCGCTCAAAAGTTTGACCAATATTATCTCTCCCTCCCTCATCATATTATATCAATGATAAATCTGGGGATCTCGGCGATTAGTGATGATAACTGTTAATTCGATACGAACATCAGGTATACCCAAATTTACCTCAGTGGTGATGTGGTTGGAACATTGTTACACCTATCACTTAGAGATTAAATTCGAAATGAAACTTCTGAAACACTACCTACTGAAAATGTACCTAGTTCTACTATAATTATTATTCACGTATGGGCCCTGGAGGACCACGCGAAGTAGTTAGAGGCGTTTGTTGTTGTTAGCCTTCCTTTGCTCCTATACTGATTTCCCATAATAATAAAATAATTATTCCTTTGTAAGTGCTATTTATTTTACTGAAATATTTAAACACATGACACTATTAAATTGACGGCGTGTCAAGATTTTACTTTCCATGGCACACTAATTATCAAATTAAAAAATAAACTAAGTAATAATTTTGAGTATAGACCAAAATAATGAAAAAATTAAAAATAGGAATTTTGCCATGAAACTCAGTAGATAGGGTTAAAATAGTGTTCTGAACAACTTTTTCTAATAACCTTTTTCGATATCTCTAACGCGAACCAAAATATTCAGGATTGACCCTGTTTGTGAATTCGTAGTTGGCTGAGTTTAAAGTTCAGATTTCAGTTGAGTGTTTTAAAAAATGTGACCCATCAACTTGTATGACTGTGCAAAAATTCAAATCTGTATTCCTTCAAATAGCGAAAATATGGGGGTGTCTCCATCTTAAATCCGACACACTGTATATATATATATAACATACACACGCACACATTAGAATTACTAGGTTCTCGAGTAGCACCGCGATGAAATTTCGACGTTTCGGCTTTTATTTTGAAGGCATTATCAAGAGAAAGTAGATTCTAGAGAAATTACATTCTCTTGATAATGGCTTCAAAGTAGAAACCAAAACGTCGAGATTTTACAAACCTTAAATGCTATGCTACCCGACAACCTAGTAATTCTTACATTACATTACTGACCGCGGAAGCCTTTCCGAATATAATTCTCGCCCCCTATGTTTGATATTATCTATTATCTATTCGAATCAGAATTTTTTCCCGCCGTACAAATATTTTGAAGCGCCATCTTCCTTGTCCTGCATTCTTTTCGCATTCCAACTGAAAAAATAATGCTGTAGAGGCTCAGGAAATGATTTATGCAGCTTTGTGAGATAATGGTGTTTCGTATAATATTTTTAAGAATCAGTTCCAGTACTTTCGAACTGGGAATTTTGGATAAAAAAATACCTTATATTCGCAAAGGGAGAATTGAAATAATTTTTCTGCAGGACAATGCACGGCCGCATATAGCAAAAAGGTTGGGATATTTTATCGTAACCGGCGTATTTTCTAGATTTGACCCCTTTATATTTTCATCTCATCCGACCCCTTTAATATCACCTGGTTGACAACCGCTTCACATTTCTTGTAAAAGTCGAAAATAGTCTCAATACCCATTCAATATTAGCCTGAAAGATGGTATAGAAAGTGAAACAGATTAAGTTTTTCATAAATAAATATGAAGGGTAATCGAAACAGAATGAATTAAATTACGGGCCTAATAAGTTAAAAAAGACTATACAAAATACTTTGACTATAAGAGTGATAATTCTCCAGACCATTCACATAATTTACGACGTGATGAAATCTGTTAAAACCGAATAATACACTACGGAAAAATAAAATCCCGAAAACGAAAAAGGAAGAAAGGGAAAAAATTAATTACGCTCCGCTTGTAGTAGTGTTCGTTTAAACACGGTCGGGTTCTGATTTAAAGTTGGCGACAATTTTTAACTTTCACAACTATTAACTTTTATAACCGGTTCGTTTTTTTTTCATGAAGCAAAACGAAAGTTTATTCCGTTTATTTTCTTCGGCGTGGAATAACGAGACGACCAGCTGTTTGACTAAAGGAAATTAAAAAAATAGTTTTGCAAAAAGTGGAAATTTCGGTTGATTTAATTTTGAAATTTTTTCTCCTACTTCGACATCGTTAAGTATATTGGACCTGAGTGGCAAAGGAAAGCCCAGGACCGTGAAAGTAGGAAGCATGCTGAAGAGACCTTCATCCTGCAGTGCAGTATATATATATATATATATATATATATATATATATATATATATATATATATATATATATATATATATATATATATATATATATATGTATATATATGTTGCATCTAATATTTTCATGGATGGTAGATAATGTTTCTAAATCATTCCGGGTGTCGATCCGTTCATTCTGTGAAGAGTCATGACGTTTCGCCAAAATCTCATTTGGCATTTTCAAGTATTGTGGGCTTCGACTGAAGAGTCCAGCTGACATGCACGGGTCGTTGCACTCGCTCTTATAGCCGGCCGGCGACTGGGCAGATCGGGGTAGTTCGGGACTATTTGCGGCGCTCGGCAACGCTGTCGGAAGTCCATTTATTGATTTTTCTTCCTCGTCGCCACGTTGCCATGTCTTTCTTTTTTTAAAAGCGATTTTCATACTTTTGGAATGTTGTGAGCGTTGTTTCGTGTATTTAGCACACTCCTTTCTTCTATTTCAAGGGCTTCTCTGATTGTTTGGATCTTGTAGTTTTCAATATTCGCTTTTTCTTTGGCTCCTTCAAAATTGATTGTATGTCCTATTTGTAGATGGTGCTGGAACAGAGCGGAAGTGGTTTGTTTGTTTTAAGTTGTTTTTATCTTCTTATATTCTAGGCGAGATTCGTCTGTTTGTTTGTCATATGTTTGTTCTCTTGCATTCGGAACAAGATATGCTTTATACCCCATGATTTTCCAGTCTAACTTTGTCCATTTTAACATCAACATTTTAAAAACAATATAAAAAAAGAAATATAAAAGAAATGATTTATGTAAAAAAAAAACAAATAATACCATTAATTTCAGAAATAATACTGATAATTTAATTTGTGTATATAATGACATAATTAAATAATAAATTTTCATTTTTTTTTATTTTTGCATCTAATACCATTACATGTGAAAAATTCAAAACAGTTAGGTTATAATGAAAAACAAAAAATATAAAGGAAAAAAAATTGTTAAATATAACAGTCAAAAATGTGTCAATTGAAAATTGAGAAAAAATTATCATATTTCATTTAAAAACGTTTGGGAAATTAATTGTTCAATTAGATATAGTGGTAGGTTTTTAGATATAAAATTGTATTTTTTATAAAAATGATGTATATTGTAGAGTTGTTCTGAGGATGGTTTGCAAATAAACCGAAACGTAAACAAAAGAATAAAAAAATAATATTTTATAAATAATTGACCGAAAATCCCAAGAAATAAATATATATATATATATATATATATATATATATATATATATATATATATATATATATATATATATATATATATATATATAGTTATATATATATATATATATATATGTATATATATGTATATATATACATATATATATAACGAACGAATATATATCATATATATTCCGTTATTCGCGGAACCAGAATTAATAACACATATTGAATGTTTAGAATATGTATTTATTTATCAGTTACCTTTCAAAACAAAACATGTATCAAAGTATTTATAAACAACAAGTCTTACTGCTGCTTGGCCGAAAGTTCTTTGACAAAATTATCGCCGCTGCCGTACACCCCCTTCACGCGTAAGACGCTATGGCTTTTGATAAAAGTTGCCTTCGCACGATCGATGCCGAATCTTTTGTTTCATTGCTTCAACTTGTCATTCATCGCAATAATTTCGAGTGAATAGCACGTGTCTCTTCTATTTTGTTCACGATTTATAATGTCGAGTAAAAGCAAAGGAAAATTAGTTCCTACACCGCGGAAAAAGTCGTGTTGCCGCTTAAGGTAAAAATAGAAATGCTTGACCGTTTACGTCTTGGCGAGTCTGTATGTATGTTGCATATCACGTAGTTTTAGTGTCAATGAATAAACGTGAGTCATCAAAAAATCAGAAGACAAAATAAGGAATTTTTCAACTTCAACCTCACTATCGGCAAAAATTGGTCGTGATGCAGCAGTTGAAAAATGAAAGTTTCATTAACATTATGGATTGAAGACTGTGAGAAAGCTAAGCGTCTTTAGACCCATTTTAAAGAACCTGGTGATGAATATACGACAAACACTGCATAACATCAAAATTGTTGGTGAAACTGCATCTGCAGACACTTCAGCAGCAGTAACATATCCAGAAGAATTTTTAAAGTTAATTGGTGATGGTGGATACAAACCTGAACAAGTGTTTAATGCAGACGACACTGCTCTGTTTTAGAAAAGTATACCAAACAAAACTTTCATGTCCAAAAGTGAATAGTTCAGAATCTGGTTTTAAGGTTTAGCAAAACATAGAGTTACACTGCTGCTTTGTTTTAATGTATCAGGGGATTCTTTAATTATCTACTTATGCTTTACAGATCGCTAAATCCTCGTGCTTTGAAAAATTTAAACAAAGACAACCTACCAGTTTTCCTGTACACCAAGGATTCCTGTACACCAAGGATTCCTGTACACCAAGGAATGTATCTTGACATAAATGTTATACAATGTTGAAACAATTTTGACATAGCAAAGTGCATTGTTAACATAAAAGAATCATTGCAAGAGCTGAAGCCATACACATTGAAATAATGCTGGAAAAACTGATTTAACGGTCGATAATAATGAAGAATCCGTGCAAATTCAAACATTAACTGAAAACATTGCTCAAGTTGCGAATGGCATAGAACGAAATGTTTCGAACAGATAAAATCGAGTGACCTTTAAGAATTGCTTGAATCGCAAGATGAAAATATGATTGAAACCGACTTGGAGGAAATGCTTAATCATCATTCTATCAAGAAGAATAAGCCTCAACGAGCACTGAAAAGGAGACATTAAATTTAAAAAACCTGAATGACCAATGAACTTTGTGGTTAATTTTTTTAAAGATTGATCCGTCTATGCCACAGCTGAATATCAATCCGAATTGAGAGACTTTTTAACCTAAATCTAACTGGTGGGACAACCATGTCCCAGAAACCCACTGTTTGAGTGTATTTCAGTAGATTACACTCTTCCACAAGAAAACGAAGTGGCAACACTGTTTTGATCGACGCTGATAAGCACTGATAATATAACCTTTATGATTTTTCTTTGTCGTTGGTTTGCACTTGTTTGGTTGTCATTTTTAGTCATTGTTTTGGTGAATTTTATTCTATAATTTACAAAAAAAGTGTGTGAAAATAACAAACTAATCATTTCTGAAAACATAATGGATAAAAGGTATGTTTTTTATTGTTTTTATTTTAATTTTTTTACCTAGTTTTGGAACACTATAGAATAAAGGAGACTGTATCCAAATGTTCAATGAAGTAGGATCCTTAGCTATAATGTGGAAAGATACTAAAAATGTCTTGCTTCTTTCAAACTGCCACTTGAATAACACCCAATCCATTATGCGAAAAATGAAAGATGGTTCTAAAATTGAAATTCCATGTCCTGAAGGATTTGTTTTTTACAATGAATTCATGGGGGGTGTAGACCTGGCCGATCAAAAACTATCTACTTATGATTTGGATCGAAGGTCTACTAAGTGGTGGCGAAAAGTATTACACACTTATGCTGAGTGCAGTGGTAAACAGCTGGGTAATATTTCAAGACCTGAAGCTTAAAAAAACGCCTCTCTTGTCTTTTCTTGTACCATTAGCCGAAAACATAATTGCCTTCGGAAAACAGCGGTGTAAACAAAAAAGAAGAAGTTGTGGCCAATTTGGACCAAGGCCATAAAAAAACAAAGCTCATGAATGTGGGAGATCACCTACCGAAAGAAGGGCCAACAAGAAGGCGGTGTTATAGATGTAGCACAGAAGGGAAAGAAACAAGAACAAAGACTTTTTGTACAGCTTGCGAATTCGCCCTTTGCAAAAAATGTTTTTTATTGCACCATACTTGACTTTTTAAATTTTTTATGCAACTTTTTTCATTTATACACTTATTTTTTAAGTTTTATATTTTAGTAGTTATATTTTTACAAATAAATTTTACCATTCTAAAAGTCTGTTCTTATTTTCGTGTCAAGGAAAGTTACTTTTGAAAAAATGGGTAAGTGTGCTAAACGAACCTGGACAGTATTGTCCCACCAATAAATACTAATGGGACACATGGGTCCAATTAATTATTAATTATTTGCGCTAATTATTAATTTTTGTTAAATATTCTCCCTATATATAATTTTACATATAATTACATATATATATATATAATTATATATATAATTTTACATATAATTACATATATATATATATATATATATATATATATATATATATATATATATATATATATATATATATATATATATATATAATTATATATATAATTTTACATATATAAAATATTTATAAATTTATGAATCAGATTGACAAAAGCAACATACAAAAAAATAAAAATGGCAAATCTAGTTTAAGGTCTTGTAGTTTTTATTTCTTTTTACGATACTCCCAAATCTAGAATCGATTCCTGCATTGGTCCCGAATCTGTACTGCCATCGTTTTTTTTTCTGTCTTTAATATCCATTTAAATATTCCGAGGCTGTGCTTTAATATTCGGCGAAACGAAGAAGAAGAAAAATAAAATGGTCATTAAGATTTATTTTTTAGGAAGGTATGGTGGCTCGCCGATGAAATATTTAGGCCGTAATTTCTTTTGTGATTTTTTTAGTGCCTTTTTAGGAGCATAAAAATGTAATACGAACAAGACGGAAGTGGGAGACACGGAAAGACGGTTTTTATGTGGACCTGGGCCGATCCCTTTTGTTATTCCATCTTTTTTCCTGCTCCGACTATGGAAACGAATAGGTTTGATATCGGTGGATTAGATTTCCTTTGTGACGGACTTTGAATTGAAATATACATTTGTGTGATATAAGAGACATGATTTTAAAGGCAATTCAGTTTTAATTATTTGCTAATGACCGTCACTTGGTTAGCAAAAGCGGTGTTATGTGAGCTCAATGCTATTTAGTGTAAGTGAAAAACTCGTTATAAAGTGTTTAACGCCGAATTAGAAAGAAATAAATAATATATAGTACATTAAATAATTTAATTTAATTAAGAAATAATAAATTAAAAAATTTCGGTTAATAATCGTTCATTTCTATAACAAAATAAATTACCTTAATAATCAGAGCATTGGTCATCGTTAACTATTACTTTTTCCCATCTTTCTGTCAAAGAATAGATTCCGCGCCAAAAGAACTTTTGGTTTTTTGAAACCAATCATTCATCAAGCCAAATTCTCACTTCTTTTCTGTCTAGCAAGCAAAATTTCACAAGTAGTTTTTCGCCTTTCAATGTCTCTTTCCTTCAGTTCATATGGAACCCATGTTCCTTCCCTCTGGATCTTTCCCAATGCGTGTAGATGTTCGGAAATGGTGGATTTAGCAACATTCAATGCTTCTGCCAATTGTTTCAACGTATGAGTTGAGTCTTCATCTAATAATGCTTGTAAATCTGCATCTTCAAACTTTTTCGGCTCTCCTGGACGCTCCTTGTCTTTTATATCAAAATAAGCACTTTTAAAGCGTTTAATCCATCGTTCACAAGTTCTTTGGGTTAGAGCATGTTCATCATAAACTACAACCAACAATCGATAACTTTCAGCAGCCCTTTCCTTCAAATGAAAGAAGGTTATTAAACTTTCCTGCAAAACGTCTTTTTTTCTGGTACATAATTCGACATATTCAAAGCTAAGAAAAACCATGTTTATCGCACAATGACAATTAATAACGAACTGGCTTTTGATAGCTTATATTTCCCCTCCAAAAAGCGACAGACGTCATTAGTCTATACCAACAAATGCATTAGTAACGAGATCTGTTAGCAAAAGCAACATTATTAACCGATAAACACTTATTATCTCAAGCCTGTGACGATTTACCAGGCTCGAAACTGAGCAACTCGATGGAGGTTAAATAATCAACTAAATTAAAAAATATGTTAACCCTATTAGAATGAAAGAGCAAAAGGTGGATATTCCATATTAGACATCTGATGATTTATGTGCTTTGAAAGTATAACAATTTAAGAAGGGTGATTTCAAGACCTATTGAGTTCGATAAGGATCATCTGTTGGGTGAAATTGAATCCCAAACAAACTATTCGGGACTTAGCTACAAAGGTTAAAACTTCATGGTCTGCAATACAGTGGTGTTTAAAACAACTGAACAAAGTGCAAACAGAAGGAATGTGTGTGTCATAACAATTTTCAGCTGAAAGCAAAATTCAACATGTAACTATGTGTAGCGCTCTTTTATCCAGGTTAAGCACAGATCCTGTTCTTCCTCAAATTGTTACTGAAGCTGAAAAGTGGATTTTATACAGTAACCGACCTGAGAAAAAAAACACTGATTAACACTAGAGTAACCCCCTTTGCCTACTGCAAAATCAGGTCTTTACCCGAAAATAGTAATTATTTCTAACTTCATAAGTTTGCCCAAATCTAACTTGTTCTCCTTTCGCCAAAGAATCCATAATTAATTTGGCGGGTCTCTAGATGACGTATGCGGTATGTAAAATTTCCAGGTCAAGTCCTTAAAAAACAGCGCTAAATTTAAATACCGAAGTTCTTATTGAAACACCTTTTATTATCAATGGTGGGGCGACGGTGGACACCAGACCTAGAGGCCTAAAACCACGTAGCACACTAAAGGACCTAAGAAACCCCAGAGAAAAACCTAAGAAAACTAAAGGTGAGAAACTCGAAGGGTAATAAAGAGAAGAGATAGGACCGATGGCACCGACTGCTTGAACAGACCAAGACCCATCTAGGGTTGTTGAGCTAATGTCCATGATCATGTTGTGGGACATTTAAGATTGACAAGACTTGAGACATTTCCTCGCCACTTCCTACTTGGGTTCGGATTTGGATTAAACCCAGACAATTAATTAAGACGTGGCCATCAGAAAAGAAAACAGGAAAATGGTGCCTAATACAAACCCTGCAGCTCTACATCTCAGCAACACCCTTTATTTTCCAAAACATCGAATAAAATGCTGCAAGCAAATACAAAATGTAAAACACGGGCGATCGGTTTCTCCTGTTTCGAAGCTTTAGAAATTCTCGGTCTAGGTACTTACCTTGGCTACGTGTAATTAAAACTACTCGCAAGATTTAAGAAGGCTATTTGGATGCAAAACCTCCCGACCGAAAATTTATTAACTCGCAATTAACAAGACATTGGAATCGTAAGCAATTGGTTTTCGTAAATAACCTTGAAAATTGCAATTGTAAATTGTGGCTATTTAATTAGGTTTTAAATTTATTAACTTGCTTTCCTTTCTTGGTGTAAAATATGAACGGTTCTAAGGTTATAACACCTGTACATATCGTTTTATTCTTTTTTACCAAGCCTTTTAATACATTTTATGCTCTCAAGGGAATTTTTCATATATACAAGCCGTGTTATTTCGACGCGTGTGTGACTTTATTCTTTTTACCTTGTTAAAAAACACGATTTTAGTACATAACGTGTCGTATTTTCACGTGTAATGTGCAATATTGACACATATATGTGTATTAGAAACAAAATACATTTGGTGGCACGGCAAGAGAATAACACGTTATCACAAATAGATAGGTAGGTGTGTTAAAAAGACGCGTGTAACATTATTGTACACTTTTAAGTGTGTGAGAAATTTAATATAATACGTGTTTAAATCAGCATAAATACATATGAATAGGTACTTTTTGAATTTTTAAATCTAAAGAAAATCGGTGAACAGTTAACGTATTATAAGTAAATTAATTAAACTGTTTGCTATAGAAGAAAATGGTGAAATTTCCAGAATGTCAACAATCATAAGATTAAATGAGCGATTGACGAGCAAGAAAGGTGTTAAACATAATAAGATGTCACTATTTATTATGAAAGAAGTAATTTAGTAGACTAAAATAAGTAGTAATTTTTAGCAACAACAATTTGTATGTGTATCTTATGATAGGTTACGATTTCAATAGCAATTCTAATTACTAAAGTAGGATGTACTTATATAGTGGCCGATGAGGTAATCAAAATGGAGATCAAGAATCCATCAATTAGAAAAATTACTTGTGGACTGATAGCCACTTCTTTCGTTTGACACCGTGAATATTCAAATAATGATTCTAATACACTCCAGTGGAGTAAGAGGTATTTCAAACTGCTGTCAGTAATAAAATTATACCAGTTACTAAATTAATTAGGGATGTTGGTAATTTGTTAAAATGAAAATGATATACTTCTATAAAATAAAAATTCACATGCATTTTCATGTAAGGAATAGCAGTTTATATTTGATTTTTTTAAATATATATAATACAGTACATACAATACATACATACAGTACATACATACATACATGTAATAATACATACAATTTAATGTATATAATACAGAAAAAAATGTTTCATAAATAAAAATATTGAAGAATATATATAAAAATTTATTCCTATTTAAAATTTTTAGGAATATTTATTTCTACAAATATGCGTTTAGTACATTAATCCATTATGAGAAAAATTGTAACAGGTATTACGAATTTAACACGGCCTTTTTGTATATAGAAAACGACTACAAGAAAAAACACGTGTAAAATATGCAAATTTAACTTTGTGTTTGTGTTTGCTTGTTCTTTAATTCTGCTCTTGTGAGATCGACTACCAACTGTGCCCATCTTTTACCAGGTGAGACGGTTAATGATTTTTTCGGCTCTCCTGGACGCTCCTTATCTTTTATATCAAAATCATCAGTTTTAAAGCGTTTAAACCATCGTTCACAAGTTCTTTGGGTTAGAACATGTTCATCATAAACTACAACCAACAATCGATAACTTTCAGCAGCCCTTTCCTTCAAATGAAAGAAGGTTATTAAACTTCCCTGCAAAAAGTCTTTTTTTTTTGGTACATATTCGAATATATACATAATTCGGTACATATTCAAAGCTAAGAAAATCCATGTTTATTGCACAATGACAGTTAATAACGAACTGGCTTTTGATAGCTTATATTTCCCCTCCAAAAAGCGACAGACGTCATTAGTCTATACCAACAAATGCATCAGTAACAAGATCTCTAAGCAAAATCAACATTATTAACCGAAACACTTATTATCTCAAGCCTGTGTCGATTTACCAGACTCGAAACTGAGCAATTCGATGGAGGTTAAATAATCAACTAAATTAAAAAATATGTGAACCCTATTAGAATGAAAGAGCAAAAGGTGGATATTCCATATTAGACATCTGATGCTTTATGCGCTTTGAAAGTATAACAATTTAAGAACGGTGATTTCAAGACCTATTGAGTTCGATAAGGATCTTCTGTTGGGTGAAATTGAATTCCAAACAAACTATTCGGGACTTAGCTACAAAGGTTACTAAATTAATTAGGGATGTTGGTAATTTGTCAAAATGAAAATGATATCCTTCTATAAAATAAAAATTCACATGTATTTTCATGTATGGAAAAGCAGTTTATATTTTACTTTTCTTTTTCTCAAATACAGAAAAAAATGTTTCATAAATAAAAATATTGAAGAATATATATTATAAAAATTTATTCCTATTTTAAATTTTTAGGAATATTTATTTCTACAAAATATACGTTTAGTACATTATTCCATTATAAAAAAAATTGTAACGCGTATTACGAATTTAACACGGCCTTTTTGTATATATAAAAGGACTACAAGAAAAAACGCGTCAAAATGCCATTAATGTTTAAACGATTTCGAATTAGAGTCATGTTTTTTTCATTTGGTAAACATGTCGAGTTTCGAGCCAAATAAAAAGCATGTGATGCAAATACTGCTTTTCTTGTTCAATCAAAAGAAAAACGTGAGTGAAAGCCATCATATACTTGTGGAAACTTTCAGTGACAGGGTCCCAATGCAAGACGTTTATGGACGTTGGTTTAGACAATTCAAAAGTGGTGATTTCGACTTGAAAGACAAAGAACGCCCAGGTCAACCAAATTGCGAGCGCTGTTGGAAGAAGACGATACGCAAATTAAACTAAACAGGCTAAATGTTGATCACAGAACTATTTGTGATCATCTGAGTGCCATGGGAAAGATCTACAGGAAAATGGGTACGACTTCAGCTGAACGACAGAGAGATGGAAAACTGAAAAATGGTGGGCGAAGTTTTGCTTTCTAGGCATAATAATTGGATTTCTTTTTGTTACAGGAAAAAAATCACATATTATTGTTGTTTAATATCAAAGTTAAAATTACTAGCACAAGTTTTTCACACTAAAATACTTTGTAAATTATGCAGGTCCCATTAAGAGATATATGATTAATTGTTTTATTAAACTAACTATTCAATATGTCCAACATCTCATTCCTGGTGAAAGAAGCTTCGTCGGTTAATAAAATATTGAAGAAAAAATTTGGATTTTTTTTATATTTCGTCAATATACCATTCACAATATTTTTGCCTGTGTGACAAATCAGCGGGTAAGTGTGCTTGCATCCTTTGATAGGGGTAGAGTAATTGCTCTTTAGCATCCTATGTACAGTTCAATGGAAAATTTCAATTTGTCGCGCAACACTTCGATTACTTCTGGTAGAATCCTCTTCAACAAGATGCAAAATCTGTTCCTCGATTTTAGGATCGATATGTGGCGGTCGCCACATTCTTGAACTTTTGGAACCACATTATCCGTACTCAAGAGTCTTTGAGAAGCTCGGAAAACTCTATTTTGAAGGAGATAAAAAAGTATTTTGTATTTTCTTGAACAATTCCCGGTGTGTATGTGTGAGAATGCATTAATTTTTAAAAGATTTTTTTAACAAAGGCGGGCGTTTATGTGATATTGTTTTCAAAATGACAATGTTTATGGAACTAACTCAATTTTAAAAGTAAAAAAGGTAAACAAAAGATTTTGCGTAATTTACAACTGTTAAAAATTAAAATCCCTTGTTGAAAGACACCGTATTTATTTGTGTTATTTTGTCAAAGGAAACTTTTTAGAAGCATTTATTAGGTGCGCCGGTTTAATATTAGATATGCGCTAAAATGCAGTAAAGCGTTTTGAAAGCCAATGGTTTCTTTTTAATTTGTTAATTAAGATCGCCGGACTACGGGATACTAGTTCAGGCGGCGGCACTCTGCCAAAAATTAAATATTTTAATTTTCCAGCCCTTCCAGAAGAATACAAACCCGGATGACTCGGGGCGTGGATCAAGATGCCGAAATGAATAAAAGATTTTTCTTAAAGGTATTGAAGGGGAGTTTTTGTCGCGAACAATGGCCAGGATTTTAATTAAAAACGATCGGATAAAAAAGATAAGCTTTGACGGACTTAATTGCGTAGACGAATATTTAAGAGAAAGACAGGGGAAAAAATAAACCGAATAAAGAACTTTTCTGCATTCGAAAGGGGACTTTTAATCATCTGCTTTGAATTCATTGGTTGTTTATATTGTATTGAAGAAAAGCCATGTCAGTAACATTAAAACCAAGAAGGGAGAATTTCTCCACGGCTTCTGTCTTGCACTGACCTTGTTTCACCTTTTTACATGGTTGATATGTCTGTGACCTTAAAAACCGGTTTTATTTTTCGTGCATAACGTATCTTTTTATGCCGATTCACATCTTCTTTCAGCAATTCACAACAAACATCATAAACAGCTCAACTCTGTAATCAGGATAAAATTCTGAACCCTGCAATTCAACCCTAAGAAAACCTAAGCGGTAATCTTCACTCGAAAAAGCTATATAGGCGACGCCAGATCTTATGTAAACAATTTTCTCCTTCTTTTGTTGTAAAAGCAATATAGCACTTCCGTCAATAAGTCCCCGGTCTGATAAATAAAACTCACTTTTGTGCAAATTTAAACTTCATCAATATATTCTCCTTAAAGAGCAATAAAATCATCCCAACGCGTTTCTAACATTTCTACACCTTTTTTAAAGAATGATTACTCTTTGCCTTCAATATATCCGCCAGTTTTGGCAATTACCTCTTCATTGGAGCGAAATTTCTTTCCAGTGAGCATTTTTTTTGAGGTCTAAGAACGGAAAATAGTCGCGGGGGGCCAGGTTTGGAGAATACGGTGGATGAGGAAGCAATTCGAAGTGCAATTTATGCAATTTAGCCATCGTTGCTAACGATTTGTAACACGGTGCATTGTTTTGGTGTAACCGCACTTTTTTTTTTGTTCATTTGGAGCCTTTTTGCGATCTCCTCTTTCAAACGGACCAATAACGATATGGACCAATAATAATATTTATTATCGGTGGTAACATTCTCGAGATAATTGATGAATAATATCCGATGCGCATCTCAAAATACAGAGGCCCTAATCCTACTGGCGATGGTTATGTTTTTGGTCGCTTTGGACGACTTTCACCAGCTGTTGGCCACTCAGCTGACCTCCGATTTGACTCCGGAGTGTAGCGATGGATCCATGTTTCACCCATTGCCACATACCGCATGAAAAAATCCTTTTTATTTCGCTAAACAGCTCCAAACATTGTTCAGAACCATCAATACGTTGTTGTTTTTGGTCCGCTATGAGCAAAAACGATACCCATTTCGGTAGTAATTTACACATTCCTAAATATTCATGCAAAATGGTGTAAACATTTCCTTTCGATATCTTCATGATATCAGCTATCTCCTGTAGCTTTACTATGGACTTTTGCAAAATAAATTTGGGAATTTTTCAGATGTTACCTGGTGTAACTACCTCATTGGACGTCACCGATCACCATCGGTGCATCGGTGCTCGTACGGCCATGTTTGAATTCAGCATACCAATCAATTATGGTTGATTTGCCTGGGGCAGAGTCCGGGTAATCTTTATCAAGCCATTGTTTTGCTTCAACGGTATTTTTCTTCATCAAAAAAACAATGCTTAATCAGCACACGATTTGTTTTCCTTTGTATTGAAAATAACAGCTTGTCATAAAATTTTGCCACATAACAGGTAAATGATGTGATTGCATCCACAATCTACTGCTTTGTTTTCATTACAAACATTATACATTATACATTATGCTTTGTTTATTTTGTTATTTTTCATATCTATTTTTTTTCTTATTCTGCGCAAATATTATCTGGCTTCAGATAAAAAACGCTAACCAAGCATTAACTGAGTCAACGCTCGCCAAAGAGATTATAACGATTCCCCCACTTCCACAACTTCATCTTTTCCCTCACCTCCTACCTCATTAGAACGAATGCCAAACTGACTTGGACGCGAATTATTGAAATTGAATCTTGCTTCCTGTTAAAGACTTAATTGTACAACTGTTTGACCCTAATTCGGCTAGCTTTTCTGACGGGTTTCATTCCAGCTTCTTTTCTGTTGCTCTTCGATGTAAATGAGATGTTATCTTCCGCATTTTAAGTTATATTAGGTCTTTATTAAGTCTAAGTCGTTTCGATGAAGAAGTAGTCCATCCTGCGGTGGTAATTTGCGACAATTGGAGGAATTTGCAGGGGACGAAGGGATACAAGAGGAGTTCTTTGACTACATTTATTCTATATTATGAATAAGACAGTCTTTTCATTGCAGATAACAGTTTCAAGAGAAACATACTCAAGTTAACAGTCTTCGGTTGTACATCGAATAGCTTTTTTGTTCTATGATGGACGAAATTAATTAAATATAAAAACATATTAAATAATTTTTAGTTGTCTCTTCAGTGATTGCGAAAATATTACCCTAGTCGACAAAAACTTTTATAACATTAATCAGAATGTTCTTTTTGTTTTTATTTAGATCGTTACTAAAACACCTTTTCCCATAAATGGCCTAGCAAGTTCCATTTTTAAATACCTGCTTCTACCATAGATCGTAGAGGGGGTATTTCCACAGTATTCTGTGAACCTAAGGATAGTTTTATTGTTTTCTATATTTTAGTTTGTTTCTGCCTCATTTAAGTGTTTAAGTCTATTTTATATAAAATGACAAGTTTTAGTCGTCGATTTTTCAAAAATCCAGCGAATAAGTTTTGTTATATATGCGAACGATTTATTTTATAGTCACAAGCTAGATCAATATCCGAGGAAGTCAAAAAAGCCAAATATTTTATAGGTTAAGTGCCAAATTGGAGATCAAGATAAAAGTTGGTCTCCTAATGTTTGCTGTGAGAGTTGTTACGTAAATTTAGTGCAGTGGATGCATCGCAAGAAAAATACTATGCCGTTTGTTGTTCCTATGGTGTGGAGAAAACCTACTGACTACGTAAGTGAATGCTACTGTGTGGTGGCCCAACATATTTAACAACAGCCAATGAACTTCACTTAATAACTCAGAAATAATTAAATGATTTGGTACGTGACCTGGGATTGTTAAAACCCTCACTTTACTTAATAACTCAAAACAAAAATCGAAACTTCTTGGTTCCAGACTTCAATAGTGGAACCCGTTAGATAAAAATGCAAGTGTTTCACTTTACAAGAAGTTAATGGTTTCAAATACCTAAAATATATTTCCTCAATTAAGTGATGTAAAACTAATAGAAGACATATTTGTTGGATCTCAAATAAGGAAGTTTCTAGGTGATTTCCATTTTCAAGAAAAATTAAATAAAAGTGAATTTGCAGTTTGGAAGTGTAGTGAAAGGATTTCTGGGCAACAAGAAAGATGAAAACTATAAAAACCTCAAAGATGAACTCTTGAAAGCCTATGAAATACTAGGGCGTCGCATGTCTTTAAAAATGCATTTTTTACCCTCCCATTTGGATTTTTTCAGGAAAATTTGGCTGAAAAATATCTCCTGAACAAGGAGAGATGTTTCACCAGGTCACCAAAACGATGGAAGCAAGATACCAGGGACGCTAAAAAGAGATGATGCTTCAGAACACAAGGGGAAAAAGTGAAAGTTTTTGTCGCTGTCTGACATCTCATGTAATATTTTTTTTATTTACATAATTCTCAGTAATGTATTTCCATAGATTCCATAGATTCCATAAATGTAGGTGTTACAGTAAAGCTAATGTCACAGTAGGTGTACAGTAAGCTTGTCATTTTCAGATTTAGGACTTCAACATACTTCATATTCATTTACATTTTCATCAATGTTTCCTCAAAAAAGTTTAAATTTGTTGGCCTATGTAATTTTATTACAATTTTTTAAAATAGACGAGATAAAGGCGTTCCTTCAACTTGCCGCGGTACTAATAGTCCGGTCAAATTAGACAGAAAGATAAGAGTGAAGGTACATAAATTCCCATCAAGCTGGAAGTATATATGGATAACATTTCAAAATTCCCCATCGTTCCGGTACATGGAAAAAAATTGACTCGAGGTCAAAGGTCAAAAAAATGGTTTTTTTTCGCGATTTTCATCAAAACGGTAAGTTTTATCGTAAAATTACCTTAGACAAAATTTGTAGATCATAGATTATCTGATCATAGATGTCAATATTTTTTTCCCTAAGAGCCACCGTTCCTGAGATATAACGATTTAAAAAGTTGTAAGCGTCATAATATGCATAAGTGCATCCCGTATATACATCTCTGTAACTGTAATATAAGTAAAAATATTTTTCTATCGGTGATTGTAACTTACATTTAAAATATAAAATATACATAAGTATAACTATGAGAATATCAGGTAAAATGAAACCCAGTCCCTTAATTTATACACCAGTATAAAGTATTTATACACCAGTGTATACTTGCTTTATGTCAGAATACCCAATAAATGAAATACTGTTAATCTTGAACGCCACTTCGTAGTGAAAACACGTGTTTATTCTAACCTATTTCGGGCTGTTTTGAGTTTTATAATAAAAATGTCAAAATATTGTTTTATTTGTGCTAAACTTTCAACTGAAAGTGAAAATGTAATTAACGGGGTATGAAGATATTAATCAAGGCAAGTATCGAACGAGCTGATGAATTTTCAGAATATCTTAAAAATCAGAAATCTGTGACAATACACGAAAATTGTCGTAAAAATTATACTGGAAAGTCTTCTATTGCTGCAGCTAATAAAAGACACGTGAAGAACAAGAAGCCAGTACATCTATAGTAAGTCCTCCTCATACTAGATTCCAACCCTTGGTAATATCTGTTATTATGTAATAGTTTCCAATTAAACAGAATCACAACAGACCTGTGGAATAAGCCTACTGGGGAAACCACGTTAAAAAAAAACGCGGTAAGTACACTACCTCAGAGGTGGCGTGGAAACGTGTGCATATTATGACGCTTACAACTTTTTGAATCGTTATATCTCAGGAACGGTGGCGGCTCTTAGGGAAAAAAATATTGACACCTTTTATATAGATAATTTTATGATCTACAATTTTTGTCTGAGGTAATTTTACGATAAAACTTACCGTTTTGATGAGAATCGCGAAAACCCATTTTTTTGACCTTTGACCTCTAGCCAATTTTTTTCCACGTACTGAAACGATGGGGAATTTTGAAATGTTATCCATATATACTTCCAGCTTGATGGGAATTTATGTACCTTTGAATGTCTAGATTGATCGGACTATAAGTACAACAAAATTATTGTTAATTCTTCAAAGAAAATCAAAGAAACTTTATTTGTTGAATAAAAAATATTCCGAAGCTTTATCTGCTATTGTAAATAGTAAAAATTCGAAGAAACTGAGTAGAATCGCATTTAAGGGGGTATTCTAGTCTAGAGGTACGCATTTTGGACGTTTTTTCGAGCTCTGTAAAAAAAACAAAGAATATTTTTACTATCCATCTTTTTAGAATTCGTTTATTTATATTTTAAAATACATAAAAAATTAAAAAAAATACAAATTCAAAACGCAAAAAGTTATCGGCTGGTAAAGTGCTGAGTCCAAAAAAACGAGATGTCCTGGTGTGCATGGTTCCAACCTTTCTGGTGATCTGAAACAAAAAAATCCAACAGATTCTTAATTAGTAAAGATGTCGCTATCCCCCCTGCCTTGGAGAAGTAAAAAAAATGTTTTTTATTATTATTTTTTTAAATAGTAAAATTAAACTGATAAGCGACATAGAGGGATGTATAGAGAAGGTTCACACAAAATTTCAGTAGAACTTGAGATATCATGCACGCCAGCTTGAAAACAGTAGTTTCGAGAAAAACGCGCTAAAGTTTCGCGCAGTCTAATTCATATGATGTTACTTTATACTTACATTTTTTTAATCATCGATTCCTGCTCCATACATTGGGCCTTCCTCTATTTAGAATAAGGACGATTTTATGGTGGAACACAACGGCCGATAGACGGAGAATCTCTACCGTCTATGGTTCGATCCGCTGCGGCGCAAGACCGGTTTAGATGCCGCGTCACTAAAATGTATCTCCGAAAATAATTTGAATTTCCAAAAATCTTGTTAACAAAAACAAAAAAAAAGATTTTTTTTAAATTCTAGACTGGAATATCCTCTCAAATAAGTCCAAACACTGTTGAAAAGTGTTTATTGGAATGAGTCTTTGATCGACTGTGCACAAACGTATAGAGAGCTTTTTTATTACGCAAAATATCGTGAAAATGTAGCGGGTACAGTCTATCGAGATGTCTTCATTCCAGTAAGATTTTGAGCCCGCAATAATTTAACACGACATGTGGATTGTTGATAAACTCATTAAAACAAAGTACCTTGAAACAGCTCGAACTATAACTTTATCAAATTTTTATTATTGATTATACTTTTTCAGTTTGATTACATAGTTTATATTGGAAGAATTGGAAAATAAAATGGATCAAACATATAACAAATAGTTTGACATTGTACATTGACCCTACTTGAATTAACGTTAATATTCCCAGTCTTATTATTTAACATGTGCTTGTTAAAAAATATGAATAATTCGTTTTTGTCAGATATACTATGAACAAACTGTTACAAAAAATAAATATTTTAACAGTTAAAACCATTTTCTATAATTGAGTAGACTTTATTCCTTCTTCGACTCAAGTAACATCAAATATCGTTCGAAACGACGAAGATTATTCATTCATATCATCTCATTTACATCGAAGAGCAACAGAAAAGAAGCAGAAACGAAGTCTGTTAGAGAACCTAACCAGGTTAGGATCAAACAGTTGCACAATTAAGTTTTTAGCCGGAGGCAAGATTCAATTTCAATAATTCGCCTCCGAGATCGTTTAGCGTTAGTTCTGAGGGAGTGTTGAGTGAGGAGGTTGGGGAAGTAGAGTGAGCTTGTAGGAAGAGGGGATAACTACCGGCTTCCCTTTGAGGCTCTGTACGTATAAATTAAAATGTTAACTATCGTTTTTATAGAGATTTTATGGAGGGAATTTGGATATTTTCACTTACTTATAATATATATATATATATATATATATATATATATATATATATATATATATATATATATGTATATATATATATATATATATATATATATATATATATATATATATATATATATATATATATATATATTTACTGATAAACTCTTAGCTTGCCATGTATTCTGATTCCATAGTATCCAAACGATATTTACAACAGAAAGAAATATATCCAGTTTCCTTAGACTAGTGAAGGATAATATTACACAACAGTGACATGGTGTCCAAAACTGAAAAGCGTCACATCAGTTGTAGTTTTCACTTTGCTCAGAACACAACCCTTATTTGGATATAATAATAACTTAATATGGTAATCTTTCTATATATTTTTAACACCATCTTTATACCTTTATTGCATTATACCTTTTCCACCCACTTTCTTCGATGTTGTCGAAAAGTAATGGATCGGCCTATATATATATATATATATATATATATATATATATATATATATATATATATATATATATATATATATATATATATATATTAGAATTACTAGGTTCTCGGGTAGAACCGCGTTTTAGATTTATAAAATCTCGACGTTTCGGCTTCCACTTTGAAGCCATTTTCACGAGAATCTAGTTAATTTACTCCCAGGCCTCAATCTGCCTACTCCCCAGAGTTCACAACTAGAAAAGAACGTGGATGGCGCGACTTTTGCATTAATAGGTGAGGTTGTGGGTGGAGCGCTTGGTTGAGGGGTTGAAACGTCCACCTCCCGTAGGGATGAGATGGGAGGTAGACGTTTGACTGGAAGGGTTTCGGATGGGCAATTTAAAAATAATCGGTTTCCATGTAGTTGGAATTCTAAGACGACCGTCGATCTCAATTGCTTCACGAATTATGCGGAGTTTGTAGGAATATATCGGTGCGATTACTTTGGCCTTGTCGAAATCTATTTTGTGACTCGTTTGGATATGATGTTCTGCTAAAGTCGAGGAGAGATCAGATTTTCGGACGGCGAGATTCTCTCAAAATCGCATATACGCGCATTGGCTCGTATATGTGATTTTGGATACATCTATGGGTTGACCGATATATGATTGGGAGCAGCCGGAACAAGAACTAGTAATTCTAATATATATGGACCGATCCATTACTTTTCGACAACATCGAATAAAGTGGGTGGGAAAGGTATAATGCAATATAAGGTATAAAGATGGTGTTAAAAATATATAGAAACATGACAATATTAAGTTCTTCTTCTTGTTCTTAAGTAACTTGGCTTCTGCTCCAGACAGCGGGCAATTAGCCAGCACATTAGGAGTGGCGAAGATTAGTCTGGCTCGAAGCCATAACTTCTTCACTGAATACACTATAGAAGTTTATTATATAATGTAAATACCACTGAAAGCATCCGGCTTCATCCGGCCTGGTTACCGGCGTGACAATGGGTCAAATACTGTTCGATAAAAATTAAATGCACATTCACAGTCACTAATATAACTTTCTCAAAAAATGAAATCTGAAGACGGGTTATCAAAATACTACTTCGATGGCTTTCACCACTACTTTCTCTCGATAAAACTCCGTTCTAACAAAATAAAACTCTTAAGATGATTCAAATGCACGTGGATAATAATCGGCAATGACACCCGCCTCGCTTTACACGATGTGAACACCATGAATTACCACCACCAATATTAAGTTATTATTATATCCAAATAAGGGTTTCGTACTGAGCAAAATGAAAACTACAACTGATTTGACGCTTTTCAGTTTTGGTCTTTTTTCAGTGTTATTGGAGAGCATAAACATCATTAATTGTATAATTTTACACTGTAAAAACCTAAAATTATTTAACCAATCACATAATTACCAAAACTGTCTCAATCAAAGTACAAAATAAATGTAGTCATAAAACCTCCACCTCGTCTCTTACTTCATCCCCAATTCCATCCTAATTACCTTCAATTGCCGTCATTTGTCCTAGTAGGATGGATGATTTCTTTATTCAAAGCTACTTCGACTTAATTAAGATTTAATATCGCTTAAAATGCCGAAGATATACATCCATTTACATCGGAGGGAGACAGAAAAGAAACCAGAAAAAAATCCGTCGAAATGTGTGATTTCTTTAGGATACTTTGTGTAACAGGGTAGATTGAAAAATTAGATACATTTCCTATAGATGACACAGCGGTCGCAAAGGTGATTATATTTCTGAAAAGTAGTTTCCTTTCTAGTAACGCTCCATGAATTTAAAGCCTATATGAGATTTAGTTTTATTTTCATCTTCGAGAGCAAATAATTTCGATATTCTTGTTTTCCGTAGAATACTTCCGTGTAGAAAAACTGTCGCGCCTATTGTACGTGTACAAGTGTTGTGCGCGTACTATAAGTTACGTATTACATGCGAATGCGAACCATTATGTCAGCTTGTTCTTAGATGAGAATCAACAACCTCGAGAATCATCACACCACCAGATTGTCCCATGCAAAGGGGAAATGCAAGCCAAACATATTTTAAAGAATAAATAATGCCTTCACATTTAATACCGTCAATTCTTAGTTGAGCTGTAATTTGCAAAAGACCTACTTTGTAAATCATTTTCAAAATAAAGTTTTTAAAAAACGAAGTCTGCTGAAAAAGGTTCTTAAGTTGCATACACAAAGAAAATACATACACTGACTTTGGATGTGGTCGAACCAACATGAGTGAGGTCCCGTTGTGGTCTCTACTGAGGAAATAGTTAACAATATTCATGATATTGTGTTGGCCTTCACGAACATGTGGACAAAGAAGGCTCGTAACATTCGCTTTTGATTTTTTTCTTCATCTCAAGTCTCGATTGTCTCCTCCATAACTTATTCTAAAGGGTCTACCAAAGGAATGATGGAATCGGTTCCGATTGCTTTATTTAAGAGATTCAGACGTGCAATTTATAATTTGAACAAGATTTCAGCCAAATAGCTACCACGAATCTTTTTGCAGACACGGATCAGCTCGCGTCAATTTTCGATGACCCTTGCGCACATTTCAGGGGCGATGGGGCCATTTCGTGAAATTAACGTGTTGCCGAACTTTGTTCGCAATAAGCCCTTGTTTACTCGGGAAATATGGGGTGGTGCGCCCGCCATCCTGTTGAAAATGAAGGTCATCCGCATAAATTCCATCAAATTTCGAGAAAAAAATCTTCCAGCCTTGCCTTGTAGTGCTCGGTATTGATGGGATAACGCTGACTCTTTCCTCATTTTTTAAGAAATAAAGACCGATGACTCCTCCATGCCAAAATCCACACCAAACTGTGATCTTCGGCCGATCGGCTGATCGGCCGATGTAAAGGATGCTCATGTATCACGCGTGGATTAGATTCGCATTAATACCGACAATTTTGTTTATTGACGAAGCCATTCCGCCAGAAATGAGCCTCATTGGAGAAGATGATTTTGCAATTGAAATTCACTATCGGTTTCCATCATTTCGAGGGCCCAATTCGCCAATTCACGATGAATACGATGGTCGGTTGGTTTCAATTAAGTCGAAGCTCGAAATTCGCCAGGTTGTCATTGGCGAGAGGCCTAAGTCTTGCGAGCGGTGAGCAAACTAAACGTTGTCATTTTCGGCTACACTTGCTTGAACGGCAACACTTCTAGCTTTTTGTTGTTGTACAGGCACCACACTATCGTGGAGAGCAAACCCACTTTCAAATTTTCTAATAACACGATCAATAGCCTGGTCAGAAGAACCACTACGACGAATACCACGATTGGTCTAAATTGCTCGTTGAGTAGCACGAAGGGACCGCAAATTTGCGTAATAAAACTAGACAATTTCCAAACGTTCTTCTAACGTGAAACGAACCACGATTTAATTGCAAATCTTTCGGATAACAACTGACAAGACATGTCAAAGGTGGACCCTTTATTACAGATTTTTCGTAATTAATTTGGCGATTTAGTAATCTACAACCTATAAAATCTTTTTGAAATGCCGATGTTTACAGCTATAACAATCAGACTAAATTGACTTAATTATTAATTATCATCTATATTAACTTTATTCAGTGTTATCTCGGTGGACGTTTTGTCAAAGGGAATTTTAGAACATCCTTTTTTCGAAAATAATTACTCGACCGTTTGTTCCTTGTAAACGACCGAGTCAAAGTTGTAAGGGCATATCATAAAAAAATCATCAAATAGAATCGCTAACACAAAAAAAATACGACCAGAAGAAGTAACACCACGAATAATAACGGCATAAAAACCGGTACCCGTAGGCTCCGAAAAGGAAAAGTTGCGTGGCTAAAATTAGCGGAAATGAGAAGGCGAACTGTGGCGGGAAAATGCGCAGAGAACTGGGCCGAGAGGTAAACACTGGAAGTTTTTATGTCAGAAAAAAATTGACGCCGCTTTTAAAGATAAAGATTTTAAAGAACATTGACGCTATTTTATGTTATGGTTGTTTTAAAACTTTTGATAAAATCGGATTTTTGTCACTTCTTGCGGGAATCTCCCGAAAGTTGTTGTTGGTAATGCTCTGAGAAATATTTGATTTCTTCATGGGGATGTTTTTGCTTAATATACAGGTTCAATTAATAAGAGTAAGAGTTTTTTTTCTGAGACTTCACTTGCCTATACTATGTGTCGGAGTGTTTATATTAACTATTCACCCATTTTTTCCATACCTTTCGATCGCCATGATTCTAATCTGTATCACAGATTTTTTTCTTAGTCTGGTCCGTATTGGGGAAATTGCCCATGTAATTTCGGTTTAGTGTATAGTACAACCTATTTGCCTCCTTGGATTTGTTTGTATTTTCGTTGTCCATTTTTCCATCATCTGATATCATTACCCGGAAATATTCAAAGGTTGAGACTCTTTTACTTAATATTCCTTTTTATTTTATTATTATTATTATATTATTATTATTTTTTTATTTATTGGGTTTTTCGATCAGTAATTAATTTTTAGTTTTTAATTTTTTTATTAACGTTTCGGTTCAAACAAAGAACCATCATCAGAATAATTCTACAATACATATAACAACTTTTATAAAAAATACAAACTTACATTTAAAAACATACCAATATTTAAATAAACAATGAATTTTTAATTTTTTTTAAATAATATGTGATAATTTTTTTTAGAAATGTTTAAATGACATGTTTGACTTTGACATAATTAACAATTCTTTCACTTTTAAATTTTTGTTTTTTATTATAACCTAATTGTTTTGAATTTGTTATGTGGAATATTAGATGCAAAAATAAAAAAATATGAAAATTTATTATTTAATAATGTTATTATATATACAACTTAAATTATCTGTATCATTTCTGAAATTAATGGCATTATGTGTTTTTTTATATAAATCATTTCTTTTATCTTTCTTTTTTTATATTGTTTTTCAAAATCTAGGATTTTTATGTCGTTAAAATTAAAGTTGTGTTCATTAACTATATATAGCATGCCTTGAAAGGGCAGTTACGTTTGGTTCAAAGTTTCTAATGCTTTTTTTGTGTTCATTTATTCTGTTTTTTAAGTATTGTTTAGTTTGCCCAATATATGAGCTTGGGTAGTTTAAGCAATCAATTTTGTATATATACATATGTATATATATATATATATATATATATATATATATATATATATATATATATATATATATATATATATATATATATACATATATATATATATATATATATATATATATATATATATATATATATATATATATATATATATATATATATATATATATATATATATATATATATATATATATATATATATATATATATATATATATATATATTATTCCACCTACAGTTCAAATAGCAAGTAATTTCATGTCAATACAGTTATCACATTAATATTATTAATTTAAAAATTATATGTAAACGAATTTAAAACATTTTAAAAATATATAATTATACATTTTTCATTTTATTCTGTTGTACCCGCGCACTTTTTATAGGTTGATTTGATATAAAGATTTAAACCTGTCCGTCCCATTATTAATAATCGACTAAATAAATCTTATTTAACGTTATTTGGGCGGACATTTTGTCAAAGAGAATTCGCCAGCATCCGTTTTTTTTCGACAATAATTACCTGTTTGTTGCGTGTAAACGGTCGAGGTGAAATTATGAAGACGCTACCGAATCGTGAACAGAAGAAAATGACGAAATGAAACGACAAGAGGAATAATAATTAAATATAAAACGGTTTCAGAATACCCTGTGAACAGTTGCGTGGCTAAAATTAGATGAGATGAGTGGGCGAACTATGGAGGGAAAGTGCAAACAGAACCGGAGTGAGACGCATGCACCGGAGCTTTTTAGGTCAGAAAAACATTGATGCAGACTTTATAGATAGAACGTTCAGGTTATTTTATATTATGTCTGTTTTAAAAATGTTAGCGTAGGAAGCTGAAGCTATATGTTCATAGGAACTATATGTTCATATGTATAGTTTACTTAATATGATAGTGCATTTAAGTTTGATTTAAAATCAAAAATATATTCAGTATATCACGATGCAAATATCACGATATGCTTTGTATGTACGGAGAAGTTCTCAAAAATTCTGAGGGGGCTAGGCGTTACTGGCAACACTAACAAAAAGAAAGACCTCTTCCAACTCGGCAATCATTTGTCCAAGTTTCTCAAAGATTGTTGGATACGGTAGTGTGGTTTCAGAATTTCAAGAATGTGGGCGGCAGCGGGAAATCAGTCCTAACATCGAACAACAAATTTTAAATCCTGTTAAAGAGGATTCTACCAGAAGTACTCTAAAAGTATTGTGCGACAAATTGGAGTTTTCCATTGGATTGTACATTGAACACTAAAAGACCAGTTACTCTACCTTTATCATGTACCAAGGATATCAGCATTCTCAGCCACTGTTTCTCAGGTTTTTGAATGAAAATAAATATCGATTTTTTACTATATTTTAAAACTTTATCGTAAATAATATTGATAATTGATGCAAAAAATTTAATATATTACTTAATTATAAATGAATAAAATTTTAAAAAAATCACTCGCCTACGAACGCATTGCGATTGGCTGCCATGTATGTATGGCATGCCAATTACTCCTAGTAATTTCAACTTTGACATTTAACCACAATAATGTGTAAGTTTTCCTTTTCTTTGTAATAAAACAAACCTAATTTATGCGAAATCTTATGGGATAAATGGCTTTAAAATCATATGGTATTTTCAAATTATACCTTAAGAGGTCAATCCAACAAAAACTGATTTTCGCAGTAATGGATCGAAATGAACAAGACGGTGAGTCTGTTCGATCGAAATAATCATGACATTGTCGTTGTTAAGGATATTAATATAAATGTTCTGAGCTGTTTTTCATGGAAATGGTTGCATTTTGGATACCTGTTTTAAGGACATTTTTTGTTCAAAAAAGTATTAAGAATCGTTGTTTAAATTGTTTGTTTTAATGTACCAAAGTACTTTTCTGTTACACCCTGTATGAACAGGTATACTAACCTCTATGAATAGGTATAATAATTTTATTATTATAAGATTATAGTACAGTGTTTGCAAACGCGGTTTGCCTTCGCGGCCCTGGCATTCTTGGAGGTATGATCGAAAATGTGCTATCACCCTGCCGCACATATGTCTGGATATCGATTAGATCTCATGAACATTTCATTTCAAACTCATTCTCCTTTAGTTCCAATATGGTACGTGGTTTATTTCCATAAACTTTGCTCTTGATATAACCCCGCTAGAAAAAATCAAGTGGAGTTAAATCTGGACTTCTTGGGGGCCAATTTATATCGTCTCTACGGGATATCACTTGTCCTGAGAATAATTCCTGTACAGCCTGCAAAGAATCACGTGAGGTATGACACGTAGCGCCGGCTTGCTGAAACCAACTCTCCTGGTTATATCCTTCAAATTCTTGCAGCGATTGGTACAAAAACCTCGTTTCATCTCATAATACCTAGCTGAATTAACATTGACCGCTTTACCTCTGGCATCTTCATGCAACAACTTTTGGGCTATGTAATGATTTTTCGTGTTTTTTCTTGAAATTTTCGTCCACCCAGTACCTGAAGTTTTGCTTGTTTACATGGCCTTTTAAATGAAAGTTAGCCTCGTCACTGAAGAAAACATTGTTAAATCTTTCCAACATTTCATTGGCAAATATCAAGCGCTTAATAAAACCAGTTTCTTTAATTTCTTGCACGATTTGAATTTTATAGGGATAAAGACTAAGATCTTTTTAAAAAATGACATACAGTGAAGATTTCTTAATATGTACCTAGCTACTTCGCTTCCGTACGGATTGGGATGGATTTTCCGACTGACTCACGCACACGTTCAATGTTATTTGCACCTCTGCTTGACCTTGGACGACCCGTAGATGGCAAATTTTTAGTTGATCCTGTAGTTTCAAACTTTTTTACCCATTTCTTTATTAAATTAACACTTGGTGCCTCAATTTTTCAAGTGAAACACTAAACTCAAAGAGATTCTCGACGCACGTTTCGCTAACCATGTTAGCATTATTAAGAGATAATTTAATATAATTCTAAAACTAAACTATGTTATATTTATATGAGAACCCTAATTGCTAACCTACTACCTAGGAAGCGTATTACCTACCTAATGAAGCGTGTAAAAAGCATACAAGATAAAAGAAAGAAATGAACCGTGAAGTTAACTGACCCCTACATTAATAATTGAAAAAGTTGACTGAACGGAATATTTTCTTTATCCCGGTTCATGATTTTCTTGTATTTTTCTATTTAAATACTTTCATATAGCTCATTCAGGGAAATAATGGTTGCACGTCATCAAACTAGAGAAATCTATTGTCCATTTTAAATCCATAAGAAAAAGAAAATCATTTAAAGTTCAAAGCACTCTCTTTCCTTCTTCCTCTAATCCTATTAGAATAGGATAAAAATGCGATGAGCCGGCGGATTACATTCTGTGAATTCGCCTGTGTTGCTGGCCTAACACAAATTTCTTTGTAGAATCTGTCATTTTGATGTTCTGATCGTTTTTGAGTTGTGCCTTCAAACGTTTGTGAATTATTTTACTGGGTTCTTTGCTGTTTTCTGGTTTGGTTTCTGTTTTTACTAAAAATGTGCGATTATAATTGCAAAAAATGCCAAAACCGTTAAGAGCTCAGTGAAAGCAGATTGTTTCGTCACTTATCAGTTATCAGGCCGAATTAGTCTTCTCTTCTAAAACAAAAGGCAATTATCATGGAGAAATGAATAAACATAACTTTCTGTTTTGGTTTGAAAACCAGTTGTTGAAAATCACCATATCACAGTACACTGATGGATAAACCTCCAACTAATGCATGGACAAAACCAAAAATTGCAGAATGACTGACGGAACATAATCTTCCTTTTGAAAACACTATGTTTAAATATGAACTGCTGCAAATCGTTATTCGGTAAGCAGTAATTAAAGGGACAAGTTTGTGTTCATAACGTTCTTTTCAGAAACAAGCCTAAAAAAGAATATGTGGCAGATCATATGGCTGAAGAGTATGGCCACAAAGTATTACGTTTTCCCCTAATGGGTTGTTATGTTGTGTCATTGTGTTGCAATAATAAGTCATTACATATTCAATCCTATAGAATTGAATTAATATTGGGATACAAATGATTATAATCGTCATATAGGTCGAGATGGAAGAACGATTGATAACTGTTAGGATATGTGGAAAGAAGCTTTGTCAATAGTTACATCACAGATCTAGATGAACAGCATCAGACATACAGAAGAAGAGATTCAAAGATGGTCGAATCGCGAAAGAGTATTTGATAGACTAGAAGTTAATCCTTTAATAATTTACTTCAACAGCGATTCAGATGCTGAAAGTTGTTTTAGTGACCCTGAGTAATTAAACTTTGTGTGAACTACATGGAAAGCCTCTATGTTGACAAGCAGAAGATTCGAAGCAGATTTTTGATTACAACTTTTCAAGAAAAAACTTTTCGTGTTACTTTTTCATTTACTGTTTTAACGATCATATAAATGCCAAGTTCTAGGTATTTTGGTGTTGATGTGTGGTGTGTGGCAGCATTGTAACGTGAGTGTCTCATAGATTTTGATGACGTGCAGCCATTATTTCCCTGAATGAGTGTATGCATCCAAAGCCCTATTATTATTTTCACTTTTAACCAGTCTTAAATTACTACTGTCTATGTTCGATTGCATGCTGGGCAACACAGGAACTACATAAGTATCTGTTACTTATGAATTTCAGATAAAATAAAGAAAGGCTTAAAACATAAAGATATGAGGGAAATGAAAAATCTTGTGTTGCTCAGCATGCAATCGGACCTGACCACAATATAGACATTAGTAATTTAAGACTTGTTAAAAGTATAAATAACAGTAGGGCTTTGGATGCATATGAAGGCACTAAAATAGAAAAATGCAAGAAAATAATGAATCGGGATAAAGGACCTATTCCGTTCAGACAACTTTTTCAATTATTAATGTAAGGGTCAGTAAACTTCACGGTTAATTTTTTTGTTTCTTTTGTTCTCTTTTTCGCTTTATTTTTTTTGTATTGTTTTTTTTATACACTTCATTAGGTAGGTAGTACGCTTCCTAGGTAGTAGGTTAGCAATTAGGGTTCTCATTTAAATAGAACATAGTTTAGTTTTAGAATTAGATTAAATTATCTCCTGAGGATGCTACCTTGGTTAGCGAAACGTGCGTCGAGAACTTTAAAAAAGTGATTCGGTGTTTAGTGTTAAATGTCTTTGAGTTTACTTGGTGCCTCGTTTATGTCGTGTAAAATATTCTCGGCCCTATAAAGACGACGAGCCGTAGCGCAACAAGCGTATTGTTGTTTTGATAATACGCGCGAACCCAGAAAAACGTAGTTGTCCGGTGAAACGTTCCATGGCAACTAATTTTCTCTAAACCAAGGTTTGATGTAAAGTTAACACGACCAGCGCGTTCCGCTCCACCAGGCGGACTAGGACAATCAAGCAATTAAATATGATACATTTATTAAATATGAACGACATTTCTGGACACCTGGTAGAAATCGCATACCGTTAAATCTAGCGATCTTGCAGAAATTTCGAAGGGATTTTGAAATTGGGAAAATTGCTTCATATCACATTAACTTAATTGTGAATAAAGTTTTCAGTTTTACCTATAGGAGAGGAGAATTGACGATAAAAATATATGAAAATAATGTGATCTTAATCTCTGAGATATTTACGATCTGGAATTTATATGGGTGGAACTTCCACTTCCACACAATTTATACAGGTGGCTCCCTAATATCAGTAAGTATTTTTTGAGAGTGGTTTCTGGCCTTAAGCTGGGCTGTTGAGAACGGGAGAAACATTTTCATTGTTTTTTGAATATTTTTAATATAAAATGTCCCTTAAGAAAGTTTCTTTAGCTCACTGCTCAAAAGCAAGAATTGTGAGGGGCACGGGGCGCATGTCAATCGATAGGCCCGCGTTTGGGAATTTAGTCGGTATTGAGCGTTTTTTGGGAGCCTGCCGTCCATTGTGTGTGTGTGAGAATTTTGTTTGAATGTGAGAAAGTGGCGGAAGTGGTAAATCAGTCCATTTGTGACAATCCGGACCTTTCCATGTGTGAGCGGATGCATCATCATTGCACCGCATTCTGTGCAAGGACTTAAAACTGTACCCATACAAAATTTAAGTGCTGCAAGAGTTAAAGCCCCAAGATGACGGTCAGATGCTTCAATTCGTTAATCAGGTCACTGGGCATTTTGCAGCATTCAACAACATATTGTTTTCGAATGAGGCTCATTTTCATCTCAACTGTCACGTATATAAGCAGAACTGTCTTTGCTAGAGTGCAACAAACCCGAAACACAAGGATCAAAAACCCCTACATTGACCTAAAGTCACTGTATGGGATGCATTGTCAGCGCGAGGAATAATCGGTCCGTACTTTTGTGAAGACGACAGGAGACGCACACCTACCGTCAATTTAGAGCAGTATGTGGAAATGTTGGACAATTTTTTGGTATTTGAACTTCAAAACTTTGCTGATTATAATCAAAGAATATGGTTTCAGCATGACAGAGCAACGTCACACACTTCCAACACGTCTCTGCCACGAGTTCGAATAATTTTCTCAAACAAATTGATCTCCAGGAGAGGCGATATAAATTGGTCTCCACGTATTCCTGATTAGAGCCCTATGGACTTTTTCTTGTGGGGCTGTCTAAAATCGAAAGTTTACGGCAATAAACCGGGTTCTTTGGTACATTTAAAAGAAAATATCCACCCGAAATGGCAACCATTCCAGAGATTATGTGCCGTGCAGTCTTAGGTCTTTGCTGTTCGATTAAATGAGTGCCGTGATAGCAAAGGTTTACATTTGAATGGCATTATTTTTAAAAAGTAATTTCCTAAAATGTTTATTTTAATAATTAATAAAGGTTTTTGTGATGGACGTCTTTCTTTTATTTATATCGCTATATCAAAAAAGAAACTTTCTTTTGCTGCATACAACTTTTTATGCATATCTGGTACCTAGAGCAGCCCTGGGCGTGTCATGGAGGGCTTCGCGCAGTTTGACTCTTGTCGATATTTACTACAAGATGGCGTAAGCTACATAATTTGCAGGCGTCATTCGAAAAATTGATATATACTGTCGCATTTTTGGTAATTTCTTCAGCTGCTTTGCGAATGTTCTGCTCGAGTCCAACTGATGACAGCTGAAGGCTAGAAACCGTTCTCGGGAAATGCTTACTGACGTGTGGGGGACGGGTAATGACATGAACAATTATTCTATGGAACACACAAAAAACTTTGTTTTTTTAAATATTTTCATAATTTTGTTCTTCTTGAAATAATACAAGAACATTTTGTTTAAATAACATGTTTTAAATGAAGTTTTTAATCAGTTTTTCTTTAATCGATATCGTCTCACTATTATAACTCGTAAATTAGCCGGAATAATAAAGGAAAATAAAAGACGTTGCCTTAAAGCATCAAAAGGATGAGTTGCGTGTTGAAAATTAGCGGAAATCAAACCGGAAATGTGGCGAAAAAAACCGGCTGGAGCCCGAGCAACGTTTCGTACCAGGCGTTCCCCAGGACGAACGAACAAAAAAAAAAACTATTCCAACGCCACCATTTAAATATACAAAAGTCGACGTCGGTGATGGAAGATGATGTCGTGAAGTTTACGATAATGAACTGGATAAAGTTTAATTGGTTGCCTACTGTCGGTTAATCACGACTCTCTCTCAGATATAATTTAAATGTTTCGAGTTGTAGCCGAATAATTACGAGAGTTTTTGAAAATATAGGAATCAACCGCTGTTTTTACCAAGAAGGGGAAACATCGTGTATATAATTTCATTTTAATTAATGAAGGGCTAAAAATAACTTTCAGGTTTTTGTTAGTCATGGAATATTATAATGCTTTGACAGTTTCTGAACAACAAAATATAAAATATTTTTGATTGGCTTGATTACGCTTACGATCAATTCATATATTGGAATCTTTGATAGTGTTCAATGAATGTAACTCTATCATAATATTGGTCCATAAGTATACATTTTGGGATAGCTTTAAAAACAAATTACATAATAGATCATATACGAGTATAGAGTAAAAAGCCACATACCGATAGATTGCAGTGCCATCGCAAAGTTGGTTACATTCTTGAAAAATAGCTTCCTTTCTAGTAACGCTGCATGAGTTTCAAGCCGTAAAAGACCGGAAGGTTGTCATCTCCTGTAATTCGGCGTCTTGGAGGTCAAAATGCAGCGTCGCTTGTTGCGGTTAGTACTTGGATGGGTGACCCTCCGAAAAGAAACCAGGTTTACGTATTGAATTGTGTGTAAAATCCGACAAGGAATTTCCTCTTAGTCGCCAATTTGAGGCTGGGTAAGGTCGGATGATAGCGTTCTGAGAGAGAGTATTCTATGTTGGTCATCAACCACTCGAGGGACTTTTCGAACATAAATCAAGGGCGGGGGGGGGGGGGGTGCTAGCCGGGGTTAATTGATAGCCGATGACCGTGGTTCGGAGCCCACGTTAAGGGCTAGGTCCAGCTGGTAAATAGCCTCTGTTGTTGATGCGTCTCTAATACAAAATATTTACTTTTAGAGAGACAAAGAGATTTACTACAAAACACGAAACCATTTGTTTTTAATTCCTCTATGCGCGTAAGCAAAGTTTTTGAATTTTTAATTATATTTAATAATTTAATTTTTCTTTTTATTATTTATTAGGTAGAGTTGTGATGAGTTTAAAGTTCAGGTTTCAGTTGAGTATCTTAAAAAATGAGACCCATCCACCTACCTGTATGACTGTGCAGAAATTCAAATCTGTATTCATAATCATTCAATCAGCATCATGTATTCAATCAGCCTACTTCGAATTCACAAACACGGTCAATCCTGAATATTTTGCTTCCCGTTAGAGATATCGAAAAAGGTTATTAGAAAAAGTTGCTCGGAATATTATTTTAACCCCACATACCAAGTTTCATGATAAAATTCGTATTTTTAATTTTTTCATTATTTTGGTTTATACACAAAATTATTACAAGTTTATTTGTTTAATTTGATAATTAGTGTGCCATGGTGAGTAAAAACTTGACACATTGTCAATAGTGCCATGTATTCAAATATTTCTGTAAAATAAATAGCACTTACAAAGGAATAATTATTTTATTATTATTGAAAACAATTTTTGGTAATTGATCAAATTTAGGAAAAAGTATATAGTATATAACAATCATTTTCATAATACAAATGATTAACTATCATATGTGATCCCTCATCAGTAGTCTTCCGTCTAATCGAATACATTTTTCGATTCTTTTACGATTCTGTTGTAATAATTTTGTGTATAGACCAAAATAATGACAAAATTAAAAATACGAGTTTTGTCATGAAACTTGGCATGTGGGGTTAGAATAACATCTTGAACAACTTTTTCTAATAACTTTTTTCGATTTATCTAACGTGAAGCAAAATATCGAGAATTGACCCTGTTTGTGAATTCGTAGTAGGCTTAGTTTAAAGTTCAGATTTTAGTTGAGTATCTTAAAAAACGTCACCCATCAATCTGTCTTTACGGTGCAAAAATTATATGTATTATTTCAAATAGCGAAAATTTAGGGATGACTTCATCTTAAATGCGACACACTATATATATATATATATATATATATATATATATATATATATATATATATATATATATATATATATATATATATATATATATATATATATAGAACGGATGTAAACAACTATAGAGGGATATCTCTTCTCTCAGTTTGTTACAAAATTCTATCTCAATGTCTACTAGACAGAGCACAGAGACAGTTAGAACCTAAAATTGGTGAATATCAAGCAGGTTTTCGACCGGGCAGATCCTGCCCTGAACAGATCCTGAATCTAAAGTTGATCCTAAGACATCAAAAACTGTACAATAAAAATCTCGTCTGTACATTTGTGGATTTCAAAAAAGCATATGATTCTTCTCTCTGATATGACCGCGAATCTTTATTCCGAATCTTGAAAGAACAAGGACTAGATCTGAAAACGCTGGCAATTATTAAAGCAACGTTAACTAACACAAGGTCAAAAGTTAAATTCATGGGTGACATCTCAGAGCCCTTCGAAATTACAACTGGAGTGAGACAAGGGGATGGACTCTCGCCACTCTTATTTAACTGTGTTCTAGAAAAAGTAATACAGGATTGGCGTGAAAAAAAGTTGGCCCTGAATATTACTGGGGAGAACCAACATCAAAATTGATTGTCTGGCGTTTGCTGATGGTCTAGCAATTTTGGCTCAAGATGTATTAACGGCACAGAAACAGATTGAAATTCTAATAGAAACAGCAGAAAAGGTAGGACTCCAAATTTCCTTTGAAAAGACACAATACATGACTTGCAACAGACTAAGAACACCATTTCTAAATACAAAATATGGTAACATCAGACGAGTCTCTCAATTCAAATATTTGGATGAAATAATCATGGAAAATGGGTTGGAAAAAGCGGCCAATAAGGTTAGATGTCAAAAAATGGAAACGGCATTGAGACTTACACAAAATATTTACAACAAAAAATGCCTATCTAAAAACACAAAACTGAGACATTACAACACAGTTATGTTATTAAGCCAGAATGTCTATATGGGGCAGAAACGCTGATTTTGAATAGAAAGAGAGACATCGAGGACATTGAAAAGAAGGAAAGAAAAATCCTAGGCCCCAAACAAATAAATACAACAACATACCGACTTCGAGAAAACCAAGAAATCAAACAATACACAGATATACATAGCGATATGAGAAAAAGAAGACTTAAGTTTTACGGACACATAAAATGGATGATCGAATTTTATGAAAATAGGAGTAGAGCTAAAGTAGAAATAATTAAATGGATTGCTGCAATTAAAGAGGACCTAAGATCAGCAAATATTATACAAAGTGAAATTCAGGATAGAGGCTGTTTCAGACACAAGGTTGACGTTTGGAAGGTTGGCCAGAGAGAAAAATGTAGGAAGACTGGAACAACTTGGTCTGACGAAAGAAAAAAGCTCATAGCGAAAGAATGAAATTAGTATGGGCGCAAAGGAAGGCTAACAACAACAAACGCCTCTAATTGTACTTCGCGTGGTCTACCCGGGCCCATACGTGAATAATAATATATAAAGTTGAAGGTCTGAAGAGGCCTTCATCCTGCAGTGGATCGACACGAAGTGATGATGAGTATTGCCATCATTAGATTGGTGCATTGGTGTTGTCAGTTATCGTTTTACGAATACATACAACTAATTTTCTGGATTACGTGGGGTAATTTACCTTTTATTTGGATATAATGGATCTTTGTAGGCATACATTTCTTATAGTTTTTTCTTTCTACATTTCATAAGTTTCAAATTTTTTGAAGCAACTTGTACTTAAATTCCAATATCTTTTTACTAATTACTGTTATTTATAGGTGAAGTTACGTCTTTAAATAGATTTAACAATATTATTACGTAATATTTTAAATGGTTTATTGAAGCACGACAATTCATTGAAGAAATTGGCAATTAGTTTCGGTTAGGAATTAATTCGATATCATCAAGAATTTTGCAATAAAGCAAAGACATTTTGTGATGTAATCTACTCCAACCGTAATCAAACTAAGATGAGATTGCGTTATGAATCAGTAAACTGTGTTATTAACTCTTCAAGCCAATGTTATTAAATTTTCTGCGAAGATTTCGGTTTGAATATTCCTTTAATAAATCGATAACAAAACCTTATTTGCAATATACTAGGGAATAAAAAGTGTGCAACATTCAGCATACATATTTAAATCAAACTCAAAATATATTAACTGCATAAGGATAGAGTGAAAAGTCAGATCAGAAATTGAAGTGAAGTATTGAAGATTGTCAGACCTTTAAAATCAGGCACAATGAACTACACGTGATAATAGGATAATTTATATTGTATTTAGGGGAACAAATTATATTAGCTTTAACTATATTATGTTAGCAACCCTTAGCTATATTATGTTAACTATATTATGTTAGCACCATTCTCAAGTATGACCTCACACCTTCTGGACATAGTTTCGACCAGTTTTTTCGCGTAGTCTGACATCCCCAAATTTTCAGAATATTACGTGCCAGCTGCGTCAAATCGTACACCGCTTTTCCAGTTAGTTAGGTCTTCATAATTCCCAAGACATTTTTAATTGGGTTGGCATCTGGAGATTGTGAAGGCCAATCCATTGTCGAGATGCCATTTTCCTGTTTCCAATACTTGTACAGGCAACTTCGATGTTTGGTATCATTATCTTCTTGAAGCACTAATTTTTCATTTTTGTTTCGACATTTTGTTGACCGACTTTAAGAGTTCACGCTGATCAATTTTGACCATTTTCTTGGCGTCCAAATTATCGGTGAACAGCTGTAAACAGCCAAAACCGCGCCGAGAGAAGCACGCCAAACATTGATGTGCACCGGGTGTTGACGGTACATTAAATGAAACGTGTACCGAAAAAACATCTTTTGTCCACTCGCGATCATTGTTTTCCTGTGTAAACACTGTGCTTTTGAGGGAGTGGTATTTTCAAGATCGTGGGATGGCATTTCACGTTTGCCGCTTGTAAACGTCGTTGAATTGTTTTGGTACTCACATCTATTCCCCTTTTAGCTAATTGAACACGAGCCTGACGCAACCATTGAGTGGGAGTTCTCTTGAACAGATTGATTGACTATCGCCATGTTCCGCTTTTCTGTGGTTGCTCGCTGAGAGCAAAACCATCTTTTGTCCACTCGCGATCATTGTTTTCCTCAGCCCAGGCCTTGCACTTTTCGACGTGCTTTTGAGGGAGTGGTATTTTCAAGGTCGTGGTATGGTACTTCACGTTTGCCTCTTGTAAACACCGTTGAATTGTTTTGGTACTCACATCTATTCCCCTTTTAGCCAATTGAACACGAACCTGACGCAACCATTGAGTGGGAGTTCTCTTGAACAGATTGATTGACTATCGCCATGTCCCGCTTTTCTGTGGTTCCTCGCTTGGAGCAAAAACATCTTTTGTCCACTCGCGATCATTGTTTTCCTCAGCCCAGGCCTTGCACTTTTCGACGTGCTTTTGAGGTAGTGGTATTTTCAAAGTCGTGGGATGGCATTTCACGTTTGCCGCTTGTAAACGTCGTTGAATTGTTTTGGTACTCACATCTATTCCCCTTTTAGCCAATTGAACACGAGCCTGACCGCAACCATTGAATGGGAGTTCTCTTGAACAGATTGATTGAATATCGCCATGTCCCGCTTTTCTGTGGTTGCTCGCTTGGAGCACAAACATCTTTTGTCCACTCGCGATCATTGTTTTGCTCAGCCCAGGCCTTGCACTTTTTGACGTGCTTTTGTGGGAGTGGTATTTTCAAAGTCGTGGGATGGCATTTCACGTTTGCCGCTTGTAAACATCATTGAATTGTTTTGGTACTCACATCTATTCCCCTTTTAGCCAATTGAGCACGAGCCTGACCCAACCATTGAGTGGCAGTTCTCTTGAACAGATTGATTGACTATCGCCATGTCCCGCTTTTCTGTGGTTGCTCGCTTGGAGTAAAAGCATCTTTTGTCCACTCGCGATCATTGTTTTTCTCAGCCCAGGCCTTGCACTTTTCGACGTTCTTTTGAGGGAGTGGTATTTTCAAAGTCGTGGGATGGCATTTCACGTTTGCCGCTTGTAAACATCGTTGAATTGTTTTGGTACTCACATCTATTCCCGTTTTAGCCAACTGAACACGAGCCTGACGCAACCATTGAATGGGAGTTCTCTTGAACAGATTGATTGACTATCGCCATGTCCCGCTTTTCAGTTGTTGCTCGCTTGGAGCACAAACATCTTTTGTCCACTCGCGATCATTGTTTTGCTCAGCCCAGGCCTTGCACTTTTTGACGTGCTTTTGAGGGAGTGGTATTTTCAAAGTAGTGGGATGGCATTTCACGTTTGCCGCTTGTAAACATCATTGAATTGTTTTGGTACTCACATCTATTCCCCTTTTAGCCAATTGAGCACGAGCCTGATCCAACCATTGAGTGGCAGTGCTCTTGAACAGATTGATTGACTATCGCCATGTCCCACTTTTCTGTGGTTGCTCGCTTGGAGTAAAAGCATCTTTTGTCCACTCGCGATCATTGTTTTTCTCAACCCAGGCCTTGCACTTTTCGACGTTCTTTTGAGGGAGTGGTATTTTCAAAGTCGTGGGATGGCATTTCACGTTTGCCGCTTGTAAACATCATTGAATTGTTTTGGTACTCAGATCTATTCCCCTTTTAGCCAATTGAACACGAGCAGGACGCAACCATTGAGTGGAAGTTCTCTTGAACAGATTGATTGATTATCACCATGTCCCGCTTTTCTGTGGTTGCTCGCTTGGAGCAAAAATATCTTTTGTCCGCTCGCGATCATTGTTTTCCTCATCCCAGGCCTTGCACTTTTCGACGTGCTTTTGAGGGAGTGGTATTTTCAAGATCGTGGGATGGCATTTCACGTTTGCCGCTTGTAAACGTCGTTGAATTGTTTTGGTACTCACGTCTATTCCCCTTTTAGCCAATTGAACACGAGCAGGACGCAACCATTGAGTGGAAGTTCTCTTGAGCAGATTGATTGACTATCGCCATGTCCCGCTTTTCTGTGATTGCTCGCTTGGAGCTCCGGTCGACATAGTCATCGACATTTTTAAACAACTTATACCACTCGATCCACTTCGCAATGAGACTTTTTGACTTTTTAATGGCTTTGGCAGCCGATGAAAATGATAATTTAGGTTATTTTGGGTGTTTGTAAAGGAAAACTGTCTCGAAACGCTTCGCGCACTTGGAACTTATTTTGGCTTAGACACTTTCACTTTGATTTTCGAGAAATATTGAAATGAATATGTAGCGCTGTAGCCCTCTGACGGTACAATCGCGACGCGAAAAAGAGACAGAGATATCTCTTGCACTTTCGAAAAAAAAAACGCAAACACTATCGCCTGATACAAACTGTTTATAAATATGGAGTACATTAAAAACTAATCTTAATTGAAGAACTTATTACATACTGCTTTTGCAGACATGTACATTTGACCGACAAAAAATAAGTTTAACACCGAATTTTTTCTAATTTCTTGAAAGTATATAATAAAAAAAAAGGTCTGCTTAGCGTACTCAGCTTTTTCTCTTTACTTTTTCGTGGTGCAAGATATATAATCTTTGTATCTTTTTATTTTAGTTAATGGAAGGGTAGCATGAACATAACGAATTTCAGGGTTATTTTCTTAATGGGGGGTTTATCTTATTTAGCGAACGACGTCGAGTAAAAAAAGGGATAACGCCCTTGTAAGTATGATGTTTAAACAGGCTGTCTGGCTTTTATAGACTATTTTTTTTACTTTTCACTTTTGACTTCTTGGTATAATTGATTTCTTCGGTGTGTGGGTCTTACATTATTTCATAATTTTGTGTGTATTTTATTTATTCTGATCTTTAAGTAAGTTAGTTCAAATTCAATTAGATCAAACCAAATCCCATTCTTATATTCTTACATTTGGTCTTTAGTCCATCTATATGTTTTGGCCAGACCAACGTTTGGCCTGAATAGCAATTCCTAGCGCTTTTAATTGAAGCGTATTACTCTTCGGTGATAATCCTTGAGTTATATCATAGAGAATTTGTTGTGTTAAGAGTTTGTAGAAAGTTTTCACCAAAATAACATCTAAAAGAATATTAAGATAACTGAATGACGTATAATTTAAAGAGCAAGCAGGATTCAGAAGTGGATTCAGTACAATGGATCACATCCATGTTGTATAGTAGGCCATAGAAAGGTACAACGAATACAACATGCCACTGTTCTTGACTATGAAAAAGCATTTGTGTCAATCTCACCCATCTTCACCTTGATGATCTTGAAGTTGGAATTAGTGTAAAGCGGGGTGTATGAAGAAGTGTTCCATTATCTGGTTTGAAAACAGGATATTATAAAGATCAATGGATGCATACTTAAGTCATCACAGATTTTCAGAGATTTCACAAGCCCCAGCGAAGTTTCACAGATATATATATACAAGAGTTGCAAAGGGCTGGAAAACCATTTGGCTTGAAAATATACCTGCAAGGGATAAATTTGCTGAAGAAGAAGAATTTCTATTTTAGGAAGAGAGTTTAAATTTGTTGAGCACTACATATATCTTCGGCAGACGATTTCAATGGAAGGTATATCGTCCGGGAGGTGGAACGGCGTATTAAATATGGCTGAAAAGCTCAACATAATGTTTAAGGACAAACTCCCACTTTGCTTCAAAAGAAAACTCTGATGAGTGCGTCCTGTCCATTATGACATGCAGAAGTGAAATTTGAACACAACGCACAATTTGGACACACATCGCAGTCAGTTCAGAAACTTCGATATGAATCACAGAGGGAAATGGAACGATATATGCTTGGCTTTACAAGGCGGGACAGAAAGCACTGCATATAGAATAGAGAACGAATGTGGGCAGGCCATCTTGTGAGACGATGGGACGACAGGCATACCAAGGCAATCCTGGAATGGATATGGCTTGATTTCAAATGAAGAAGACCGAAAACACGAGAGATTGCTGACATCATTAAGTATATGGATATGTCATTAAGTATATGGATCATCATTAAGTATATCTTACTTATATAGATATAAGTATAAGTATATCTATCCTTAAGTATCTATACTAATATATAAATCTACAGTGGTTTTTACGGATGTTCCGTTATAACTATTGAAGCATGCATGCGATTGAGTTGAAACTTGGTATTCATGTAGAAAATACATGTACGTAACGGATAGGCTAATATTTATTTGAGTGTTGGACTCCCTACACCAGTTAATGGTGTATGTTAATGGTGTACCAGTTAATGGTGTAATGGGGCGTTAATGATGAGAATCGCTAATTATCTGATTTTACAGCTTTTATAAACGTATTATTAAAATGAAAATTTGAAATGAATTCTTTCTTTCTTGGGCTGTATTAAGACTAATTAAGAACGTCTGCAACGGAGTTCTAACTCCTAAAACGGTTGTGAGGGCGCTAATGATCAAAAAGGCTAAATTTAAAATTTCAGCTTTTATCAACTTATTATTGATTATTATTATTATCATGTACATTAACTACTATTATTATTAATTTTAATAAATTAATTATTAATTAAACTATTAAATTAATATTTTTCTGTAGCATTACAACTTTGTCTTTTTCTAACATAAACAAATTTTTACCAAATGTCAATTAACTGATTTAAAAAAATGAAAAAAAAAAAAAAAGAAAAAGAAAAAATGAAGGAAGCGTGGAATAATTAGACTAAAACGAAAAATTAGTTTCCCCGCATTAAATTAGTAAGATATTTATTTCAACTTTTTATATTGAATTTTCGGTTGTCAATCTCAAGATAGTTTTTAATTATTTCCAATTATTTGTTGTAGTTATAAATGTCTAAAAAAGGAAAGTCCAAATTAAATTTGGTTACGTCTAAATCAAAGTATATGAAAGCTAAGCATGCATGTGAAAGTCAAGATGAAACGGAAAATAGATTACAAAAAGAACAAAAAAGGAAAGAAGATTTACGACATATGAAATTAAAAATTCGTTGGAAAGTAAAAATAAATTGTGGTTTTTCGTATGATCCTACAGTTGATTATAAACAAGAATCAAAATTAAGTTCAATGACAAAAATGTATAGTTATTGTAAAGCATTAAAGTGGATTGGTGAATGTGAAGGTTTATGCTGTTCAGCTGGCAAAATAAAACTAGAACCTTTGCGACAACTTCCAGAACTATCTATCTTCTATCCTCTAACTTCTATCCTCAAAACTTTACTTAAACTTGATGTTTTCATGTTTTTTTATAATTAAATTACTTTTATAATTCCATAAATTTTACCTGCTTTTTGACAATTTTTGTCTCTAAATTTCATGAAGACAAAATTGGAACGATAAAATCAAATATAACTTGGAACGAAACAACCCCAAATTTTGAGGTCTATTTACCTTTCAGCCTCCCGCAACCCTCCATAGGAATTGATTTATATGAAGCCTCCTACTTAGCGAACATCTACGACGTATGAAAAGCATTCCTGCCACATTTCAAGTTTGTAGGACTTAAATTTCAAAAACCTCCGTATGTTTATCTTTTACACACCTGCGCGCACCCTTAGGAGCTTTTTTAGGAATCGTCTTCTTTAGGGAACATCTACGATGCATGAGGAACATTTCTGCCAAATTTTAAATTTGTAGGTATTATAGTTTCGGATAATTCACTAAAACTGAGTAGAACTTCATAGCTTTATAAAATGTATCATATGTCCTAGTCCAAGACATAATCTACTTCTATGCCAAATTTCATCAGAATCCTTCCATCCGTTCGAAGGTGATTGAAGGAAAAAGATCCAAACAAACATATTTTCACATTTATAATATAAGATACTAGCTGTACCCGCCCGCTTCACTGGGCATTTACAATTAAAATTATTATTTATTGTCATTATTACAGTTTCTTTATAAAAAAATTTGTAACTTCCCCTTCCCCTCTTAAATCATGCTTACATATAGTGCCCTCAAATATAGTATTTAATCTTCCTAACATTTAATCTTCGTCGTCTATCTCATCTTCGATAATAGTATCGATTGGCCGCAAATCGTTCATGAGCCCCATGTACTTATTAGTTAAAACGACATCTTCTTCATTGCACCGAATGATGTCATTTAGAAAGCATTGTTTTAAGGTCCAATAGATTTTAAAAATGTATTTGATTTTACATGTGATCCATGGAGTAGCGATTTTAATAGCTCTGGAAGTTGTCGCAAAGGTTCTAGTTTTATTTTGCCAGCTGAACAGCATAAACCTTCACATTCACCAATCCACTTTATATATATATATATATATATATATATATATATATATATATATATATATATATATATATGTATATATATATATATATATATATATATATATATATATATATATATATATATATATATATATATATATATATATCTATTATATTATATATATATATATATATATATATATATATATATATATATATATATATATATATATATATCTATTATATATATATATATATATATATATATATATATATATATATATATATATATATATATATCTATTTTATATATATATATAGATATATATATATATATATATATATATATATATATATATATATATATATATATATATATATATATATATATATATATATATATATATATATATATATATATATATCTATTATATATATAGATATATATATATATATATATATATATATATATATATATATATATATATATATATATATATATATTGGAAAACAGTCAATGGGCGGTATTATCTGGGCGCTATGAGGAGTTCGAGAGAGATAATTTCGTAGAAGATTTTTTCAGAGAAACGATGAATCGGAAAAATGTATATCCTCTATTGAGGCGACAAAATAAACTTGGATGGTAAAACGAATATTGTGTGTTTTAATATAAAATTCTCGGTATTTGTTAATAATGATAGAATTCATATCGATTTTTTCCACCTGCTCCATTTATATTGATATTACGGCACTAATAGCAATCCAAAATAAAAACTAATAATTTCTGATACATGAAAATCCGAAAACCTTTAAAAATAAACGAGTAGAATTTTTATACGTTCAGTTTCCAATCAAAAGGTAATAGAAGAACGAGGAGCTATGTGGAAAATGAGAAAGAGAGGGGTGCGATAACAGGTGCTGGAGAAAAGGCAGTCGACTCGTCGACGTCGTTACGAAAGCCAAGATTACAGTTCGCCAGTATATGGGGACATAATGAAGCGCATGAATGAAGTCACGCGTTTCGCCCAACCACCGTTTCAGTCAGGGATCATTGACTACCAATAAACAAATAGGGGGTCGTTAGAACTGACCGAGATACGGGCCGTTTTGTCAGGATCCTTTAGAAGGTTTCCGCTTCGAAAGATTGAGTTTCGTCTGGTTAAATTATTAATTGATATAAAGGATGTAACGGAAAGTATTTTCGACTCTTTACAGTTGTTTGAACAACAAGTTTTCTTAAGACATGTATCTAAACTGCAGCCCTTTCCGTTAAAGGCAGGTTTAATTTACTTAACAACGGCATCGTCTATTTTCGTCTGGCTTATTTCGATGCATCGAAATTCAGCTTTTGTTGTATTTGGCTTCTTAAGCTATTGTTTGAAAATAAAATATATTTTTATAATCATCTATTGCTTACATTTCCGCCTAAATTTAGTTTGCTGTGTTACAAAAAAAACGAAAAGTGCACACATTAACGACAGTTTAATGTCAAAGTTGAAATTACTAGCACTAATTTTTCACATTATAACACGTTTTAAATGATTCACATGCCATTATTAATTATTTTATTAAATTAACTATACAAAATGTTCACAGTCCCATTCATCGTGAAAGAAGTTCCGTCGATTGATAAAATATTGAACAAAAAATTTGGATTTCTTTGATTTTGGGCAAGGTAGAGTAATTGCTCTTTTGGTGTTTAATGGGAAACTCCAATTTGTGCAACACTTCGAGTACTGCTGGTAAAATCCTCTTTAACAATATGAAAAATTTCACCGAACTTCACCGGCCGCGGTAGTCAGGCAGGTTAGTCACTCACCTGGCGAGCCAATGGTCCGGGGTTCGAATCCTGGTTCGGGTGTGGAAATTTTCTACAGTTTACCCGACTTGGGGTCTACCTGAATGGGACTCGGGTAAAGTTATGGATTGTAGATAGGTACTAAATAACGTTCGATCGTTATCGTGACTTAAATAAAAAAAAAGTTCTTCAATATCAGGACCGATTTCTCGTTGCTGGTCACATTCTTGAACTGTCAAAAGTCAGATAACTATACTAGATGTTGCACTTTTTGTTCTCCAGAATATAATAACGGATAGCGAATAACGGAACGAATAACGGATGTGCAACAACTAATTCATAGAACTGTTGATCAATTAAATAGTATTAATAAATAGTTTTCAAAAACAAATTAATACTGAATAAAGATAAAACAAATATAATAAAGTGTAGGACTATACAATCTAGAATTAAAGAAATTCACAATTTAATATTGAATAATACAACTTTAAAAACGCAACAACGTGAAAAATTTTTGAGAGTAGCACTACATAGCAATATGTCCTAGTCTTACCTCGTTGAACATTTACAAAAAAAAACTATGCAAACCTGTTGTACTGAGGAAATACTTAGATATTGCTACCTTAAAAACTATGTATTTTGGTAATTTTAGCCATATTAGATATGCAGTGATCTTTTTTGGGAGTGTTTATGAAATGCAGAAGCTTTTTATATGTTATAAAAGAGCATTACGCAGTATATTGAATACGAAGCTACAGGAATCGTGCAGGGGGGAATTAAAAACAATAGTTTATTGACTCTTTCGGCAATTTTTATTCAGGAATGTATATTGTTCTTCTGCAAGAATCCAGAGTTATTTACGGATGGTAAACCCCAGGCAACATATACAACAAGAAACATAAATTATAATTGCCCATTACATAAGTTAACACTCACAAAGCAGGGAGCATACTATAACTATATAAAAATGAATAATCATCTACCACATTATGTTAAGATTATCAGGGACAACAAGCAACTGAAAAAATGTTTGCTTAATTTTTTATTATATTTAAAGCCCAGCGGTGTTTATGATTATATAGGATATCAGAACTGTACCTAATATTAATGTAAACTTTTTGACACTATTTCGTTTTATGTATAATTAGCATACTTCCGAAATAAAGATAATTATAATTATTATCACAAACATGATTCATCGATCATCCCAGCCTGGGCTGGTCGGGTTCACAATGCCAAGATGAGAAAGCAGTTCAGCTCCTCCCATTCAGCTTAGTACCTTACGAAGAATGGGGCAAGTCTGTAAGAGAACTGTTCGTTGTTTACTGTGGTAATCGATTTTGAAACACCAAGAATTTCTAGGTTTTTGAAAAGGTTTTGCTTACTAGGCCTTCGGCGGATATAACAAAAGGTAACACCTCCACTTTCTGGAGTTCCCATTGATTTTTCAGATCAAATGCAAGATTTTTATACTTCGTGACCTTTTCCAGTTCAGTTTTTCTAATGTTATGAGAGAGTGGTATTTCATTGTCAATTATGAAAGCTCTCCTCTGCTTTTTGTTAATTAGAACAATATCCGGCATATTATAGTCAACCATCCGATTTGTTGTAATGGGTCTATCCCAGTAAAGAATGGTATCGGCTGACTCAAGTACGGGGGAAGGCGTGTACTTGTACTATGGTGGAGGTATCTTATAAAATAGCGAGTGCTTTAAAGCAATTTGCTGGTGTATAATTTTCGCCAGCTGATTATTCCTGCCTAGGTAAGCATTAGGGGCAAGGACTGAACAGCCTCCAATAAGGTGTTCAATTGTTTCTCCCACACCACCGCACTTTCTGCACTTGTCGACAACATCCATGTGGAGTACATGTCTTTCATAATTTTTTGTCCTTACTACCTTATCTTGAATAGCTGTCGCGAAGACTGCTGTTTCTGGATATAATAGTCCATCGGTTAGCCACTTTAGAGGCAAATTTTTGTCAATGGAGTTATTCTCAAGGGATTTAGGATATATTCCATGTAATGTCTGTTGTTTCTATTCTTGAACGATATCCTTCAGTGCTGTTCTACTATCAAACACGATTGGAAACCCTGGCCCTTCTTTACAACCAGTTTCATCAGTGTGCTATGTGAACTAATGAAGCGCTCTCTCATCCTATTCTCCTGGTTGAGACTAAGATTCTTGACATTCACAAGCCCCCTGCCTCCCAACTTTCTTAGAATATATAGTCTTTTTGTAGACGAACTGGGATGTAAACAACGGAACTTTGTCAATGTTCTTCGTGTCAATCTATCCAGTTCATCAAGATCTGCTTCTTAACACCGAAAGAGACTTAACACCGAAAGAGATCAAAGCTGAGTTGGATGAAGTTCATGGCACGTCTGCTCCTGTATTTACAACTGTTTATAATTAGGTAAATGAGTTTAAACGTGGCCGTACATCTATCAAAGATGAACATCGTTCGGGACGTCCAGTGGAAGTGACTACTACTAAGTGACATTCAAACAGTACAGATACACCTGTACTGTTTCAATGGCTAAAACCATGGAATTAAAGTTCGAATTATGGATAACATGCACCATATTCACCGGATTTGGCCCCAGTGACTTTTTTATTCCGGACTTAAAAAAATGGCTCAGCGGAAAACGGTTCACATTGAACGACGAAGTCATCGCCCAAACAGGCGCATGCCTATTTTGAGGACCTTCCGAAATCTTACTTTTTAGACGGCTTAAAAAAGCTGGAGAAACGCTTGAAAAAGTGTATAGAGCTAAGAGGAAATTATGTTGAAAAAAAAATCTACTTAAAATAATTTGTCTTTCTAGCTTTTTCTACGGACCTCGTAATTTGCCAGACTATACTGAATAATTTTGATACTAGAGGTGACCTTATCGGAAGTTTGGACACGCTAAAAAAATACCCATTTGGTTTCAGAGTCTTAGTTGATAATATTCCGTGCTGGCACATTGCTCTAGCTTCTGATGGAAGGTTATCGTCTGTTTTTTAATATATTCTGATACAGTGGCGGATACAGAGGGCGTTGGGGCACCGCCCCTCCAGCATTTATCAAAGTAAACAATTTTTCAGGGCCAAGCACCATATATTATTTCCGTTTAGTTTCTTTCCTTTAACTCATTTTCCTGGTTCACCTCCTGTAGGGTTTCAATAGCACGAAAAGTAGAAAGGAGGAACGGGGAAAGCAAAAAAAATCTTTAGCAGCACTATTTTCTTCTACATCCTCTCAGTTTAAAAGCCCACGAGAGGTTCGGGTTTCAATAGCACGAAAAGTAAAAAGGAGGGAGGGGAAAGCAAACAAAATTCTTCAGTAGCACTATTTTGTTCTACGCTTTCTCACTTTAAAAACCGACGAGCCGCCGCTGTCTGATATTGTTAGTAGACCGAGTTCTTGGTGCCGTTGTCGGTCGCATTGGTTGCCTGGTAACGTACCATGCGGCATTCACATCTATTCATAATATTTAGTTTTGGAGAACCTGCATTTTGTTTATATTGGTAGGCGATGCTTTGCTCCTGATAACGCAAATATAACGTATAAAATACCGAATTAATGACTTATCTAAGAGTAAGGTAAATTTTGTCTAAAGGAGAGAGGAAGAAAATGTAATGGAGTTTTTCGTACTATTATTACATCTTACAGGGTTACTCTTTGGTACAGTGTGTTGTCTGAAGGAGTTATTGATTCGTACTTTTTCAAAAAGGAGATTAATTAGCAAGGTGGTTCATTAGTTTGTACCAAATGATTATCGATTTATAAAACAGCAATAAATGAACTTTTAAATGATTTCATTTTTAGGAAATATATGACTAGTTAACATATTGCTTAATTATAAATAAAAAAAACTTATGAAAGGGCCATATGAAGCTCAGAACTCGCTCACTGTCACTGTTTGGCGCGGTTTTATATTTTATTGTTTTTTAAAATATTTTCCGCGATGATCGATACACTTTTGCATACGTTTGAACCAATTTTCATAGTACTTTTTCCATACCAATTGAGGTATCTCCAAAACATGCATTTTGAACGCATCAACCGCTTCTTCTGGCGTCGAAAATCGTTGACCATAGTTTATTCTCCATGGACGGGAACAAAAAGAAATCATTGGATGCCAAATCAGGACTGTATGGCGAATGACTTATCAATTCGATGTTTTGACCGGTCAAATATTGAGTTGTTCGGTCCTATATGTGAAAGTTCGCGTAGTCATGGTGAAGAATGATTTTGCGTCGCTGATTGTTCTTTCTTATTTCTTCAAAGACTTCTGGTAAACAAATGGTTGTGGGCCATTTACAAAAAACAGGAGACCATTTGCCTCGAAGTGCTTCTTGCGCGAAAAACTTTTGTTGGGTTTGGCTCATTTTGAAAGACCCATACAGTTGACAGCTGTTTATTTTCGGCCTCATACGCATATATCCAAGATTTTTTACCTGTGTAGATATTATACACGCTTTTTGAAGTATCATGATTGTATTTTTTAAGCATTTCTGTGCATTAATTGACATGAGTCTTGTTTTTAGCGATTGTCAAATTATGCGGAATCCAACGCGCACAAATCTTTTTCACAGTTAAATGTTCATGTAAAATATTGTGTAGGATTGTCATACTGATTCCCAGGGATGTCTTAATCTCATGGTATGTTACATGACGATCTTGCTTTATCAGTTCGCCCACAGTATCGATGTTTCCTGGCACAAAAACCGATTTTGGATAGCCTTCTTTAGATTCGTCAGTGAGCGAACGATGGCCACGATTAAATTCACTAAATTAGTGAAATATAGTGGTTTTAGATGGTGCTTCGTCGACAAAAGTCGGAGTGAGTTGATGGATACACTTTTGTTGAGATAATCCACGTCGAAAGTCGTAGTAAATCATCGCATGAAAATTCTCATGAGTTAATTCCCTGAGATGAAATTTTCAAGTCGCTAAACGATACAAATAGATCATTAGAATATTATACGCCAACGAGAACAAGATACTAACATAAGAACAGTGTCAAATGAAAATCTCCATATTCTCAACTTTTCTTTCCAAACTATCACATTAATGTTTGATATAATGTACACTCTATAATGAAAACTAAATTTTCCCGAGAGATGAAAATCAGAAAACCGTTAAAAATAAGCGGGCGAAACCGAAGCTATACATATATGCCCATCTTCCAATCATTCCTCGGGAGAAAGAGAGCAATGTTAACGGGGGAAAGTGAGAACGAAAGGATGTGTAAATATGTTGTGGGGAGGGGGAGAAAAAAACTCAAGTGGCTGACCGAACTCGTTATGAAGGATAATATTACATGTCGCCGGTATATGGGGATATAATGGAAGGATATGAACGAAGTCACGCGTTTCTCTAAACGGTCGGATCATCGACTACTAATAAGGAAATACAAATTATCGGGTTGTATGGAAAATTCGTAGGGATTCTTTTAAGAGAAAATAACTAAGAGAAACGTAAATAAATATTTATTTTCTAGGATTTCAAATGATACACTTGTAGCTCTTTAAGCTACAAGTTTTATTATAAATTTTACTCTACATATGTTTCGCCTTGTTAGGGGCTTTCTCAAGAGTAGTTTGAACTAATACTAATGGTCAAACACAGTGTTTCCAAGTATACAGGTAAAATTATTTCTTTTTTATTTCTTGCTGATACTATCCGAAATATCGACTGGTAAAAACCGGGTTAGTCAATTACAATATGATTTATTACCGGGGGATTTTGGAAATTTAACTGGTCATTCGTGGTTATTATATGACTGCTTCTTAAGGATTTTTTATTTCTAATATTTATAGTAGGTCTAATTTTAACTAACTAACGTCGTGACTCTTTACAGAATGAATGGATCGTTATCTATCATTATCATTAACATTATCTATCATTCGTGAAAATATTAGCTGAAAAGCTGGTGGTCGGACGTTACATAAAACACTGGCACAATTATACTCAAAGTGCATCAAAGAACAAAAAGTACCTGACTTATGGAAAAATGCAGAAATGATCCTTTTACATAAAAAAGGGGCACAGGAAGATTTTAAGAACTACCGTCCAATAACGCTCCCACCAGTAATGTACAAAGTTTTCACTAAGATAATATCTAAAAGAATATTGGAAAAACTGAATGATGCACAACCAAGAGAACAAGCAGGATTCAGAAGTGGATTCAGTACAATGGATCCAGGTTGTACAGTAGACCATAGAAAGGCACAATGAATACACCATGCCACTGTGCTTGGTTTTTATTGACTTCGAAAAAGCATTTGACTCCATCTCAAAGCATGCCATAATGAATGCACTGCTTAACCAGGGGCCAGCATATGTAAACCTATTAGTATCGATATATAATGGAGCCACAGCGACAATTCACCTTGATGATCTTGAAGTGGGAATCAATGTAGAACGAGGTGTACGGCAAGGCGACGCAATATTATTCTTTTCTCGGCTGGTCTTGAAAAAGTATTCCGTCAACTAGAATGGGAACACGATGCTGTAAAGATCAATGGTTCTCCTTTCCCAAGACCCAGAGGAACTGCAAAAGGCTGGCGAACCATTTGGCTTAAAAATAAACCTGAAAAAGAGTCAGGTTATGTTGAATAAATTCGCTGAGGTCAGGAGAATTTCAGTTTTAGGAAGACATTTGGAGATTGTCGACCACTTTATATATCTTGGGCAGAGGATCTTAATAGAGGGAGATACTGTCCAGGAGGTGGAACGGTGGAACTCAATATAGTGTTTAAGAGCAGAGTCTCACTTTGCCTGAAAAGAAAAGTCTTCGATCAGCACGTCCTATTAGGTATGACATAATGAAGTGAAACCTGGACACTCACATCGATTCAAAAACTTCGGGTAGCACAGATCGGAATGGAAAGATGTATGCTTGACATTACAAGACGAGACAGAAAGCCCTGCTAATGGATCAGGGAGCAAACGAAAGTGTGTGACATCATTGGAAGAGTGAAGCAATTGAAATGGAGATTGGCAGGCCATATAGCGAGGCGATGGGACGACAGATGGATCAGGACAATCCTGGAGTTGATACCGCATGATCGCAAACGTCCGCGAAGAAGACCGAAAGCTTGATGCACTGATGACATCGTTAAGTATATAGGACCTGAGTAGCAGAGGAAAGCCCAGGACCATAAGAGTTGGAAGCATGCTGAAGAGATATATACCGCATCCGACCTCAACTTTACCTTTTAAAGGTTAAAACCTAATCCGCCCCTCTTAAAATATTGTTCTCAGAGACCGATATTAATAACAATTTTCTATAAATCCTTGTTAGTAACGGAGGGTTAAAAGAACCACTAATAGAAAATCCCTACGCAGTGCCTGGACAACCCGACATTTTTAATTATACAAAAAGTTAGATTATTATTAGCTTAAATTTTATAAAACTGGCACTACAGAAAAGAAGATATTATGTATGATTTGTTACGTTAAAAATCTGAAAGAAAACAAAACAAACGATCCAATTAACAAGCGGTATTCGCACATCCTTGATCCTAAAACGATTCGCATTTATTCGTCGATTTCGAACGTTGCCCGTTTATTTCCTGTTTGTTTTTGTTCGTCGGCAGTGCTTGTCTGTAATAATTGATACATTTATTACCGTTATTCACTAGCTGTGAAATTAACTTCCATTGCAGCCTTTTTATATCTACCGCAAATTAAATTTGGAGTTTGCCGTCCTCTCTTTCTACCCGGCCCACCGTCTCTCTTCTCCTCTTTTGCTCGGATAGAGGATAAATCATTTCCCCTTTTCGGTTAGTGTTCGCAACCGAGTTTTAACCGGTCGTGAGTTGAAATTAATTAGGTCCGTCTGCTAATAAAACCGTGAGATCGTTATCATTAGTTAATTTTTTAAGATTAATTCAATTATGAAGTTGATTTATTTATGCAAATGTTTTATTTCTGCAGTAGTCTATTGGCAAATAACTTCGTTCGGCTTATTGTTCGATGTAATATTACGCTGGTTGGATCTTTTTTTGCTACAAGGAAAAATGTAATTTTTACAGGGTGTCTCATAAAACTGTGGCTGGGTATAATTTTGTTCATAAATGTTCATCCGTTTTTGCATTCTGCTATTGATTCTAAACATATTTCGTGAAAGTATTCTCTGAATAAATAAATTGCTCTCCTTCATAGCACGTGACAATGAAAACTGTCAATAAACACTAGAACATATGATAGATATTTAGGTTATATTTTGGATCTCGATATAAAGTATCTAGTGAACTGACAGTCGGTCATCAGTCTGTGATTGTCATACCCATAGCTTATCGATCTAATTATTGTGGCAAATTCAAATACCATTTATTTCACCTCCAAATATCTTATAATATATCTGAATTGGAATTAAAGATCTCAGAATCATTGACTGAAATTAATTTTACAGTATAAACAAAGTTTTTAAAATAGAGAAAGTGAAAACTTTTGAAAAATAAAAAAAAAAATTTTTCAATTAAATACAAAAAACAGAAGGAAAAGTCGGCCCACTCCCCTTTGCACGGGAATATTTACAGAAAAAAATCAAAGTTTTTTTTGAGAGACAGAAAAAAAAATTGAAATTGTCGGACTTAAAAACTGAAAAATTTCATAAAACTTGACTTCTGACAAACAAAAATTTAAAAAAAAAACGTATCAATAGGTCAATTTTTGAAAAAGTTATGGCTATTTGAAAAAAAAAGTCATTTTTTTCAAAAAGCTATAACTTTTTTTGGGTTGGGTAAAAAATTTGAAAAAATTCTTAGAATAGTCTTTGGGGGGGTAGAAAAGGACACAAAAGTTTCAGCGAAATCGAAAAGGGTCGCGTTCAAAAGTGGTCGTGTGTATATATATATATATATATATATATATATATATATATATATATATATATATATATGCTTGATTTGCTTATATGGGCAGAAGTTTCGTCTGTTCGTGGTTAGACTCATCATATGCTCTCATCTCCCTCGACAAAGAATAGGGAGTCCCTCTTCACAATCGAACAACCAATATTTTCCAACCAACTTCTCGTCGGTTGGCTTATAAATGGACTTTGGACTGCGTCCAAAGAAGTAAAATATATATATATATATATATATATATATATATATATATATATATATATATATATATATATATATATATATATATATATATATATATATAGCCACCATTGCCCGTCATTCTGAATAGGGCACCAGGTCTGCTAAAAAAATTGCATAGTGGGCCCATGGAGAAGAATATTAATAAACAAGGAGCATTCACTTTACTAGTAGCCGTCATCAGTCAGGCTGAACTGAATATAACTAAGCGTCTGAAGGAACTCTCACGTTCACGCCCTCTAAACTACTTGGAATTCTTGTTTACATATTTGTCTGTTTACATATTTGTTGTTACATTCTTGTCTGATAGATGGACAAAGATTTTCGTGACTATTGTCACTTTAAAACCTTTATTTCTCTTTCTTGGCGTTTCCGCTACTTGACATCCGACGGAGTGGGTCAAGTACTTTGCACCAGTCCCCCTTTGCAGGACAAGTAAACAGAGTTATTGAGGATATTTCTTAAATATATCAAAATATGTAGTTTATCTAGTTTGACGATCACAATTAGAGTACTTCATTTTCGTTACATTTTTGTCTCAATTTCAAGTGTAAACTGTAAGTTCCCATATGTAGAAGTAAAATGTTAAAAAACGAGCACCACACTCTGCAACATTGAGATATAATATGTTGTTAATTTTTTTTTGTTTTATGAAAGAGGTTTAATTTTTGACAACAGTTAAAATGCATACAGACTATACAAACAACAGAGGTCACCGACCAAGAAACGTTGTTTCCCTTTAGCAATATTAAATTAAGCCGGTTGCATAATTATGGCGTTCGGTGCTGCCATCGCTGGACCAATTAAATTAACCCTTTGGTCCCGAAATTTAATACGGCTAGTGGGACCGCATCAACATCGTACGGGATGCAAGACCATTCAGAAAACCGCGCCTGATTATTAATTGTTGCGGTCTCGTGTTTAATAGTCCATTAATTTTTAAATGAATGCAATATTTTTCTTCGAAATGACCGCTAGTTAAATATAGTTTAGGATAAATGGCCCGGTTCCTGTACGAAGCCTCGTTAATTAAGCGAATAATATCCTCATAAAAATTAATAATTCATTTAAATATCTTTCAGTTTTACAGTAACTTTATCTTTCGATTGGACCCTGGGGAAAAATGAACGGTACGTGGGGCAGAGTTTCTGCACACAATAAGAAGAAAACAAATTAATGAGTACAAGTGACTTTATAGTTTTTCAAAATATTCTTTTGTTATATCAAAACAGTTTTGTCACTTAGAAACGGCGTTCTCAGGAACACAGGCATTTTACATAGTCATCAATAGGGCGATCGAGTGTTAATAAGACACGAGGTGATAAATCAGAACTATATGACAGATGAGATATCATTCTAGTGATTGTTTGTCTTGTAAAAGCTTCATTGCTCGAGGGGCTGTGTAAAAATTTAAACTGTAAGGATAAGGGATGGAAAGGTAAAGTGAAAAACTGACTTTCTGTACCTTTTACTAAACTATCCCCTACTAAACTATACCTTACCTAAGCCTAGTACTGTACCCTATCCCTATCGAGGGCTTGAAGCTGAGGCGAACGTCTACCTTAGGAGGATATGAGCTGTACGAGATTACCCCGCCATCTGACGTGGTAATTTTATATAGTATGTAGCCCGGACCGTTTCTTCAGACTTTTCTGTGTTCAGCTCGGGCCTGACTGATGGAGGTTTAAGGCCAGAAACCGGTCTGGGAGATACTTACTAACATTATGGTGACGATTGGAGGAATGGGAAGGCTACCCCCATGAAGAATGTATGAAAAATTAGTCATATTTCTCGCCACGGACCCACTATGCAACGTTTTCATCATATCTTGTACCCTAACCAGTGCTTGACGGGGACGGACGGTTCGCGTAATCTTGGCTACTGCAAACCTACCCGTAATTTACAGAGAGCAATGGTTTGAAAATGCGATATATGATTTTGGTAAAACGTCATCAAAAATGGAAAATTTCTCAAATGAACGTATTGATTCCCGGAAAAATTATTTTAACATATTAACCACAAGCCCAACTTTGAGCTATTCGGTCCTCAATCGGAACTACTGACGCCTTGGAAACCAACATACTTGAAACAATTATGAACATAAGACCTAATTATTTGAAAAAGGGGTCTGAAATTGGATTCACGGAATACACTTCGCAGAAGTAGCCGTTGCGGAGATTTGTCCGAAATTGTATTCAAATATTAATGCCATTGAATGTTATATGACATAAAATACTAACTACCGACTTCGAGAAAACCAAGAAATCGAACAATACACAGATATACATAGCGATATGAGAAAAAGAAGACTTAAGTTTTACGGACACATCAAACGGATGAATCCGAGTAGGCTAACTAGACAAATAGTCGAATTTTATGAAAATAGGAGTAGAGCTAAAGTAGAAATAATTAAATGGATTGCGGCAATTAAAGAGGACCTAAGATCAGCAAATATTACACAAAGTGAAATTCAGGATAGAGGTTGTTTCAGACACAAGGTTAACGTTTGGAAGGTTGGCCAGATAGAAAAATGTAGGAAGACTGGAACAACTTGGTCTAACGAAAGGAAAAAAGCTCATAGCGAAAGAATGAAATTAGTATGGCGCAAAGGAAGGCTAACAACAACAAACGCCTCTAATTGTACTTCGCGTGGTCCACCAGGGCCCATACGTGAATAATAATAATAATAATAAAATATTAAAGTTGCTGTTTATGTAACCGGAACTGGCAACAATGGTATTGCTAGGCGCTATGTGACATATGCATCGTAAAGTTTGATACTATTGGCTGTATACGTAGCAAGAACGTTTTGTCATATGGACGCTAGTTGTGTTGTTTAGTGACTTCAAAATTGCATCTCAGTTAAAAAATTTAAGTAAATAATGATAATGTTTGTGCTATGATTTACTACGACTTTCGACGTGGATTATCTCAACAACAATTCAATTCAATCGCTCATGCACTAATTTAAAGGTCATCCAAAATCGGTTGTTGTACCAAAAAATATCGATACTGTGCGCGAACTGATGAAGCAAGATCGTCATGCGACATACCGTGAGATCGAGGCATCCCTGGGCATTACTATAACGAGCATACACAAGATTTTACATGAACATTTAGTCGGAAAAAAAAATTGTGCGCGTTGAATTCCGCATAATTTGACAATCGCTCAAAAAAAAGGTCGCGTCATGGCCAAACACCGAAAATGTTAATCGACAACCCTATATTTTAACTCCTACTCATCAATACTATTGTCGGATTTGTCTTCCAGTGATTATTTTTGTTGTTCCCGGAACGCCTTCGAATGTTTCGTTCCAACATTAGTTCTGTCTATATTGTTAGTGGATTAAACATTTAAAATCCATCACGTCACTAAAACAAATACTGTTATAAATGGAATATATCGTTAGTAATGCCGACTGTTTTGTTTAGTACGCATCGCAATCGAATTTTATCAATATTAATATTTAACGATTACCGGGATTGTCAATTTAAAAGTTACATATGTCTGTACGTGCACAATGAAATCCTAATTATTTTTGATTGATTTCACTGAATAATTACTAGAACGGCTAGATACGGATGAAAAGTCATATAATTAATGGCGTTCAATTGATTTTACAGATTTTGATAATTAATTTCCCATTTTTAAAAATATATTTTAATTTACATAATCGAGTTCATTTTAAGTGTTGTATTGGAGAATTTATAAAAAGTTATGGAAAATTCATTATATTAGGTACAAACATAACGTTCACATAAAGGGTCTTTCAAATTGAGCTGCTTTTTATATCATGAATACAATACAGACTTTGCGTTGATTTCAAATAACTCTTCGGTATTGTATAGATTGATAACATTGAAGTATAGTGTATGACATTTAAACACTCTTTTCACTCACTATTTTCTCAAAATTTTGGATTATATTGGCTGGTATTGACATAACCGTGGCTCTATCTCACCAATGACTCGAGTAATTTCATCCTTTAGTTCAGGAATCAATTGTGGATTGTTGTTATAGTCCTGGTTTTCACATAATCTCAAAGAAAATAGTCCAACAGTGTCAGATCACATGATCTTGTTGGCCAATTAACATCACTGTTTCTTGTAATAACTCATCCAGGATTTTTTTCTCTCAATAATCATCTGTTTCATTAGCCGAGTGAGGTGTAGTGCTATCCTGTTGGGACCACATATTTTCCAGATCTATATTATTCAATTCAGTCCACAAAAATCCAGTTATTCTCCCACAATATCGAACCGCATTCAGAGTTACAGTTTCACTCGCAACATTGTGAAAGTAATACACTTCCTGACCATAATGCATACCAAACAGTGACTCGTTTAGAATGTAAAGATTTCTCATGAATCAATCATTTTTCTCACCGCAAATACGACAATTTTGTTTATTAACATAGCCACCAATTTCAAAATATGCTTCATCTGAAAAGATGATTTTTCGAGGAAAATCATCTGTTTATTCTTTGAACCGATTGACAAATGCACGATTTTTTATTGTTTTTATTTTGTATTGTGTTTTTATCCTGTATTATTTGAAGCTTATGTGCCTTCAGAGCTAAATCCTTTCGTAAAATACACCATGTTGTGGATTCACTGAGTCCAAGCTGTTGTGAACGTCGACTAATGGAAATTTCTGTGTCTTCAGCAACACTTATGTATCAAATCAATATGCTCTTGTGAACGACCATTACGACTATATATTGCTCTTATTTTATCTTCCTCCGAACCAGTTTCTTGAAATTTTTGAACAATTCGAATGATAGTGCTTTCAGATTGATAATTCTGAACGCTCATTTTCATAAAATAATTCAAAAACTTTTAACGCGTTGTTGTATTGTTTATGACACCATTTTTATAAATGTCATTCATTATACTTCTGAAATGAGACTAGACCTAGGCAAATTCACAATGCCATCTGTATTTTATTCAAGAATTAAAAAAAAACGCACAATTTGAATGACTCGTTATATTTCTGAAACTGATATGTAGGAATATATAGACACTCTTCGAGTGTAGACTGCAGAATCTGTTTGAATCAGATTTTTTCTCGCCATATAGTTATTTTAAAGAATCATCTTTAAGCTTTAAAATGAGGTGCATATGAATCTACTGTAAATATAACCTGAAAAAATAATTGTAGACGCGACGTCGTTCGAAAAGCAACATATGAAGAAGTGCCTTCTTTCCTTCTTTTCGCTGTTTCAACTGCATAAAAATGCTGCGAAAGATCAGGATATGGTTTGTTTGGCTTTGAAAGATAATGCTATTTCGTACAGTCCTTGTAAGAAGTGGTTCCATCAATGTCGAACTGGAAAATTTAACTTATATTATGCACAACGTCTGCCAAAGCCAAAAAGATCGGAGGATGAAAAATTGGAAGCATTGCTGAAACAATCCTTGTCGCGCATTGTTAAAACTCGGACAGGAACTGGAAATAAAACCACAGCCCATTTCTAAATCTTTACACAAGCTAAAGAAGTTTCAAAATGGGAGTCGTGAATGCTATGAACTCACAGCTGAGAATAAGGATGCTTTGATGAATGAAAAATGAAAGTCATCTGAAGAAAATCTGAAAGTCATCAGTCTTGAATCTGAAAGTCAATAATACAACAATTATTGACTTTCAGATTCAAGAAAATTAACTTCATGCATAAGATTGTAATCTGTGACGAACTGTGGGCCCTCGACGATAATCTAAAAAGGTAAAAATTAATTCTGGTGAGCCATCACCCAATGCTGTAAAACCAAATCCATCCACGCCAAAAAACCGTCATGGTGCGGGTGGGCTGATAGGGAGGGATCAGCTGAGTGTCGTGAATTATAAGTCGGTACTACTGACCGTTAACAGCAGCAACCGATTATTTGTATTGATGACGCTCTGGAGAAAAACAGGCCCTAAACTGGCAAACTAAGAATGGAAGTAACTTTGCTTTGCTTGCCAACTTTCGGCAACAATCATCGAGTTAAGCCGAAATTTGGCTCACTCGAGAAAGTGTTTCTCATTCTAGGTTTCGACAGTTAGAAAGATGGCGAAGTCTAGAATGCGAATAAATCAGGAATGCGTGCACTTGAGAAGGATTTTATGCAAATAGTATGGATTTGTGATATATCCAATAGTATATTTGATAATTGTAAAAATTGTTATATTCTACCTTCAGATTCAATGAATAATATAGGAAAATTCTGATGTGTACGAGGGTTGCTATTTATGTATCCGGAATAACAAATATTTATCACTGAACATGGTTTTATTGTTTGTCAAAATATTTCCCGCGATGATTAATACACCTTTGCATACATTTGAACCAATTTTCATAGCATTTTTTCCATTCCGATTGAGGTATCTCCAAAACATGCATTTTGAACGCATCAACCGCTTTTTCTGGCATCGAAAATCGTTGACTACGAACCAAAAACCTCTTGCCAAATCAGGACTGCACGGCGGATGACCTTTCAATTCGATGTTTTGATTGGTCAAATATTGAGTTGTTCGATCCGATGTTACGTTAATACTGAACGCGATACTGTTAATACTGAACGCTACCGACAATAAATGATCGATTTGAATCAAGCTTTGCGTAAAAAACGACCAGAATATCAAAATAGACAACAGAAAGTGAATTTGCTTCATGATAATGCACTATCACACAAAGAAAAACTGGCCAAGGAAACGATTGAGGCGTTTAGTTGGGATATACTTTGGCGTGCGGCTTACTCACCAGACTTGGCTCCGTCCGATTATTACTTATTTGCATCAATGAGGCACGCACTTGCTGAGCAGCGCTTCACTTCTACTATACGAAAATGACTCTATGACTGGCTTGCCTCAAAAAAGCAACAGTTTTTTTTGGCGTGGCATCCACAAATTGTCAGACAGGTGGGAAAAATGTATAGCTAGCGATGGGCAGTACTTCGAATAAAATATTCTTTATCATTTTCATACAATAAACGCCATTTTCTATACAAAAATTCCGGTTTCATATTTACATACCTGGTATATATGCTTAATAAGGATCTTCTAGTTTACCCACTATACCGTCTATCACAATCCTGACAACTAATATCATAAATCCCCCATTTTTTCATACTTTATCCCATGGATTCCCCATGGCTTAATTAATTATTGCCAGTCGCGTTGGTGCGGACGGTTTGAGCAGCGACCTGCCGCTGCTGTGCCGAAACCGCACCGGAGCGGTAGTTGGTTCGATTGTAGCGCTCGGATGGTTGTTTTTCTTTTTTTCTTCTGTCCGTTTACTTTCTAAATGTTTGTGATTGTTTCTAGGCAAGAGTGTAAAATCCGACTACGAATTACCCCTCAGTCACGCCAGTCAAAGGTTTTAGGTTTCCTGATAGACTTATGGGTAGGCACATAACCAAGGGTTCATAGCCCGAGGGGATGATACCCTGATGGGGGTGCTGGCCTGGGTTTGTCGGAAGCTGATGACTGTGGTTCGGAAACCACGTTAAGCTGTAGGTCCAGTCGCTAAATAGCCTTCGCAGTTGCAGATGCGCCTCTAACACCAACACTTTACCTTTACCTTTTTTATGAATTATTAATGTCCACCTTCTTCAAGTATTGTCTAAATCTCGTGTTAATTGGGACTCAAACGGTATTGCCTTACATCTATATTTATTCTGTTCATTTGAAAAAGTCGAAGATTCTTACAATAATTGTCTAATCTTTTGTTATATAATTAATATATTTACAATATTCTTATTATAACCATTCACTTCAATTTTAATTCGTTGTTATAATTATCTACTTTACTATCTTATTGATTCCGCATACCTGAGAGAGTTACTTGACTTTAAAACAATTTATATAAAAAGATTGTTTCAGAGAAAATTTCCCTAATAAGATTATGTATGAAACAAACTTGTTTTCTACTTGGTAATATGTTTTACGAACAACAAGAAGGAACACCAATGAACAATCCTCTGTTACTCTCTTACCAAACTCATTCATGATCAAATTGGAAACTGATCTGAGCTATGAATTCAGTGACTTTTCTAGGGTGTTACCCTAAAATATATAGATGATGTTATTGCAATTTTCTATTCAAAAAGTTAAAACTTTATTAATATTTTGCTTAGAATGTTTTCTATGCACTTGATGACAATGATAGATTACCTTTTTTGGATGTTTTAGTTAGTAGGACTAATCAAAATAGATTAGATTTTGATATTTTTAGAAAAGACACTTGGATATACATTCCAAATGATTCGAATCATAGCTTCTATAATCAGATAACTAGTTAAAAATTTTCAGATAGATATATTAACGAATGAATGAATGAATTTTTCTTTAAACAAAGGTAATTATAAAAAAAATTAAAATTATGTAGGGAGGTATACGAAGTGAATGATTATAATAAGAATATTGTAAATATATTAATTAGAAAAGAAAAGGTTATTAAAAGAAATTAGGTTATTAAAAAGAAAGAGTTATTGAAAGAATTTTCGAACATAATAAAAATAAATCTATGGTAATATCGTTTGATGCTCAATCAATACGAGGGCTAGGCAAGATTTTTAAAACGGTGGATATTAGGTAGTAACAAACCAAGTCCTATGCCGGTAATCCAAAGGATAAAGTAGAGCAACCTGAAAAATTGGGGATTTATGAAATTAGTTGGCAAGGTTGTGTTAGTTGCAATTAGTGAGAAGGTATATTGGGCAAACTAAAAGATATAGTGACATAGATATAGTAACAGGGCCAGGCCTAATAAAATAACAGGTAAAAAGATAAAATTAATTTTATATCTGGTTTAGTAGTTTCGAAATAGTTTAGTTTATTCGCATCATTTTCTTAAACAGTGCAGTTCTATAATTTCGATCGTATTTTTATTACTCCAAATGTGCTAACAATGTGGCGTTCTTGGCAAGATAATGATCATTGTGCCTCCGGTAGTGCTATTTTTAAACGAAAACATTTATCGTCCTATGCTAAATAAATTGTTAAAAATTGTGTATGTTTCTTTATTAATGTAAATGCAGTCGCAGCAGAAATGCCTTCATTAACGAAAACGCCGTTGTCTACAGTTAAAGATATTGTGACGAAGCCAATTAAAGCCAAAAAAGTTGTTCGTAGTGATTCTGGTAAAAACAAATGTGACGAAAGCGACAAAGAGTTAATTCGAAGCAAAATTTATGCGATGCATGAAGAGCAAACTGTGCCTGCATTGCATTCATTGCTACAACGACTAAGGAAAGATGAAACCAACATTCTTTGCAGCAGAATTAGCCTCTGGAGAATATTATCTCTAATGGGTTTTGCATATCGGATCATTAATAAAAGACAAATATTCATGGAATCACAACGATTGTGACGATGGCGATTTGACTACTTAAACGCTATAAAAAATACAGATTAGAAAATCGTGCCATTATCTACCTTGATGAAATATGGTTCGATACACATGAGACGCCAGCAAAAGAATCGGTAGATACATCAAGAAAATGCCAAACCAAAGCCCCAGCAACAAGGGAAAAAGAATTAAAATTTTACATGCTGGTTTCGAGGATAGATGGGTTCCAAATTGTTTACGGTTGTCCTCCAAAAATATTATACATTCATCTTTGGACTACCATGACAGCACCAAAGGAGAACTTTTTAAAGATTGGTTAATAAATAGCCTTTTGCCCAATGTGCCGAATGAAAGCGTAATTGTAATGGACAATGCTAGTTATCATAACCGCCAAAAAATAAAGTTCCTAATGTAAATAACATTAAATTGGAAACGGCTAAATTGGCTAAAAACGATATTTACTTCTATATCTAGAAATATTAAAGACATTTAATATTAAAAAGGAATATGGATATGATACTATTGCTGCCGATATAGGACATACGGTTTTACGCCTTCCCCCGTATTACTGTATTTTTAATCAATTGAGCATATGTGGATTAGATAAATTATATAAAATATATAAAATAAAAAAAAAAGTTGGATAAATCTGATTAACCATGTTATTAAAATAGAAAATTCCTATGTATCATTTACTAATAATATAGAACCACTTATTATTAATGTAGATCAAAGTGACAGTGAGAGTGAAACCGAATTAAATGTATAATTAAATTTAAGTTATAATTTTTATTGTACTAATAGATACATTTATTTATTTATTTTTATTGTACTAATAAATTCAAAATACACAAACTAATAAACAATGTTTTAGTCACACATATTAATAATAATAACAATAATTTAACAATAGTTTATTTTTTCCAAAATTATTTAGAAATTAAACCACTCCGACTCTGGCTCTTTGAAGAAACTAGGAATATTTTTATTGAAATTTATGGGGGCAAATAACATTTTGCCGAAAGGCAACGAAATATCTTGAATCGGGCTATACACATTAACTAAATATAAAGAACACATTGCCCACTTTATTTATGGGATAAATGAAAAATCTTGTGTTGCCAAAAGATATTAGTGATTTAAGACTTATTAAAAATGTAAATAATAATAGGGCTTTTGATGCATATGAAAGCGTTCAAAAAGAAAAATGCAAGAAAACCTTGAGCCGGGATAAAGAACCTATTCCACTCAGTCAACATTTTCATTTATTAATGTACTATTAATTAATAATTGATTAAAATGATGAAATAAATTATTAAATTAGAGGATTTATTAGGTCCAATAAATGCAGTTAGTAAATCTCTTCGCGTTTAAAACAAATACCCTATAGATCTACTAATTTATTTTGCGTTAGTTCTGTCTTTTATTTGTCCCGTTATAAAAAAACTGAAATTACATGTAATGAATATATGTTGTAAAACGTAGCATAACTTTTTATCAGTTAATTTAATATATATGACCTACATAATTTCTTTGGTAAAGCGCAATTTTATGCCCATAATAAAACGAAACTCTACATGTTTTAATCAAAAACTCAGTGGAAATAAATCAGATAAGCAAAATGTTTCTCTACGCGGAATGAAACCCTGGCTCATGTTCTTCTCAGTTCTGCCAGATTCTCGATAAAAATGCAGCGAAGAAAAAAACTTATTGTTTCATATTTAATATATTTATTTATACTTCTTTTTGTTTCAGGTATGGTTCTCACGCAACTGCGCTTTATGCGTAAGTATTATGGCTTTTTTATGCACTAACATATACTACATTGTATTCAAATTTGAAGATTTGCATAGTTGTAGATTAGTAAATTAAATTAAGTTTTAATTAAGTTCTAGTGGTGCTAGATAAGTTAAAAACTCATTCGATCAAATGAATACGAAGAATGTATACAGTATGTCAGTGGGGACTCGTGGGAGGGCGTAGAAGAAAATAGTGGTGTTGAAGATTTTTTTTTGCTTTCCCCTTCCTCCTTTTTACTTTTCATGCTACTGAAACCCTATACAGGAGGTGGACAAGGAAAACATTAAGATTTTGTATTTTGAAGATGGGTTGTTGCTTGTTGCTTGTTTCCCGAAGAGTAAAGCATTCAAACAGTTTATTGTAACTGCAAATCAATAGAGAAAATTCGAAAAAGTTCATCAGAAGTTCGAAAAGTTCAAAAAAATATCAAAGTTTTATGACAAAAAAGCTTTCTTGTACACATTTTTGTCGGTGAATAGTACCTCGCTGTTTCCTAGTTTTTAAAGTGAAATTCCATTCGCCTATTTTTATTATTAGTAAATTTTTTAATAACTTTTTCATTAAAGTCCGGAATTAGTTCGACCATGGCACTCTCAATATTTAACATACCTAAAGCACAAATGTTTTAGATCCCTCACTCCTTCGCGCGTCCATTGCTGCTCATCACCAAACAATAAACACACAAAACAAAACAGAGAATTAGTGTCTTCACAACCAAATTTTCGCGTAAAACTTGCCTTATTTTTACATACTTTTTGAACTTGACTCAAATTCAACACGGGCGTGGGACGACCGTTAGTTTTTAATTCAACTTTCAGTCCAAACTTAAATTAGTCATTATTAACTGTTTTAAATCAGACACCTTCATGTTTGCAATTAAAAGTTGATTATTTCTATTTAAAAAGTACTACTCAGTGTGTACACATTCAGCAAATCCCAAATCAAAATAATCATTCGCGAGGCTAACGAAATGCGCCACGCCAGACATATCAAAAGTTCCGTATCTGTCAAATCAGCGTTTAAAAATAATTATCGAGCCGTTCGGTCGTAGGGAATATACGTTCAAATCGCATGTTTTAGAAAGCAGTTAAACCCTCAAATTTTGGGAACTAACAAAACATGTAAGGCCAACGACGAGATAATATGACGTGTCGTACGGCCGCTGGAGGTAAACGTCCTACCAACGATGTAAACATTGTGGCGAGAGGATGGAATTTTTATCTGAATTATTTGGTGTGATGGGTCGACAAACGTTCTTGTACATTTGTAGATTTTAATTTTGAATAATATCTTAAAATGAGTTAAAGGAAAGAAACTGAACGGAAATTAAATATGGTATTTTGCTCTGAAAACTTGTTTACTGTGATAAATCCTGGAGGGGCGGCGCCTCAACGCCGCTCCCTCACGAGCTGCCACTGGTAGATGTACCATTTATAGCAACTTTGAGATTTAAATTGATATATTAAGTATTTCATTGTTACTATAGCATTTTGTAGTATATTTCTAGACTTCTTAGATATATTGGCAACACTGGTAATACTTTATTTTACTCGTTCAAAGTATAATTTCAGTAATATCTAGATCCGTGGTGTATCATAACAAATTTTAATTATTGTTAGTAAAAATCTTAAGACAGGCATTGGTAAACAAATCATTGATATTTATTAGAAATTACAATAGTCTTGCAGTTATTAACTTATATACTATTTAGATAATTTAATAATTCATACAAAAATATTAATTTACAAATGATAACCTAAAATATGAATAAAATAGCCCATGACCACATGGGTGTACCATGGCCACAATTAGCGCACACAATATCCAGTTTTGGCCCTCATTTTAATTTATTTAATCTATTTCATTCTTTACGCGTCTATACTTGGTCGTATCATTGAAGATAAATTGGAGGAATGGTTATAGGGAACTAGTATAATGGATTATCCTATTAACAAAGACTTTTTGATACATTCTGTAAAGCAATTTGTAGAAGCAGAATGTATATGTAATCCTTATAAAAATAATCTTCCCAGAATAAAATGGTTCGAAGGTTTCCTTAAACGTCATCCACGTGTAGGACAAACATGAGCTAAAGATCTTTGTAAAACTCAGGCAATTGTCACTAAAAATGCCATACGTTCTTGGTTCTCTCATGTGGCAGAAGAACTTGGTCAAAATATAGAGATCCTTAAAGACCCTCGGCGTGTATTTGATATGGATGAGACGGCCCTAGATCTTTTACCAAAGGATGGCCTCGTTTTGGCAGAAAGAGGAAGAGGTGTGTATGATGTAGCTGGTAATGATAAAAAAAATGTTACTATACGATTTCCTGTTAACGCTGTTGGAGAATTTGCACCGTCGCTGACTATTTTCAAATATGAACGATTACTTAAAATTCGTGTTGACTCTGCTCCAAAAGATTGGGGAATAGGAAAATCAGAAAATGGGTGAATGACAAGTGAATTGGATCTTTTACCCATTTCTCTCGAAGAGTAAAATTCAACTACCAGTTATTATATTCTTAGATGGCCATGTTCTTCATATGTCTATGCAACTGAGTAAATTTTGCAAAGGTAAACAATTCATCTTGTGCTATTTTCCTCCTCATTTTATGCCTTTAGTCCTTTAGTTAATAATGTTATTATAAAGAATGTTTCTAATTTTACTATTATTACAATGCGTCAAAAGCCATTAGCCATAATGCCATATTGTTATGCAACCGAAAAAAAAACAAACAATGTCAAGTGGAACATAACTAATGTCAAGTGGAATATTTACCTTCAGTAATAATGGCTGGTAAGATGCTAAAGACAAAGAGAAAAATGATAAAGAAGAAGAAAAAGGATTCAAGAAAATCGAAAGAGAAGAAAGAATGGAGAAAAATAAAAAAAATAAAACAAGCGAAATTGGATGAAAGTTCTAAAACGATCGCAAGAGGGCGTGACGAGCTAAACATTTTTAAAAATAATTTTTGTGTGTATTTTCAAGTGTTAACCGAGTAAGAAAAATTCTCAGTTATAATTAGCAAACTGTCTCCTACAACTTTGTTTTATGACATTCTGTCGTAACTTCGCGAATAAAGAAGTGGTGGGGAGTTTTACCTATTTAGATAAAAAGTCGTCTAATGTCCGTTGCCTAAACCGATTTTCCTCAATTTGGATTCATTTAAAAGACCATTGCTGGGACAATCAGATAATCCGGGAGATAAATTATTTAGTTTATAAATGAAACCGCGAGGTGGCGTTACATTTAACAAGAGATTTTTTGAAGTTTTGTTCAGTTTTTTCAAATTGAATGGTACAGCTTTTACTACATGGCAAGAAAGGTGATTTAAAGAGGAATCGTCCAGTGAACATCCGAAATCGATATCTCTGACATGTCAAGAGATATTTCGATTATTCTGAAAAAAATCAGTTAGTTTTAATATTTACCGTAATATTATGTTAAAAATTGGTCTTAATATTTAGGTCAAAATCGCAACCGCAACAATTTTATTTAAAAAATAAAATTATCTATTCAGTATCAATCATCATAAATGTTCTAATCCTGACCTTGATAATATTTTCTAATTTAATTACATAAGCGGAAAAAATGCCTTTCCCCGATTGTTGCATTTTCTCTTTTGTGATGCTTAAATACTACTTGACAGAATATTGAAATCAGTCATTAATAAATATACCTACTCTTTCTTTTAAACTAAATGAATGGATGAACGTTTTCGGGTTTCCAAATAAAGGCATGCAATCCTTAGGTACATTACACAAAGAGTGTAAGAAGGCAACCATGGAAACAAACAAAAACAGTCAAATTAACTTGTCAGTTTTGAAATGCATTACATTTTCAACATTGCATTTATTGATTATTAATAATTATTATAATAATATCTAACAATGCCTTTTACGAATAACGAGGCCTATGACATGTTGGCGGTGTATTTCCAATGTTTTGAAAATGCATGTATTGCAGAGCGGCAATATGGAAGTCAATATCCCGAAAGAAGGCATTATTCGAAGAAGGTGTTTACACGTCTAGCAAGATGCTTACGAGAAAAAGGAATTGTGCATGCAGATCCAGTCCGCACCAGGTTACGATCCATTCGTAATGGAGATAATGTGGTAAATGTTCTAGCTTATGTTGAAACCAACCCCCATTTAAGTATCAGACAAATATCTGAAGAATTAGGTGTTAGCAAGACATCCGTTCATCGAATCTTAAGAGATAACAAACTGCACCCCTATCATGTTGTCTTACACCAAGCCCTTTTGGATAATGATTTCGACAGACGGTTAGACTATTGTCACTGGTTAAAAAATATGTGTAGTGGAAATAAACAATTCTTAAAACGCATACTATGGACTGATGAAGCTACTTTTAGCAGTGATGGAGGCGTTAACTTACATAATATGCACTACTGGGCAGTTGCTAATCCACACTGGATGTTAGAAATCAACCACCAAAATAGATGGAGTGTGAACGTATGGTGTGGTGTTTTGGGAGACAAAATTATTGGTCCCTTAATTTTTAATGGACATTTGAATAGTGGAACATATTTAAATTTTTTACAAAATGGACTGCCAGAACTAATGGAAGATGTTTCGTTGGAAACAAAAAGACAAATGTGGTACCAGCATGATGGATGCCCTGCCCACTTCTCGCAGGTGGTTCGAAACTTCTTGGATGCTTCGTTTCCAAATCGTTGGATAGGACGGGGTAGTTTATTTTCGTGGCCGGCGCGCTCACCGGATTTGACAGTCCTCGATATTTACTTGTGGGGAAGACTAAAAGACCTTGTTTTTCAAACTCGACCTACCACAGGAGAAAACATGATTGAAATAATTCAAAATTCAATAACCAGCATTTCAAGAGCGGAAAATGAAGCTGCCATTTTTAGTACTCGTCGAAAAATAAATCTTTGCATTTCTAAGGATGGAAGGCATTTTGAACATTTAGAAAGGCGTTAAAGTTCAGATTCTGTTAATTATTAGACTGTTGTGCTGTTAATTTTATTTGACTGTTGTTATTATTATTATCTTCATTGTTGGCCCGTTGGCTTTTAAACACGCTCCAAATTAATATGGCACGAAGAATTTGGACCAATCCTAAGCCTGGGTAAAGTGTGAAGGAAGGCAAACATTAGGTTAATATTTTTTTAACTTAATGCAGGTAGTAGTGAAATAATAACTGATTTTTTCAGAAAAATCGAAATATCTCTTGACATGTCAGAAATATCGATTTCGGGTTTTCACTGGACGATTCCTCTTTAAATTACCTTTCTAGCCATGTAATAAAAGCTGTACCATTCCATTTGAAAAAACTGAACAAAACTTCAAAAAAACTATTGTTGAATGTAACACCACCTCGCGGTTTCATTTATAAACTAAATAATTTATCTCCCAGATTGTCTGATTGTCCCAGCAATTGCCTTTTAAATGAATCCAAATTGAGGAAAATCGGTTTAGGCAAACGGACATTAGACGACTTTTTATCTAAATAGGTAAAACTCCCCACCACTTCTTTATTCGCGAAGTTACGACAGAATGTCATAAAACAAAGTTGTAGAAGACAGTTTGCTAATTATAACTGAGAATTTTTCTTACTCGGTTAACACTTGAAAATACACAAAAAAAATGATTTTTAAAAATGTTTGATTTCCCTTAATTTCTTTTACTGGGGCTGCATAAAAAAGTGTATTAAAATTCAATACAATAATCTAGCCGAATTGCGTCACACAATTGTTCAAACAGGAGAAGAAATACATGCAAGGAAATTCTCACGACTGGTGAAAATATCTGTTCTGAGACGATTTGAAGCATTAGCTTAGTTTTAAAGAAAAATATTGTGATACAAAAAGTTTAACAATAATTCCTTTCATTTCATTTTGATTAAGTTTTATCTTAATAAAATAATAGACCATTTATTAGTTTGACCCACATACATTGTCTTTGGGTTATGTTTGTTTTTTAAATAAGGTTCCTTTGCAGAGAACAACACTGAAAAATTGGGCCATTTGTAATCACAATAGCTAAAGATATAGCCTAGGGTGTCGAGATTTTTAAAAATATACCTATATTATATATTCCTACGGGAACGGGATATTCAAAAGCAGGACAGACAAATAGAGTCGCCGGGGCACTCCGCTTCTGGGCATGGCCATTGTGGTACACAAAAGTATAGTTAACTATATTAAGGAAATCACCTCCATAAACAACTAACGACAATGCGCATACAATACGCTAATAAAAAATACACCATGATCAACGTACATGTCCCCACAAACGGGGACAACAAGAAATACCCCAGGTCTACAAGGAGAAATTCTGGACAACGCTAGAAAAGGTAACGGCAAAGTTCCCAAAGAATGACGTTTTACTGGGCGACTTTAACGCACAAATCGGTAAAGAAAAAATCCATCAGAAAACCGTAGGAAAATTACCCGGTCACAAATTTACTAACAAGAACGGCACCACAACACTCATTGAACTATGCCAACAGAATAACCTGAAGATCATGTCAACATCCCTAAGAAAATCTCCACGAAAACAGAAGACATGGAGATCGCCTATACAACAGATTGGAGAATTCCAGATAGGCCACGTTGCGATAGCATATCCACAACAAAGAGAGATCCAAAAGATGTCCAAATCCGCAGGGGCGCGAACATTGATTCAGACCACTACCTAATACGAATCAAAGTCAAGTTCACCCCAAGGAGAATTCATCACAAAAAAGCACATCTACAGAAATTCGACACGAAAAAGATCAAGAAATCTAACATAACAGAAGAATGGGAAAAGGAACAGGCAGATACATGGGAAAAATTCCACAAAAAATTATACAAAAAGCATAGGAACTGATTCCATTGAAAAAAAAACACAAAACACCCTTGGTGGGACTCGGAATGCGAAAGTGCGTTGCAGCGACGCAAACGAGCATTTCGGGAGTACAACACTAAAAAATCCCCAGAAAGTCAACAGCTTTTTGACGTGACTAGAAAACAGACCGCAAAGGTTATCAGGTAAACTAGAGAGGAGAATTTCCGCAATTATAACACAAGAGATTTATAGGACTTTCGCAAGAGAAATCCGTGGATACACACCATAAAATATTTGCTTCAGAAAGCGGAATAGGAGATTAGCGCTAACCAATCTGGAGAATTGTCAGGAGCTGGCACACTATTTCTCTGAACGCGACACAAAATTCTCCAAGGAAAATTGTTTTTATACCAACTCAGAATCACCACCACCAACACAGGAAGAACAACACAGGCACATACGCAAACTAAAAAATAACAGGACATTCGGTGAAGATGGCATCACCGCGGAATTATTGAAAAACCTCGGACCAAATTCACTGCAGGAACGTACGCAAATTAACACGAACATCTGGCAAACAGATAAATTACCAGATGAATGGAAATGTGCTCTTATCTACCCAATGCACAAGAAGGGCGACATATATATATATATATATATATATATATATATATATATATATATATATATATATATATATATATATATATATATATATATATATATATATATATATATATATATGAAATTTAAGTTCTACACACGTGAAATTTAGGAGGAGGGTTTAAAAAATCAACTCCTAAGGGGGTTGCGGGAGCGTAAAAGTTACATTTTCGATGGGTGATTTAATACATTTGCAATTACTTTTCTCGGAATCTTTTCGATTTTTTGACCCTTCTTGTAAAGAACTGCTTTCTTTAAAATGATGAAGAATTAATATTTGCCAAATATGCTTTTACACGTATCTGCTTTATCATAGCTTTTTGATCGGTGATTTAACAACTTTATCGGTGATTTAACAGCAATTTTTTCTCGGTGACCCTTAGATTTTTGACCATTATTTTTCACCGTTGGTACACCTTATATAGTTAATGTTATTTTTTCTTGTTATGATGAAGATACATTCAAGAAGTATCCAAGGATATTTTACTGCACCTTGGATTTTATCACTGGGCTCATCAAATAGTGCCGGATTTTTACCAGCGAAAACACCACTACGTTTTCGGTCTCCAAGTAGTAAAACCAATAAACCTCTACGTATTTCCAAAGGCGATGTTGTGCTTGTTATTGTGATTTTCTTCTATTATAATGGAAAAATCAACAATATATACCCAAGGAGCATTTAAAATTTCCAACTCAATAAGTCGCCGTCTAATATATGCCCCCCACCTTTCATCCGGTGTCCCCTCCCACCCTTCCGTTTCGGGGGGGGGGGGGGGGTAGTGAGATCGCGTCCGTCGGATCCCGAGAAAGGGGACGCGCGCATCGGTCGCCGTTCCGGAGGCACGCGTCGCGATGCCGAGCGTCTTTTCCAGACGCCAGTTGTCTGCTCGCCGCAACAAGAGTCGGTTGAGACGAGAAGGTTCTCAGCGTTGGACCATCCAAAACGATTTCGTCCACGTGCTATCGGCAATTCTTGATTCGCGCGAATCAGCTTCACTCGTTGTCAGTTATTTCGCGATCTGTTGTTTCACTCACGTCTTCTGGGAAAAAAGTTCACGGTAGATCAGTGGGAAGTTTTTCGATTAAAAAAAAGTAGAGAAAGCGGTGAGAAAGAGAGCTTTTTTGATATTGAACGAGATAGATTCATATGTTTTTAAACTTGTGAAGATCTAACAATATTTACTTAATATTGCTACTGCAAATATCAAAAATTATTCCCATCCAAAATTAATCACATTCAACTTTTTAGTATTTTAAATAGTTAATGGAGCCAAATTAATTTTCACGGCTTGCTTGAATAACTATTATTTATCCATAACATCCATAATTTTGGTTTCTATTTAATCATGCAAATTTGAGATTTAAATTTTTTGGAATAAAATGCAAGACTGCTTGAAAGAAATATTTAAGATATAGCATTTTAATGACCGGACTAAAATATGTTATTTAAGGTTTTCTGTTTTTAAGATATCTTTAACAAGTAGTCTAACATTTATAACTATAACACCTTTTTTTTCATAAACATATGTAAATAATCTTAGAAGAAGCTTAATTGGCATTATCTAGTAGTATATTATCCTTAAGAAAAAACAAATTATTTAGAATTATTCAGACCTTACACTCAAATACTGCACACCTAAAGTTACAACTGATTTCTACTCGATCTTTTATTTTTTTTGTTGTCTTTGCCACATAGTCTATTATTGAATAAAATAACTTATGGGTAAGACTTATGTCTACATTTCCACTATATTTAAAAAAATGTATGACAATTATTTCGACACACAATGACTTGTTCAAATATGAAAGTACAATCTTGATGAAGGTACTGTGTGTCGAAACAATTGTCATACTTTTTTTTTTAAATATAGTGAAAATTTAGAGATAAGTTTTAGTTCCTTTATTTAAAATGAATGTGCATCAAGAATCGGCTCCCTCAGTTAAATATAGTTTGTTATAACTACGGATAACTAGGGCCACTTTAATTGGGGTCTTTCATATTTTTTTAATTCTTGAATAAAACGTTGATTTACGTTGATTTAAAAAAAAACTTTATATTGATAATTGAAGCATATTATATGACATTTAAATTCGAAAGATAATATCTGCCAAATGACCATCTCTTGCAGCTCCACAAACCTCCACTATTTTGTCAACATTTTGAATGACATTTTGGCATAATCGTGACTCTATCTCACCAATGATTCGAATATATTATTATAGACCTGGCTTTTCACGTAACCCCAAAGAATGAAATTTAAGTTAATGTACCAATTGTGCCAAGTCTCGTGGCCAAATAACATTACCGTTTCTTGCAATAACTAATCCAGGAAATTTTTTCTCAATAAATCAATTGTTTCATTAGCAGAGGGACGTGTAGCGTCATCCTGTGGGAACCACTAATCCTCCAGATCAATATTATTCAATTCAGCCCATCTCAAGATATCAAACAGCATTCAAAAATTACAGCTTCATCAGTAGCATTCCACACGAAACAGTGACTCGTTTAGGATGCAAAGGTTTCTCATGAATCAATCGTGGATTTTCCTCTCTCCAAATGCGGCGATTTTATTTATTAACATAACCACCAATTTCAAAATGTGCTTCATTTGAAGAGATGATTTTTTGAGAAAACCCATTTGTTTGTTCTTTGATCCAAATGATAAATGCACGACGTTTTTAATGATTGGGTGGCTTTAGTTCCGGTGTTATTTAAGAGCTAAATCCTTTCCTAAAATACGCCATGTTGTGGATTAACTGAGTCCAAATTGTTGCGCCTTTTATCCTCCTTTTATCTTCCTCCGAACCAGTTTCTTGAAATTCAATGAACAATTCAATTGATAGTACTTTCAGATGGATGATTTTTGCAGCAAACCATAAATATCACGTAATTGCCTACAAATATTTTTCTTCTGAGATATTTTTCTTCTATTACACTTCTGAAATGAGTTCATTACAAATTCAAAAACGCCATCTGTGTTTTATTCAAGAATTAAAAAACCGCTCAATTTGAAAGACCGGTTAAATAATCTCGAAATATATTTAGAAAAGAAAAAATCAGAGTTGGTTACGTCTAAAGAGACTCTTTACCACTCGACCTAGAACGGAAGCTGAAGATTTCCAATACCAGAGGCTTGCTATTTTTAACTTTGAATCAATTTTATTATAGTATTTACAAGTTTATATTTGTCAAAGCTAAACAATGTATAATTTATGTTATAATTTTTGGCCATTTTTTGGAGATGTTCATAGCAGATCGGTGAAAAGTTTTTCAGTTAAAAGAAACACAAAGGGGAATATAGTGAGACATAGTGCTTTTTGTTCAAAACACCAAAAATCGTTGCTACATTTAAGCATTTTTTATTTAATTTTTGTAAGCTCTGAAATTATTAGGTATCGTTTTGTAGTTTTTTTTTTCTTACTCTAATCTCAATTGCTCATTTTAGACATCAGGCTATATTGCTAAGAAGCTGAGGTACAATTTTTTCCTTTTATTTCCTACTTCACTTAATCTGTTCATGCACCTTTTTTTTAACCATTCCATTTTTTATTCTATTAAATTCCTTTGTTTATATTACCATTCCAACAAGTCTGATGACCAAAATAGCTAAATTGTTTATTTTGTTTTTGAAATTATTAGAAAACAAATCTAACGAATTATTAATATCAATTTTGTAAGCCGTGGAATGTGGTGATCGTTACGTACATTAGTTTTTCTCTTACACTAATCTCAATCTTTTTGACATCATGTTTGATAGTTAAAATAGTCAATAGCAATTTTTTCTGAACATTTCTACTACTTGGCAATATTTTAATTTCTTCTAATTATTTTTTTCTGTAATTTCCAACTTACAAGTTTCTTTTCTTCTATTAGCATTCTGACCAGTTTGTCCTAGTTCATTCCCATAAGATCGTCAATCCCGTTAAATTGCCGGTTTCCTTTTTTAATATTAAATACTATATTATTGATATTATTACGCTCCATATCTGGTGGTTGACGCAATCGCTCAAGAGTTAGACTAATAATATCCCATGTATAAGGAAATCTCGCCTCAAGTCTGGAGTCTCGCTAATCAGTCGAATGCTATTAGCGCAAACTCTTCTAAAAACGGCATAGCTTGATTGCTTACTACACTGTAAAAAATCAGTGATTTTGCCGCATATGACGAATACGGGACAACAGACGCTTCATTACACCAAGGTAAAACACAGCATTGATCGTTTGACCAAGTTGGATGAACTCCTTGTGCACAATTCCCTCCGAATCGTAGAAATATATCAACATTGTTTTGGTTTTTGACTTCTCGAGACCGCCTTTCTTCGGATCTGGCTCGCTCGGGTGCTTCTATTCGGCACTTTAACGCTTGGTTTCCGGATCTTATCATCAATAACAATGCTGTATTGAAGTTTTCGTCCTTTTTCGACTCTTCCTTTTCGAGTCCTAAATGATCGGTCAAAATATGATGAATTAAATCTTTGCACATGTTCAATTCCATTTCCATATATAGCAACGAATATTTTGGCTATTCTTTTTATATATTCACGGTCAATTTCAACCTTACTTTGAGATTTTAGGCGTTCTTGATGTCCTCACGACCTTTGAATCGTTTAAACTACTAGTGGAGTCAGCCACGAGATAAACAACCCTCATCATACACTTGTTTCATGAATTGAAATGTTTCAGTGAATGTTTCACCAACTTTAAAACAAAACTTAATATTCGCTCTTTATTCGATGTTCATTTTTCGACCGATGATATAAACACACTGATACTTTAAGCGCGATAACTTGACTTCTAATGATCGGAACGTCATGAAATTTTGTCAAAATGTCAGTGAAGGGAGCATATTTCCATCGCTTATCCCCGTCAAAAATGGCATCACTATAAATAGCTATTTTTAATAAGTCGTACTCTTATTCTACATCCGACAATCGTTTGAACCCTCTATATCTTTTTTGATTACTTAAAGAAGATCTAGATTAATCACTAAAGCAAATAGATTTCCATTACAGGGGAAAACATCCAGCACCCACAACCCATTTGTCGGATTATCGGATGGTGGGTATTTTCATGCCGATTTCGTACAGCAAGGAATCGAATATAACATTCGTCACTTCCTTAGAGGTTTCTAGGATGACCAGATGCACTTGTGCACAATTCTTGGTCTCAATTCAACATATCCATGTTCTCGTAACGGTAGAAGCAGCAGTGTCCAATTGCCTCGCTATTTCATGCTCTTCAAATTCGAATAACTGCACGGAACAATATGGTGTACGCACTTGAGGGATTTTATCAGTTTGAATAGAACCATAAAAGTACTGCTTAGATTAATAACATAATTTTTATATGAAACGTAAAAGTAAACAATCAAAAGGTACCAAGTTTGGATACAAGACATGCCATACAGTGAGATGTTTTTTCTGAGTATACACTGACCTATATTTTATAAAAGCCCTTGGAATCTTGTCAGAATTATTGAAAATAAGCCTATTTAAACAGTTGTAAAAGAAAACCTTTAACAGTGGCTGTCTGAAAATGGTCCACAAGAGAGAAATTAAACTTTAGATAGTTTTAATAGTAGCAATTTTAACTTAATATAACTCTTGCTGAAAGAGGAATTTTATTATAATTTCCTTTATCTTTCAAATTGAGCGTTTTTTTTAATGAATAGAACACAGATGGCGTTATGAATTTGTCTAGGTCTAGTCTCATTTCAGAAGTGTAATGTATGATATTTATAAAAATGGAGACGTACACAATATAACAACGGGCTGAAATTGTTGAATTATTTTATGAAAATTGGCGTTCAGTGATAAATATTTTTTGGAAAGTACGTGACATTTACGGTTTGCACCAGTGTCCATCTGAAAACACGATCTACTGAATTGTTGAAAAATTTCATGAAACATGGTCGGTGTAAAATAAAAGAAGAACAATATTTAGTCGTAGTGGTCGTTCACAAGAGCATATTGATTTGGTATGTGAAAGTGTTGCTCAAGTCACAAAAATTTCCATTAGTCGACGTTCACAACAATTTGAACTCACTGAATCCACAACATTCGTATTTTATGAAAGGATTTCGCTCTGAAGGCATATAAGGTTCAAATAACGCAGGAACTAAATCATTCAAAACGTCGTGCATTTGTTAATTCGATCAAATAATTTTGAAATTGGTGGCTATGTTAATAAACAAAATTGTCGCATTTGGAGTGAGGAAAATCCACGATTAATTCATGAGAAACCTTTACATCCTAAACAAGTCATTGTTTGGTGTGCATTATGATCAGGAGCTGTAATTGGGCTATATTTCTTTCAGAATACTGCTGGTGAAGCTGTAGCTGTATATGGAATTCGATATCATAATATGATAACTGGATTTTTGTGGACTGATTCCAGTATGATGGCGCTACACTTCACTCTGCTAATGAAACCATTGATTTATTGGGAGAAAAAGTTCCTGAACGAGTTATTTCAAGGAACGGTGATGTTAACTGGCCACCAAGATCATGTGATTTGACACCATTGGTCTATTTTCTTTGTAGTTACGTGACAAGCAAAGTCTATAAGAACAATCCACAATCGATTCCTGAACTAAAAGATTAAATTATTTGAGTCATTGGTGAGATAGAGCTATGGTTTTGCCATAATGTCATCCAAAACTTTAACAAAAGAATGGACATGTATGGAGCTGCTTGAGGTGGTCATTTGGCAGATGTTGTCTTTCCTGTTTACATGGCATACGCTATACTTCAATTATCAATAAAAAGTTTTTAATTCTGTGTTTTATACAAAAATTAAAGTACCGCTCAATTTGAAAAACCCTTTAATAATCTAATGGTACAATCATTAATGGTTTCATCTGACTGAAATACTCTATGTTCTAATATGTTTAATGCTCTTATTCTGTAAAGAGTAAAAAATAAAAATAAAGCAAAAATAAAATAGTAAAATAGTATTAAATAGTAAAGTAATATTCTCCAGAATGTTTTTTTTAATACTTGATCGTTTTGTGTTTTTTACAAGTTGATTTTTTTACGTTTGAAATCAGCTGTATATACATTGGAGCTTTATCAATCCTGAGAATTAACAAATAAAAGAATCCTCGAGCGATAAATCAGAGGATGGTAGAAACCCATGGGAGCTATTAATTTTAATCTCTTGTCTTCTTGAAATGTACTTTTATTCAACTCTCGATTGTCTGGAAGAGCAATTGAGTCCAGGCCTTCATATACATTCACTAGAGCGTTTAAATGCCCATTGGATATTTGTTTGGTCATTCAACTTTGACTTACTCGTCTAGAACCATCGTAGGACCAACAGTAAAAACAAGATTCATCTGAAAAATATAAATCTGGTCTATTCGTCAGGTAGTATAGCGTTCTAATCTAAGAGCATGATGCTGACAATATTATTCTTAGAGATAGTAAAACGTTTTCCAATAGGTGTGCCAGGACTTTAAACTTAAGCACAATAATGTTTATAGATTCTGTAGTTGGTTCCTTGAGAAATATTTTGAAAATATTAGGATTTAAATGATACACTTGTAGCTTTTTGATGTTTCAAACGTTAATTATAGATTTTGCTCTACATATGTTTCGCCTTGTTAGAGCTTTCTCCAGACAACCTTGAACTAATAGTAATGAGTATTAGTTCATTAATATTAGTTCAAGATACTCTTGAGAAAGTCTTATCAAGGGGGAAATCATTTAAAATGATCCTATGTAGCACAATGAGTACTACAAGTGATAATACGGAAATTTTAATTTTATGTTTAAGTCTGGTGAACTTCCATTCTGAAGACCCAATTTTCGATTACTCTTTGAACACATATCGCGTGGTATATTTTCAGTGATGGCCTAAATATTTCTTTTAAGAACAAGAATTGTTGGGAATTTATTTTTGTAAACCAGAAATTTAACAAAAAAGAATATTAGGACGTGAGATCTCATGATCTTGGTATCTAGTTGACATTACCATTTTACGAAAGAACGCGTACAGGAAACTTGCAATAAATCGATTGTCTGGTAAGATGTGTGAGAGGTTTCACCGTCTTGTTGAAAGAAAACACTGTTTATATCCAGAGTTATCAGTTCAAGCCAATGATATTCTGCTGCATATTTCTATTACGTTCATTATTAACAGTAGCATAATTTATATTATCCTCTACAAAAAAAATAAGGTTCTATCACTCATTCAGCCCAAAAAACTTTCTGAGAGAGAAAATTCTGCAGTTAAGTTTGTTCACAAACCGATTGGGCTAGATTATTGTTTTCTCAAAGTGGGGATTGCCTTCCAACTACTTTACAGTTCAAATCATGAATCCCGTATCTTTCCATGGTGAATTGACACAATATATTGAACATATCAGTCTTTGACTGACATTTATACATCAAATAGTGTTGCCACTATTATGTTTCAAAGTTCTGACTCTTTGAATACGAGATGCTATATTGGGCGCATTGTTCACCACTTTCAAAAAAATTATTGCCCATCTATCTCGAAGTGCTATTTTGATTCTTATGAGCATTTTCTGTCTTCCCCATATAAAGTTCTTCTTGGTTGTGTAGAGCCTCTTGAGCGTTGACTACGATATTCTATATTTATGTATAAGTATAATGCAATTTGTCTCTACGAAATAAGCGGTTATCTTAGCTTTGATCACATGATTTTAACTGAATTTTCCTTTAGCGAGCCATTCCTTCAGGTTTTGAAAGAGGAAGTAATCGTGGGGTCAGTCAAATTCGGTTAATACGGTACACGTGGAAGCACTTTGAAGCGTAGGATATGACGTTTTACAACATCAACTTTTTTTAGCCAGATGGGGATACTTGATGACCACCACCCTACGCGAATTCCAGAAAACCATAGCCTTAACTTTTCCTACAGGTGATCAAGAGTGTATCGCCAACCAAACCCTCTGGTTGAAGTGCTGCTTCATTCTAATTTAATCTACTGTTATAAAGCATCGAGGGGATTCAGTAAAATTGCGTTTAAATAAGTCTAAATACTCCTGAGACGTGTCCATTCTAATGACTCTTTGGTTGACTGCAGCTGTTAACAAACTCTTCAGCCATCGAGCAGATTTCATACCCAAAATTTAATGCGAAAAATAATAGACATAGTCTATGGTAAATCAATTCTTCTATTGGAACCTTGGGTGTGAAACACTAAACTTGAAGAGATTCATCATTAAACACCAAATCACTTTTGTAAACGTTCGACGCGCGTTTCGCTAACCATATTAGCATCATCAGGAGATGGTTTAATCTGTTGATGATGCTAGATGCTCCTGATTTTTTCCATTAAATGCTATCCTGATGATGCTAACATGGTTAGCGAAACACGCGACGAGAAGTCTAAAAAATTGATTTGGTCTTTAGTGGTGAATCTCTTCGAGTTTTTGTGTTTTAGCGTGTTATATTGTTTTAGCGTATTATATCATAGCCATTTGGTCAGATTTTCGCCATCTCTGTATGAGGCCATGAAATTTTCCCACTATCCTCGTATCGATCGACAATACAATTCATTTCAGAATTCATCTCAAGAATTCATCTCAGAAAATCCTTAGAAATGGCAGCATTTTCCAAAAAACTATGTACTTCCTACTGATTATTATACCAATTTCTGTGTGGAGGCAGCCTCATCAGGGTGATTTTTGTATTGTCTGTATTTTATTTTATGTGAAATGACATTTAATGGCATCAATGTTTGAAAACAATTTCCGACAAATGTCCGCTACTTCTAATAAAGCGCATTCTGTCAATTCAATTTCCGAGGACTTTTTCAAGCAATTGAGGTACTACTCCAATTTACCATACGGACTCAGGTCCGCACCATAAGGTGAATTTTTCTGGATTCTACGCTAATTTTAAAATCATTTGCGAATTATTTTCACTCCAAATGTGGCAATTTTGTTTGTGTACTATACAACTCTTTTAACTCTTACCATCATCAGGCCAAACTAAAATGATAAAGAAAAATAAATTTCTTTTATTGTGTTATTGTGTTATTGTGTTTTATCACATAATATATTAATACCCACATATTCTCTATGCGTAGAATAGCCAAAAAATGGATTAAAGTAGATTTAAAAAGACACTATGCTACAAAATATACGGAATCAATGTTTCTGAAACATTATTTTTTTATGGTAAGCGAACGCAGCTTAACACTTCAACAATATTTTTAGTTTCGGTAGCCAAGTTGGATAATTCCGACTGGCTTATTTTACGTAGCGAGTCGAAAAAGTAATAAAGCATTTCGGTCTTGTTTTCCAGAATTCTCTAAAGCGTAATTGCATAAAAGCCGGAATAAACTTTGAAACTGTTCAGATCTCTCGCTTATTAAATTAATATGGGCCCGGAATGCGATGGTATTTTTTAGTTGGGGGAAAACGTCGAGTATATAATATTTCCCGTGTAGTATTCGACAAAAATTGGTTAATTATTTTCTTTAAATCATTAAAAACAATGTAAATAAAAGTGCTATATTCTGTAGAATAACAAACTAGAACGAGTCAACAACTTTAAATATTTAGGAATAATGTAACAATATCTCGGTCAATGCATAATTTTTTGCAATCAGTTCAGGGGCGACTCGTGGGTTTTTAAAGTGGGAGGGCGTAGAAGAAAATAGTGCTGCTGAAGATTTTACTTTCCTCTTACTCCTTTTGGTTTTATTGAAACCCTATACAGGATATGAACCTGCGGTGTTTTGCTCTGAAAAATTGTTTACTATGATAAATATTGGAGCCAACGCCCTCCTGAATCAGTATAATTTAAACATTCGTCATAATTTTTTGTTTTTTGTTTTCCTTATATCGTACAACTTTTAATGCTGCCTATATCATTGAGTCTTTTCACCGTTTTTTTAACTGTTGACTTAGTGATGTTTTTATTCCAATGTACTTCATTAAATATTCAACATACTTCAGCATAAGTCCGTTTTCTCCGTATAAAGCATAACACCCTATCCAACAGTTGTTAGTATTTCAATTATTTCATTTCAGTTAAATACATGTCAATTCCATATAAAAATAGAAAGAAATTTGAAGTTCACAAATCGACGTCAAAAGTTGTCAGGTGTAATCAGATACTTCATCTGTCATTCACTATTTCATAGCCTACTAAATGAAAAATATATTTACCCTAAAACAGACCGAAAGACTTTTGGCTATTTTTTAAAATCTGTTTTGAAAAAAAACATATAATAAAAAGAATCGGTCCAGTTTTTTTGGACATCTTCATAAGACCGGAAGTGTTGGTGAGCCAGGCCGTGTGCCATCGATCGAAACAAGTCATAGTCAGAAGAAGCAACTTCTGGAGAATACGGCGGATGGGGTAGGACTTCCCATTTCAACGTTTCCAAGTATGTTTTGACTCTTTTCGCAATATGAGGCCGGACATTATCATGCTGCAAAATTACTTTATCGTGTATTTCGCTGCATCGCGGCTGTTTGTCTTTAAATGCTCGACTCAAACGCATTAATTGCGTTCAATAATGATCCCCTATAATTGTTTCAGATGGGTTTAACATTTCATAATACACTACACCGAACTGGTCCCACCAAATACAGAGCATGACTTTGGAACAGTGAATATTTGGTTAGGCCGTTGCCGTGGAAGCGTGACCAGGATATTCCCATGATTTTTGACCCTTGGGTTATCGTAATAAACCCATTTTTCATCCCCAGTCACAATGCGATGTAGAAATCCCTTCCGTTTTTGCCTTTCACGCAACTGTTTACAGGCGTTCAGCATTTTTCGGTTTCAACTCGTATGACACCCAATATCCTTGCTTCTGAGTCATTCCTAAGTCTTTGAGGCGTTTTGAAATTACTTGTTGGGTCACTCCCACTGATCTTGCCAACTCTTCTTGTCATTGTTACGAGTCTTCATTAAGCAATGCCTCTAATTCTTCATCTTCAAAAACTTTCGCTCCTCCAGATTTCTTTATATAAAAGAAATATATTAACACCTCCCGCAAGTACTGTTGTCTTAAAAAAAATCAAGTTAGTCTTGGATTGTTAATATATCCAAACAGTGGCAAACATTTCCTCATGTTTGTGTACAAAATTTCATTATAAAATCTCAAAGCATTCTCAAAATAGTTGATCGTTTCCGTTGATCGATATATATATATACATATATATATATATATATATATATATATATATATATATATATATATATATATATATATATATATATATATATATATATATATATATATATATATATAAAGGTATAAAACAATTTTTTACTTTGTTTCCTATCACTTTTATTTTTAAAACAAAATTTGTGTGACTATAGTTTAATAAAACGACTTTACATTCTCAAACAGTACTTTAAAACTAAGGTTTTACAGCTTTTACAGTAGTGTTTGAGAATGTATAGTCGTTTTACGAAACTATAGTTACATAAATTTTATTTTAAAAATTAGATAGTGTTAAATAACAAAGTAAAAAAATGTTTTATTCCATTTTAAAACTGAACTCACAAAGTAACGGACAAATCAATCAATAATTTTTGTATTGATATAGACATGTGCACGCCATTGTCGCATGTTTTGTAGATATCAACAGACAATTAAGTGGATTTTTAGAACATATTAATTCAGTTCATAAAAATATCAAATTTACATTTGAATTAGAAGAAAATAACCCCGTTAAACTTCCGGAATTCAACAATTTCCCAAATCTCAAACAAACATAGTTTCAGACTATTTTACAAAACTTTTCATACAGATATAACAATATATAGTTAACAATAGATAAAAAGTTATTACAGCTACAACTACGTAAATTAGCAGCTTATCGTAGTATATATTATCTACTTATCGTAATATTTCTTTAATATATGCAGATTTGAGTAAAAAATTAAAACCATAAAATAAATTGTGTTAAATAATGGCTGTTCGAAGAGTGTAACATTTTAAAAACAAAATTCATATCCACGAAACAACGAAACAAAAACAATTCATTCCAAATACTAACACATTTTGGTAAACCGCCTGAGAAAATTAAAAAGTTATATAACTTATATAACAACAATCTTAAAGTAGATTTTAAAACAAAAAATCATTTAGAAAAAATTATTGAAAATTGCAAAGCAAAAATAAACAACAAATATAAGCCTGATGCATAACAGCTAGATTGTAGATCATATTTATTCAAAATACATAGAATAAACAGGTCGAAGCTTCAAGAAAAGGATACAATAACATGAAAGAAGTTTTCTGAATCAGGAAAACAATTCTATTTATGTTTCAAATGCAATATAATATAGAGAATTCCGTACGGGGAATGCAGGTGTTAGTCAAGCATCACGTTAGTCAAGCATCACAAAGTTTAAAACAGCGGATCACACAACATAAAAGCAATACCAGTATGGGAAAAAATCAGGTGCATCGTCATTCCAACCTATCGAGTTTCTAACATATAGAAAATAATTAAATTTATTCAGATACAATAGATTAAGAAACCTTCTTATACAGGGTGTTAATGAAATACTCTGCCAGACTTTTTGGGCAAATTTTACGTCTAAAAATAACCCAAAAATATCATACGAATATGGGTCCAGAAATCCTTCGTGTTCAAGATACAAGGGGTTGAAGATTTCATTTTATAATTTGTATCTTCCGCATAAAGAAAGGTATTGTAACCAAATTTAATACACAGCCTTACATCATCAGCTTTCCTGTTGCTATAATGTGATAGATTATATAGTGGAGTTATAGGATTTTGCTACTATTTAATTTAAAAAATCATAGGTACGGTCCTGTTCAAAATTAAACTTAAATACATTTTTCAATACAGAATATTATTCTCTACAAAAAATGTTTCTTGATATTTTTTCGTATCTGCCTCGGTTTCATAGCATACTTGATTTTTCATTTAACATACATGTTTCTCTCAGCATAAAAGGTTTTTCGATAAGGGTTTGAAAAATGAGAAGAAGCTTACATAAAGTACAATAAATGAATTTATATCATACTCCCCAGGTCAACATTGATGGAGGTGATTGATATCCTTTAGGAATTTACAACCCAAAATGATTCTTAAAGTCTTTTCTGTATCAAAGCAAATATTCCTAAATCTGATGTTATTTATTAATTATAAACCAAAATATTTAAATTAGATGCTCGAAATAGCTACCACCAATCTCTATGCATGCTCTATATTTACGCATCATTGATTCATGCGTTCGTTCTAAAATTCTACGTGTTGCAAATTTTATCAAAAGCTTGCTCAATTCTTCTTCTCAACATCACGTTATCTTCTATTTCAATGTTGTAGTAAATTAATTATTTAATGTATCCTCAAAGAAAATAGTCAAGTGGATTACAATCTGGTGATCGGGCTGGTTAAGACCTCTTTCAATCCACCGATTAGGAAAATTTTCATCTAATATGTCTCGGGCCTGTCGACTAAAATGTGCTGAAGCAGCGTCTTGCATAAACCACCTGCCCAGTTAGTGTTGCAGGTAAATGATTCGATCGGTTGCTAATTATTCCAGCTCAAACATTGACGGCTAACTGGTATTGGTGTCGAGTTTGAATAATTTAATTAGGATTCTCTTCTGCCCAAGGATGATCGTTTTGAAAATTCATTATTCTATCTCTTGTGAATTAAATCTCATCAGTAAATTGTACGGAAAAATGGAAGTGGTGTTTCTTTAAAACATTCCACACAGTGACATGAGAAATGTACGTATTCGGATTATTGGATATTTGGATTTTCGGTAATTGCGTTTAAGACCTGTTCTTCCGTATCTGGCATTCTAATATCTCAATTTCGGCCTCTATTTTGTATTTGCACTTTGAAATTACCTTGTTTCCTTAAACGCCTATGAACGTCATGAAATATACTTCTACTATATACTGCCTGATATAAAAGTTTTGCTCTTCTGGCCAAGACAATTGGCCATTCTTTAATAGAGATGAATATCGGCTAATTCTGTATTAGTATATTTACGCATATTTCTGCCTTGCCCCCTAATGTATTGTAAACTAACAATAATACCAAACTATTTCGGTTGCTAATGACTAACACGTCGAAAACTAAGTGCGACTGACGTTTTGTCAGTTTGACGTTAAGTAAATTATTATTTCATTCATTCCATTGAATTAGTTATTTTATTATGTCAAGTTTGCCATGAAACTGAGGCAGATGCGAAATATCAATATACACTTTTTGTAGAGAATACTACTCAGTGTTGAAAACACATTTTTAAAACATTTTTAAATTAATTAACACATTTTTAAATTGTGACAACCGGAAGGCTGATGATGTGTATTACATTTGGTTTGAATACCTTTCTTTATGCGGAAGATATAAATTAAGAAAGAAAAAAAAACTGATATGTTCAACCAATCCAGTCAATCAATCTCAACATTTCAAAAATATCTCAATCTCAATCTCTTAATTTAATTTAATTTCATTTTAGCTTAGAAGTGCTACTTTTCCGAACAATTCAGTACTTTTTCATTTAGTAATAAGTTTCGTAATTCTTCAACTGAAAATAAATATTAAATATCATAAAACACGTAAACGTAACGTACACGTCCTTGTAAAAAATTAATTTTCCGCGGTTGTAAACTTTCCAAAAGAAACAATAAAAAATTTATAACACCATAAATTAATGGTAGTAAAATTTCTCTCGCAAATATACAAATCTTAAGCGTTCCAGAATTTTTCTCACTGTTATTTTGCGCCGTTTTTATTTCTCGCCAATAATAAAAATCCAAAATAAATGCTCGGGTTTATTTCTTTTCCAGTCTTAATCGTTTCGGTGTGGGGTAAAACGCAAAAATACAAATATTCCTATGGATCGATGGAAGTTTTGTTTAGAGAATTGAGAGGACTCGTATGTCGTTGGCTTTTCTCGATGACTTCATTTTTTTAATGTTTTTTCTTTATGTACTGTTGATTTAAATGGTGCAAAGAGAAGGAGATGTACTCTGGATGACTGAATTAATGAGATCTCTCCATTGGTTTCAAACGACATAAAATTATCCATTATGATGGTCAGATGGTTGTGGAAAGACATATTTCCACTAGAATATTGGGTTCCAAACTTTATTTTTACTTGTGTTTTTGCCTGAAAATAAAATGATTTAATGTATTAATAACAATTTTTCCATCATTATTTAAAACAGTCATCTTTTTCATCAAAAAGTTGGATTTGTTTGAAAGGAGTCCATTGTTTGGACGGTTAGTCCATTCATCGCCCCATTTTCGAACCTTGTAATTGGAAAACTATGGCAACAAAAACGTGATGCAATGCGACATATATGGGGTGTTTAGTGTATCCTAGCCAAATTAAAATGATCGATAGGAGGGTTTTTTTTTCTTATCTCCCCCACCACTTATCTCCCCACCTTGGGGTGGGGGTGTTGATGTCCATTAAGTCTTACTTACACTCGGGCATGATTCCTTCCTTAAGGTGAAAGTGACATGATGAGATTTTGCCTCATTGATTTTTAGGCGCCAATTTTTTACCCATTCTTCTATCTTATCAAAAGTTTTCTGAAGCGTTTCAGTTGAATATCTTGGTAGCGTGCTTTGTATCATAACCATGGTATCATCTTCAAAGTGGCTATAAACGTGTTTGGTGTGGTTGATAGGTCAGCAGTAAAGATTTGAAAAAGTATTGGATCCAAGATATTACCTTGAGGTACCTTGAGGTACTTGAGGAATCATCTCCTGATGATGCTAACATGGTTAGCGAAACGTGCGTCGATAACTTTAAAAAAATTAATTGAATTAAAGTTATCGACGCACGTTTCACTAACCATGTTAGCATCATCAGGAGATGACTTAATCTTTAGATTAGATATCTTAAATATAGAGTAATTTATCTCCTGATGATGCTAACATGGTTAGCGAAACGTGCGCCGAGAAGTTTAAAATGATCTTTGGTGTTTAGTGGTAAATCTCTTTGAGTTTAGTGCTATGACAACCACTTTTTTTCTTTTTGTGTCTTCCATTTACAGCAACAGTAATATGTTAATACTTTGATAGTTCTTCAACTGTTTTGTAATGGTAGGTACACTAGTTAATCTCTTTGAGTTTAGTGCTATGACAACCACTTTTTCCCTTTTTGTGTCTTCCATTTACAGCAACAGTAACATGTTAATACTTTGATAGTTCTTCCATTGTTTTGTAATAGTAGGTGTTCTAGTTATAGGTATTTGCTCTAATTCTTCAGGCGTCAGTTCGATATAGAACACCGTGATTTCGTGAATTGTACCTGAAATCACTGCATTGTTAAAAAACAATGGTGTGAGGTGTTATTTTATCTGCGATTTTTTTTTGAATATGGTGCCACATTAGGCGTTAATTCAAGCCAGAATTTCGAGCTTTCATCAATGTTGTTTCCCGGCATTTCCTTATCGAGCAATTTCTCTTTTTTGGCGAAGTGCCCCACTTATCCGCGATCACCAGACCTTTCCACATGTGATTTTTTTTGCTACTTGGAATTATACCTGTATCAATGTTAGTCTCACACACTCGAAAAATTAAAAACCTCTATACGATCGAATTGAAGAAATCTATGAAAATATGTTAAGAGTTGAGGTAAATTTTCGAAAATGGTTCCGTGTCTTCGTGACCATTCCATCACTTGAATTACATTATTGTCCGTACTGCATTGATTATTTTTATGTTAATAAATACTTTAAAAAAATCAATCGAGTCAAGCTTCTTTTAAAAAATGTCCGTTTCCGGAGGATCACCTTGTATTTTATATGTCGCTTTATTGTCACAGGTCTTCAGTCCTGCAACATAATTTCTTTTTTTTTTAAAATACGTCCGTTTCACATCAATACACCGCTGGGTACATGCACAGGATAAACAATCATTTCCATAAACTTTTTTCATCAATTCAAATGTTTCTGTAAAGGTTTTACCGACTTTGAAACAAAATTTATTGTTAGCTCTTCGTTTATTATTCAATCGTGTTTTTGTGACGAGGCGACAAAACGTACTGCCACTTTAAGCTCTATAACTTGACAAACCGTTGATCGATTCTAATGATGGCGGTTTCGTTTTATAAAGGATATATACAGCTTTCCGATTATATATTGCTTCAATAAATTGCGCTACTAGTTTCTATAAATTTAAATTGTTCCGTTAGTTTTCCGACACACTGTGCATATTCCTTAATGTCTTACCGTGAGTTGTTCTTAGAATTCTTATCACAATCGTGCTCACGATTTAACTTTGGCTTTGATTCCATTAATGTTTTGTAATAAATGCCGCTTCGATGGTTGATTGCAGAAATTAATGTCACTGTAGTGATGAACTTTTTTACAAACACATGTTTGTAGCCGTTCTCGAAAGTTTGCCTATTTTTGGACTATGTAATTGCACTACTCCCCCTGAACCATCCTGTAAATGTTACATTATTGTTGCATTTACATTGTGTACATGTTACATTATCAAACACTACTTTAATCCTAAAACTACTTTAAAACTAAAGTAATGTAACATTGTTTTACGAAAGTGTAGTCAAACAAAGTAAAAAACAAAATAAAAGCGATAGATAACAAAGTAGAAATTGTTTTATTCGTTTTAAAAAATGAACTATGGCAAAATAACGGACAAATCAATCAATAATTCGAATAAAAGTGTTTATTCAGTTCATGAGCAATTAAGTAGTTTTAAGTGCCTTGATAAAGAGTGAAATATTAAATTCTCTGAAAAGTGATATTTGAAAACTTTTGAACCGGAAAAAAAGAAAAGTGAAATATTAAAGCTTTTTACGGATCCGGTTGATCCGAAACATTTTTCGATCTCGGCTAATCAAACAGATCTATCGTTTTGAAAGTAAACAATTTTAAGTTTTTTAAAGGGTATTTTATCCAAAACAAACCCCGAACCCTTCCTTAATCCGATTACGGTCTCACATTTTGATTTTCCGACTCTGGGCAACACGATATCCTCGACAAACACCACGATACTACGTTCGAGAAAGACGATAAAACACCCGAAACGGTGAAAACTGAAGGGAGAACATTTTGTTTTTCTGTTGTTTCTTCATTTTGTTTTCCGGGGTAGGAAGTATACAAATATTTCTTGGCTTTATTTTTTTGTATATTAATGGCAATTTCCATGCAGAAAATAAGTTATTCATATATATATATATATATATATATATATATATATATATATATATATATATATATAAAGGTCGTTACAATAAGAGCACAACATATGAGTTTTAAATAAAACATGGTTTTCTGTAGCAAAATATTGAAATATTTATTGATTTATAAAATAGATATTTGGAAATTATGTATAGAACAACACATCCAGTAAATTTAAATTATAATTATTATGGTATATTTTTTTAATTTCGCAGTAAAATCGCGACTTCGAAAATTAATGCAAATTGATTAATATAAAGTTCTCTTTCTTTACCTGCACGAAACAACAGTTACACTGAAATTTGTTTCGAGTACTGCATCATCATCAACATGTCAAAAAATTAGTAAACCACTAGTTAAATATTCCACGCAAACGACAACCGAATACTATGTTTCGAAGTCCTCGAAAGTGACGTAAACTTACCAAGGTGGCGGGGTATAGAGGTCACCACAATGGTGGGCACGGAGGCCACCACGTGCTTTACCACCATGGAGGCGTGTTGGGTTACCAGGGGAGGCATGTGGGACAGGCTCATCATCATATATCGGCCATGTCCCATCCACAACCTCATAGCAACATACCCCTAAATGCAAGTAAGTGATTTTTACATTTCAAGCTATCAATATTTCTTCATTTTTTAAGATATATCTAGAAATTAATAGTAATTAATGATAATTCCTCTGGGGAATAGGCAGATTAAGACCCCGGAGCAAAGAAACTAGATTATCTTGATAATGGCTTCAAAGTGGAAGCCGAAATGTCGAGATTTTACAAATCTAAAACGCGGTTCTACCCGAGAACCTATTAATTCTAATATTACCGATTGCGAAAGTCTTTCCGAACCTATATATATATATATATATATATATATATATATATATATATATATATATATATATATATATATATATATATATATATATATATATATATATATGTATATATATATATATACATATATATATATATATATATATATATATATATATATATATATATATATATATATATATATATATATATATATGCATTTACACGGATTAAATTTAACACATGGATCAAATTACGATCAAATATAAATTTCCAAATTTAGATTTTCTCCGCTATCGAATATACCAATTTTAGCTACTTTTCCGGCTTATTTGCTATTCAAATTTTCGTATATTAAAACTGTGTTAATAATGAAGCTTATTACCCATCCTCCGGCCTATCCTCTCTACAACATTGTATCGTTATTGGTGCATCCCAAAATTATATATTAACATCAGAATATAATGTTGACAATTGGCTATGAGCTGGTTATATTGGTGAAGCTTAATATTATTTATATCTTTTAATATATATGCAAATGGTTCGCACTATAACACAAACATAACAATAGAGAATTATTTAAACCGATTATTAGAACATACGTAATTCGACATTTTATAATTCTTTATTCTTAGTAATTGATTTAGGGTGAACTTTATTAAACACGCACTATTCTTTAGGGAGAACAGCAATACGATCGATGATAAGATTATGACTGTACAAATCCTTGGGAATTTTAGTCTCTCCATAGGTTTATTTCCTAGATTTGACACAAATGTTAGATAAAGCAAGAAAAACAGATATATTAACAATATTGGAATACTAAACTTGAAGAGATTTACCACTAAACACCAAATTACTTTTTTTAATTGCTCGACGCACGTTTTGCTAACCATGTTAGCATCATCAGATTAAATCATCTTCTGATTCGAGCAGTTGACGATCTTTATTCCATAATTCTATGTCTTCAGAAAGGTTGTCAGTGTTGATTTCATTGAGTAATATAATTGTGTTCTTAAACACTTCATTATACTCATTATTTGTCGATTCTTTAATTTTTCTTAATCTCTTTGAGAATGGAATATCTCTCTCATCTGATTTTAAAATGTTACATCCTTTATCGTCAAACGTTTCAGTTTTTTGGTTAATTTATAACTTCTTTCTACAACAGAGCTGAGAAGGCTCTTTCTGTAGTAAAGTTTTGTTAGTTTTAAAACATTTTAATCTAATGGTTGAATCAACCGACACATTGTGTAGTATGAAGATTACGAATATCATTCCATCACCAGTTCTTTATTGTTCTTTTGGTGGGTGACTAGGAACATTGTGGGGCTCTCATAGGCAACCTTTGGGATTTTAGAATCTTCTTTTCTGTAAATAAATTATATAATATACGTAATTGTTATATAATATAACTTACTTCAGGTACAAAGTTTTCAAAAAACCAACTCTTAATTTTTTTTACGGTCATCCAAAAATGAATTTTGAATGTTCTAAACTAATGGATTTTTAAATTGCTTTAGTGCCCTTGGATTTTTAGATTAACGGTTAAGAAGTGACGTTAATTTACAGTGGCCTGTTGCTTTTGCGCATTCTAAGAATGTTAATCCTTGTTTTCGATTTTTTAATCCTGAGTTGTCTTTTCTGTTAGGGAAACATACGTTTTGTCGGGAAGGAGCTTCCAGATCAGTCCCGTTTCGTCTGCATTATAAATTTGTTGATGGCATAAATTTAGTTCTATAATTCTGAACAGATCTTGCTTAAAATGATGGACTAATTCGGGCTGAGATTATAATTTCGTCCGTAATTTTAAGAAATCTGATTCCATAACAAGTTTTGAACCTTTGAAGCCAACCGTCACTGGCTGTAAAATTCTTATTTTTACTCAAGCTTAATGCTTTTTCCCGTATCATATTGCCAGTAACAGGAAAATTTAATTCCCTTTGACAAATAAACGATTTATAGAGTTAATTGTCCATTACTTGGCATGTAGAAGTTTTCAAAGTGCGCATTTTAGTAGGATTTAGAATATTGTCTACAGCTTCTAAAATCGCATTATTTTTTTCTTTTTTATCGCACATTGGTTGATTTCGCCACACTGTACTTTTTACCTAATGTCTTTAGCTTTAGCTTTTTAGCTAATGTTTTAGCTAATGTTTTAGCTAATGTTACATTTTCCGTTTTTACATTTACTCTTTGGTCTGACCATGTTAATGCAAAACTACACTCACCTCGAGACGAGAACCCAAATGCAATAGTCGTTTATTATATAAAATAGATTATGTTTGAGATAAGATCACACATGTGCTCTAGTTCACGTTAACGAGAGGTCACCGCTGTTCACATTATTCGACTATCACAACAAAATTAAGGGACGAAATTGTTCTTTATTTTAAAGAGCTGCGGGCGGGTGCTCAGGTAATGCAGTTTTAAGCTTGGCACAGTGGACCCTGGAGCATTCTGTGTTTGTTGTAAAGCAGTTTTTAGAAACAGTGATTAATGTCTGAATGATTGTGGCGTGTTCATATATTTTTTTCCTTATTTGGGTTTTTCACCACTATCTAAAACTCAAAAAATATCAAAAATACCTGTTCTTATGTAAACAAAGAATCATTTTGGTAGTATGTCACTGTCATGAAAATCTATTGTTGTCAATGTAAGTATCGTTGACATACACAAAAAATATATTTACTTTCACTCGTTACTTTATATATTACAAACTAACATAATTTATTTTTTAGTTTAGTTTTGAAAACGGGGGCCCTCCGGAACGTAAACGTTAAAAGTTTGTAAAATTTTTTATAACATTTTTATATCTTTAAAATTTTGTTCGTTAGGCAAATTTATTACAAAAAAGAATCACTAAGAAATTTTCCTCCGTTTGGTTTATTGTTTTTACCCAGTGATTCTTTCTTTAAATAAGAACAGGTATTTTTGATATTTTTTGAGTTTTAAATAGTGGCGAAAAACCCAAATAAAGAAAAAAAGAAACAGTGATTCTGTAGTTACCGTGCAAAGTCTTTTCGGTTGAACGTTGAACGCCGATGGCCAATTCCAGATCGAAACACGATACTCTGATGGGTTGAAGCATTTTGAACTACCGGAACTGTCATGAAGAGGAAACCACCTGGCCTTCCCCGTGTCCAATATTTTTTAAAAATTAATATATACAGAACTATCGATGATTCTATGTTTAATATTCCATTGTTGAAATACAAATATTTTTTGTTTTTACAAGTTTTTACAAATTATACATGCCGAGGAATATAAATTTAGCTCTATTTTTAATATATCATGTTATAATAAATGTAAACAAATAAGATTGTTTTTTTTCAATCAAACTATAACGCACTGTTGTATTTTTTTGCTTGAAAAACATATTTATTCAACAAACAGATTAATCAAAATATTTCCCATGAATTTCTGTAACTTTTTTCCATTTTTACATCTGTGTACAAATTTGGATATGCTAAAATTTAAAGGGTGATTCTAAATTTAACTCCCGATAAAAATGTTCCTCCTCACTATAGTATAATTCACATCGGTTGTTGAGATATTTAAGATTTTGTTATCGTTCGATATTTTATGTCATTATTCATAAATCCTCCCAATAAATTCGAAACTACAAAGTTGCGTCCAAACCCAGCGTTTTATGTGGTACGCGGGCATGGCAATGTAGACTCTCTGACGCGCAAGATCAAACAAATATTTTATAAAACAACCAATTGTCGATTTACTCGCAAACGAAAAAATAATTTGTGGTGCGCAGGATTTGTATGATGTGTTGTTGAAGTGAAATTAATGTTTTTAGTTTCAAAAAGATTCCTACATGACGTGGCTATATTGAAATTATGATTGGTTGAATAACTGATTGTAGTCAAAGCATATTCCAGCATATTACTATGTTGAAGAAGTCTGTTGCATTCATAATAATGAACAATTTAATCCAAACAATGAAAAAATCGCAAGGAAAGGCGTTATTGAATGAAGCATTTGTACCTATGAAGCAACCTACCTACCTACTATGAAGCAACCTAACCTAACCAAAACAGAAAAATATAAACTTCAGAAATACATCGTCTACAAGAAAAATATTTATTGACTGACTGTGGAAATTTTGCGTCGTAAATATTTTCGCCGCACAGTAAATTCAACACATACGCAATTTTTTATTGGTGTGGACCCAGCGTCCACAACAAATTTGATTATGCCATTGAAAGAGTTTGCCTTTATGTTTCTAATTAGTTGGATACTTTCACCATTCATTTCCCCATTTCTTTTGATTTATCGTTGATATTTGATTATTGAATAGACAACTTATCACATTATCACTTATTAATTAAAAAAAAAGTTTTAATTATTAGCAAAAAATCTGTGACACCTGAATTATGTATAAACATATACAGCATCACATTACATTACAACATTCATCCTTCAATTATCTTTGAAGATTGCTCTGTACGCATTCTTCCGAGATGTTTTTCCTCTCAAGGATCTTCCTAACATTCACTCTGTGATGTGTCGACACGATATCATCGATTTTGTTGATCATTTCCTTAGTAGTGATCTCAGCGGGACGTACTGTACGCGTAGCGTCACTTATGCTGGTTCGATCACATTGAAACTTAGCAAACCACTTATGAACCGTCACATGTAAAGGAACAGAGTCACCATAGAACTTTTTCGACTTTCCTTCGGTTGACGTGATGGTTTTTCCACACAAATAGTAGCGCTTAATTAACACACGAAATTTGCTTTTTCCCGTGATAATATAAAAATATCGACCTTAGCTGCTTTCAAAGACTGTCAAAACTAAATTGTATATCGGTTTAAAATTCATGAAAGTTTACTAGAAGGGAAACTACTTTCCAAACATGCAATCAGCTTTGCGACCGCACCACCATTTATCAGAAAAGTATCTTTTTTAAACTTCTTCACACGCGTTTCGCTAACCATCTTAGTATCATCAGTACGTGATTCAGCCTAATTCTAAAACTAAATTATGTTCTATTTATATGTACTGTGGCGTTAATTAAGCGTTACATTAATAATCAAAATATTAAATAAATGGAATAGGTCCTTTATCCCGGTTCATGGGTGGTTTCTTGCATTTTCAATTTGAATGATTATATATATATATATATATATATATATATATATATATATATATATATATATATATATATATATATATATATATATATATATATATATATATATAACCATATGACAGGCCGGTCTCTGATCATTGTCCTCCAGTCCTAAATCCTCTTCTCTTTCAGATCTTCCATGATACCCTCTCTCCATCGTTTCCTTGATCTTCCCTGCCTTCTTTCACCTTGCTATTCGCAAGAAGCAAAACCTATTATTAAGTTAAAAACAATTTCGTTTCTTGAAACCGTTTAACTCGACTATCAGGTATTTCAATGTATGCGGAATCAGTACACTCGGAAGCAATGGTGATACCTCAGAAGACATCTCAACTTCCTGTAGATGTGTGTTTTTAACATACCTTATGAATTGTGTTCAGTTTATTAAAGAACAGGGAGGTAGTTCATTTTCAAATTTATTTTCTAACCATTTTGCAATGTTGTATATTGGAGAATGATGTACAACTGTACAAATTCTGATACAATTGGTCTCATTGCTTTTCCTGGTTTATACATTTTTGGTAAAGCATACAAAAAAGCTTAAGTAATGTCACGGTATTTATTTTTACACGCTTCATTGGGTACGGTCAGGGGCGGCTCGTGAGGGAGGGCGTTCGGGCGCCGTCCCTCCAGCATTTATCACAGTAAACAATAATTTATTACACAATAAACACAATATTATATTTCCGTTTAGTGTATTTCCTTTAACGTACCTGAGTACATACTGAATAATGTTTTTTAAATATAAATAATCAACTTTTAATTGCAAACATGAATCTGTTTGATTTAAAACAGTTAATAATGACTAATATAAGTTTGGAGTAGAAAACTGAATTAAAAACTAACGGTCGTCACACACCAGTGTTGAATTTGAATCAAGTTCAAAAAGAATGTAAAAATAGGGCAAGTTACAATAAACTGTCTGAATGGTTTGTTCTTCGGGAAATGGTAAGTACCTACTTATTCATTCCTGTATCTACGCAACAAGCACCAACCCATCCATGTCCTTGTAAGTAGTAACTATACTATATTTTTCTACGCCCTCCCACTTTAAAAACCCACGAGCCGCCACTGGGTACGGTTGTCATATAAATAGAACAGAGCTTCCTTTCAGAATTAGATTGAATCGTCTCCTGATGATGCTAACATGGTTAGCGAAACTCGCGTCGAGAAGTTTAAAAAAGTGAAGTGTTTACTTATAAATCTCTTCGCTTTTAATGTTTCACGCCGAAGGTTTCGATAGAAGAATTGAATTGTTTCTATATCGTTACATCTATCTATATCTATATCTATACTAATATATAAATCAACAGTGGTTTTTATGGATGTTCCGTTATAACTACTGAACCATACATCCATCCGATTGACTTGAAACTTGGTATTCATGTAGAAAATACATGTACTTGGATACATGTAATGGATAGGCTTATATTTATATGAGTGTTTGACACCCTACACCAGTTACGGGGGTGTTAATGATGAGAATCGCTAATTATCTGATTTTATAGCTTTTATGAACTTATTATTAAAATGAAAATTTGAAATGAATTTTCTCTTTCTTGGGCTATATTAAGACTAATTAAGAACGTCTGCAACGGAGTTCAAACTCCTAAAGCGGTTGTGAGGGCGCTAATGATCAAAAACGCTAAATTTCAGCTTTTATCAATTAACTAATTATGTACATTAACTACTATTATTATTAATTTTAATAAATTAATTATTAATTAAACTATTAAATTAATATTTTTCTGTAGCATTAAAACTTTGTTTGTTTTTTTCTAACCTAAACAAATTTTTACCAAATGTCAATTGACTGATTTAAAAAGATATTAAAAACATATATATCTATGTATATGTATATGTTTATATTTATTAATTAAAGAAGAAAAAGAAGAAAAGAAGAAAAGAAGGAAACGTGGAATATTTAGATTAAAACGAAAAGTTAGTTTCCCAGCATTAAATAAGTAACATATTTATTTCAACTTTTTATATTGAATTTTCGGTTGTCAATCTCAAGATAGTTTTTAATTATTTCCAATTATTTGTTGTAGTCATAAATGCCTAAAAAAGGAAAGTCCAAATTAAATTTGGTAACGTCTAAATCAAAGTATATGAAAGCTAAGCGTGCATGTCAAAGTCAAGATGAAACGGAAAATAAATTACAAAAACAACAAAAAAGGAAAGAAGATTTACGACGTATGTAATTAAAAATTCATTGGAAAGTAAAAATAAATTGTGGTTTTTCGTATGATCCTACAGTTGATTATAAACAAGAATCAAAATTAAGTTCAATGACAAAAATGTGTAGTTATTGTAAAGCATTAAAGTGGATTGATGAATGTGAAGGTTTATGCTGTTCAGCTGGCAAAATAAAACTAGAACCTTTGCGACAACCTCCAGAGGTATTAAAATCGCTACTCCATGGAACACATATAAAATCAAATGCATTTTTAAAATCTATTAGACTATACAACAATGCTTTTCAAATGACATCATTCGGTGCAATGAAGAAGATGTCATTTTAACTAATAAGTACATGGGGCTTATTGCTGAACGATTTGCGGCCAATCGAAACTATCATCGAAGGAGATGAGATAGACGATGAAGATTAAATGTTCGGAAGATTAAATACTATATTTGAGGGCCCTATATGTAAGCTTGATTTAATACGGGAAGGGGAAGTTAAAAATTTTTTATAAAGAAACTGTAATAATGACAAAAAATAATAATGTTAATTTTAAATGCCCAGCGAAGCGGGCGGGTGCAGCTAGTATAACTATATACTTCTCGATTCAGTTCGTTGTTGAAAAGTTAATATTTATTGAGCTATTACAAATAAAATATGGCGCTTGATATAAATTAAGTTACGATTTTAACACAGTGTTTTAACGAATACAAACATATATTGCCCGCGTTCTCTAACCAAAATATAACTCGATATGTTTTGTTTTGACATAGTCATACGTATCGGCCCTATTGGGAATATTAAACTATTATTTGCGTGTTAACAAATGGCCTGTGTGCTTTATTTATGTTGAATTTTGGCATATGTTTCATTTTTCGTAAATTTTACAATAGTAATGCAAGAATTTATCGATACACGAGTAATTTTCATATTTAACTATTTTAAAGAGATCGTGTTTCGTACACAGACTGACTAGTGGGAATTATGACTTGGTTAATTATTTTATCACCAGAATTTTAAAGCACCAGTATCTTTGGTATAGTTGTGATATCAACATCATTTGTACTATCAAAAAGTATCATGCAAACCGAAGAAATGTTGAAAAAATATTATGGGACCTTTGCTCCTTTAAATTTCTGAGTTTGGATATGGTGGAGCCAGCACGAGTGACGCTCTATACTCAGAACACTCCATTGAAGTCATTACTGAGGAAATGACAATTAAAGCCCATGATATTGTGTTGGGCGACCACAAAGTGAAGGTTAGAGAGATTGTTGAGATGATAAATATGTTGGATCCATAAATACGAACATCATCCTCGAAGGGATTCAACTAAACACCAAATCACTTTTTGAATCTTCTCGACGCGCGTTTCGCTAACCATGTTAGCCATCATCAGAAAATGATTTAATCTTATTAAATCTCTTCGAGTTTAGTGTTTCACACCAAAGGTTCCAATACCAGCACGATACCCCGTGTTTGTTCGTTACGGACTAAAATGGGAAACGAGTGGCTGTTTCACAGCGGTGGTTAGACACATACAAGTCCAATCCGAAATAATTTCTGTGACGATTCATAACTGGTTGTGAAACTGATTATCACTATACAATACGCGACTCACGGAAAACAGAACAATTTTTTTTTTCTCAGAAAAACGCAAAAAAACACACAAATATTAATTTTTTCAGTAAAAATCTTTATTTGTATCCAAAATGGGATAAAAATAAAGACTTACACGTCAATACAACGTTTTTAGATTGATGAATAAATTTGTGAGCTCGGCCAAAGATACGTCTGTCCTTTTATCGATATATGAAGTTTTTCGAAGAGGTAGAAGTCGCAACTAAATCAGGTGAGTATGGTGAATTATTAATGGTTAAAATACCATTATTGGGCGAAAAATCAGTGATAAGCGTCGAGCGATGGGACAGAGCATTATTGTGAAACAAGCGCCAGCTGCCTTGTTGAGGGTATTGTGGCCCACTCTACGAATACGAGACAACAAACGCTTCATAACACCAATATAAAACACAACATTGATCGTTTGACCAGGTGGAACAAACTCCTTGTGCACATTTCTCTCCTTGTAGTAGAAATAAATCAACATTGTTTTGATTTTTGACTTTTTGAGACGGCTTTTCTTCAGATTTATTTCGCTCGGGAGCTTTCATTGGGCACTTTGATGATTGGCTTCTGGATCATATTGATAAAACCACGTCTCGTCATCAGAAACAATGCTGCACTTGAAGTTTTCATCCTTTTTCAACTATTTAATCAAATCCTTGCAATGTTGGATTCCGAGCAACTTTTGGTCATCATTCAATGTGTGTGGAATAAAGCGTGCACGAACCTTTCGAAGTCCAAAATGATCGGTGAAATTGTGATGAGTTGGATCTTTGGACATGTTCAATTCCGTTTCCGTGTTTCAACGATGATTTTGACTGATTTTTTTATAAATTCACGCACAATTTGAATGCTGCTTTGAGTAATCACGGAACTTTTTGGACCAGGATATTCGTCGTCCTTGATATCCTTACCACCTTCTTTGAATCGTTTAAACCACATGTGGACTCTGTCACAGGATCATTCCTCAACATACACTTATTTCAATAATTGAAACGTTTCGGTGAAAGCTGTACCAAGTTTGAAACAAAACTTAATATTCGCTTTTTGTTCCATGTTAATTTTTCGACCGATGGTATAACATACTTTAAGCGCGATAACTTGGCTTGTAATGATCCAAATGTCATGAAATTCAGAATGTCATGAACATCAGTGAAGGATGCACCATTCCAACACTTACCACTAGAAATAGTTATTTTTAAAAAGTCCCGTTTTCCGTGAGGCGCACCTTGTACAATGATTCATCACTATACCAGGTGTCCCATTAAGGATGGATCGCGGCCGTATCTTGAAAACTATTTATCCCACAGCTTTGGGGGAAAAAAATTGTACTAAAAATGATCATGAGAAATTCACCAAAAATATTTTTAAGCTTCTAAAACGACCGCAATAGGGCGCGACGAGCTAAAAATTTTTAAAAATCATTTTTTTTGTGTATTTTCAAGTGTTAACCCAGTAAGAAAAATTCTCAGTTATAATTAGCAAACTGTCTCCTACAACTTTGTATTATGACATTTTGTCGTAACTTCGCGAATAAAGAAGTGGGGGGAGTTTTACCTATTTAGATAAAAAGTCGTCTAATGTCCGTTTGCCTAAACCGATTTTCCTCAATTTGGATTCATTTAAAAGGCAATTGCTGGGACAATCAGATAATCTGGGAGATAAATTATTTAGTTTATAAATGAAACCGCGAGGTGGCGTTACATTCAACAATAGTTTTTTTGAAGTTTTGTTCAGTTTTTTCAAATGGAATGGTACAGCTTTTATTACATGGCTAGAAAGGTAATTTAAAGAGGAATCATCCGGTGAAAACCCGAAATCGATATCTCTGACATGTCAAGAGATATTTCGATTTTTCTGAAAAAATCAGTTATTATTTCACTACTACCTGCATTAAGTTAAAAAAATATTAACCTAATGTTTGCCTTCATTCACACTTTACCCAGGCTTAGGACTGGTCCAAAGTCTTCGTGCCATATTAATTTGGAGCGTGTTTAAAGACCAACGGGCCAACAACGAAGATAATAATATCAACAGTCAAATAAAATTAACAGCACAACAGTCTAATAATTAACAGAATCTGAATTTTAACGCCTTTCTAAATGTTCAAAATGCCTTCCATCCTTAGAAATGCAAATATTTATTTTTCGACGAGTACTAAAAACGGCAGCTTCAATTTCCGCTCTTGAAATGCTGGTTATTGAAATTTGAATTCTTTCAATCATGTTTTCTCGTGTGGTAGGACGAGTTTGAAAAACAAAGTCTTTTAGTCTTCCCCACAAGTAAAAATCGAGGACTGTCAAATCCGGTGAGCGCGCCGGCCACGGAAATAAATTACCCCGTCCTATCCAACGATTTGGAAACGAAGCATCCAAGAAGTTTCGAACCACCTGCGAGAAGTGGGCAGGGCATCCATCATGCTGGTACCACATTTGTCCTCTTGTTTCCAACGAAACATCTTCCATTAGTTCTGGCAGTCCATTTTGTAAAAAATTTAAATATGTTTCACTATTCAAATGCCCATTAAAGTAAAGGGATCAATAATTTTGTCTCCCAAAACACCACACCATACGTTCACACTCCATCTATTTCGGTGGTTGATTTCTAACATCCAGTGTGGATTAGCAACTGCCCAGTAGTGCATATTATGTAAGTTAACGCCTCCATCACTGCTAAAAGTAGCTTCATCAGTCCATAGTATGCGTTTTAAGAATTGTTTATTTCCACTACACATATTTTTTAACCAGTGACAATAGTCTAACCGTAGGTCGAAATCGTTATCCAAAAGGGCTTGGTGTAAGACAATATGATAGGGGTGCAGCTTGTTATCTAATTCTTCAGATATTTGTCTGATACTTAAATAGGGGTTGGTTTCAACATAAGCCAGAACATTTACGACATTATCTCCATTACGAATCGAACGTAACCTGTTGCGGACTGGATCTGGATGCACAATTCCTGTTTCTCGTAAGCGTCTTGCTAGATGTGTAAACACCTTCTTCGAATAATGCCCTCTTTCGGGATATTGACTTGCATATTGCCGCTCTGCAATACATGCATTTTCAAAACATTGGAAATACACCGCCAACATGTCATAGGCCTCGTTATTCGTAAAAGGCATTGTTAGATATTATTATAATAATTATTAATAATCAATAAATGCAATGTTGAAAATGTAATGCATTTCAAAACTGATAAGTTAATTTGACTGTTTTTGTTTGTTTCCATGATTCCCTTCTTACACTCTTTGTGTAATGTACCTAAGGATTGCATGTGTTTATTTGGAAACCCGAAAAGGCATAATTTCATTCATCCATTCATTTAGTTTAAAAGAAAGAGTAGGTATATTTATTAATGACTGATTTCAATATTCTGTCAAGTAGTATTTAAGCATCACAAAAGAGAAAATGCAACAATTGAAGAAAGGCATTTTTTCCGCTTATGTAATTAAATTAGAAAATATTAACAAGGTCAGGATTAGAACATTTATGATGCTTGATACTGAATAAATAATTTTATTTTTTAAATAAAATTGTTGCGGTTGCGATTGCGACCTAAATATTAAGACCAATTTTTAACTTAATATTACGGTAAAAATTAAAACTAACTGATTTTTTTCAGAAAAATCGAAATATCTCTTGACATGTCAGAGATAGCGATTTCGAGTTTTCACTGGACGATTCCTCTTTAAATTACCTTTCTTGACATGTAGTAAAAGCTGTACCATTCCATTTGAAAAAACTGAACAAAACTTCAAAAAAACTCTTGTTGAATGTAACGCCACCTCGAGCTCTCATTTATAAACTAAATAATTTCTCTCCCAGATTATCTGATTGTCCCAGCAATTGCCTTTTAAATGAATCCAAATTGAGGAAAATCGGTTAAGGCAAACGGACATTAGACGACTTTTTATCTCAATAGGTAAAACTTCCCCCCACCCCTCTATTCGTGAAATTACGACAAAATGTCATAAAACAAAGTTGTAGGAGACAGTTTGCTAATTATAACTGAGAATTTTTCTTACCCGGTTAACACTTGAAAATACACAAAAAAAAAGATTTTTAAAAATGTTTAGCTCGTCACGCCCTCTTGCGGTCGTTTGAGAAGCTTAAAAATATTTTTGGTGAATTTCTCATGATCATTTTTAGTACAATTTTTTTTTCCCCAAAGCTGTGGGATAAATAGTTTTCAAGATACGGCCGCGATCCATCCTTAGTGGGACACCTGGTACAATGAAGAAAAACTCAAAACAGTGGGTTTTATTTGGAGAATGTGCTCTGAAGAAAGCAAAAATGCTTTCATTGGACGGAAAGGACATAGATACTGTTTTCTGGAAGACAAACGAAAAACGATTATAATACTCTTTATGCTGCATTTTTGTTGTGGCAGCATTCTTACCTTTATTTGTTTTGTATTATTCACTTTTATCTTCTACTTCTTTGATGTTTCTTCGTAATTTTATCATATTATATTGATTTTGCGTTTTTGAGAGCAATTTTATAAATGTTTTGAAACTTACTTATTAATTTTATTGTCAATCAACACCAGGTCTATTGTTAATTTATATGCTAAATTACAGTAGTAAATCACAAATTAACGTCGAACATTTTGCCGTTATAAATATTCAATTATTTGCTCCTGTTCGTATATCAAAATTTAATTCTGAACCTTTTGAGTTAATATTAATATATGTTTTAAAAATTAATGTATAGAGAGCTATCCGGTCATTTGTCCAGTGCAACTCGGCTAAAGCATAAATATTTTTTTAGCTATTACAAATAAAACGTGGCGAGGAATATAAATTAAGCCACATTTTTAACACAATATATTATAACAAATGAAAACAAATATCGCTTTTTTTTTAACGGAAATGTATCGTTGGTATGTTTTATTTTGACATGGTCATTCGTATCGGGCCTATTGGGAATATCAAACTTTTTAGGCACTTTTAAAAAAGTTTGTATTTTATATTTCTACAGTGAAGGAAAAAATACTTGAACAAACAAATTTTTCTCAATTTCCTTTGTTTTATAACCTTTAAATTTTTTAATTTTATATCAGTCCAAACCCCAAACAGATTACACAGGCCAACAGTTGTTTTTGTGCCGGATTATTTGGAGTTGATTTTATACGAATTTGATGCTTTGAATTCAAATATGGTATTATTTTTTGCCTTGGAGCTCAAATTTCTAAGATATAACATTTTAGTGAAATATACGTTACACTATTTTAATCCATGAATCAAATAAAAAAGCTAAACACGGAATTTTTATTATTATATTATACAAATATTATTATTTATTATATATATATATATATATATATATATATATATATATATATATATATATATATATATATATATATACAAAGATAGAGAAAAAAAGTCATTGATGAAACCAATTGTCACTGAACACTTCGGAAGCTTCTTTTCTGTGACATTCTTGAATATATTTTGGAACAGTCCCTTTTTCAAACTCCAGTAGTACTCTGCCATCATGTGCGTATCCCATCTTTTGAATCTTATAGGGAAACATATGCAAGTCACTTCTTACAATTCAGCCTGGAGAAATTCCCAATCGTGCACTATGTCGTCGGAGCGACGTTTCTGGCATGCATTATTTTCAGTGCTTGGTGCTGTTTTTCGACCTCTGATGCGTGACCTATCATCAACTGTAGCAAATTCTTCAAATTACTTGAATAAACGAAAAATTATTATTTTATGAAGTGCCAGACGATTAGGATATAATTTTTTTAATGCAAATTTCAACAATTTAACAGTATTCTTTTAGTGTGTATTTATCGATAATAAAACTTGCACGTCAGCACTACACAACATCTATACCCAAACTATCACAAATACCTCGAAAAAAATGGCGCGTGACGCTTTATTCTCCATCTAGTAGTTTAAAGAAAATGCAAAATCAGATTTCAGTATCATTAACAAACCTTGACCACTTTGTTGTTATAAATGTTTGATAAGTCCCCAGTCTGATATATAGATGGCGTCACTTATGAAAAATCCTTACCAGTGATCGATTGTGTTAACTTTCAAACGCCATGTGTAAAAAATTCATGATAATCTGTTTACTAGTTTCTGAATTATTGTGATTTGACGCTGCTTTTGTTGTTTTCAAAATAATGGAAAACAAAAATTCGTGTGTTGATTAAGCATTGCTTTTTGATGAAGAAAAAAACCGTTGAAGGATGAGAGCAAAAAAGGCTCCAAGAACAAAAAAGTGCTGTTTCACCAAGACAATGCCCCATGTCACAAATCATTGGCAACTATGACTAAGCTGCATGAATTACAGCTCAAATTGCTTCCTCGTGCACCGTATTCTCGAGATCTGACCCCCAGAGACTATTTTCTGATCTCATACTTTAAAAAAATGTTCGCTGGATAGAAATTTCGCTCCAATGAAGAGGTAGTTGTCGAAAGGATATTTTAAAGGCAAAGAGAAATCATTTTTTAAAAAGGTGTAAAAATGTCAAAAAAGCGTTGAAATTATTGTTTTGCTCATTTGCAGAAAAAAGTATGTTTTATTTTTCAGGCCGGGGACTTATTAACCGATGTGTTATTGTCTCTGTTAGCACATCAAAACTCTCACTTCACTTAGAATTAGAGTCACTTTAACAATGCTAAAATCTAAATATTTCGTCAGCTGTTACACATAAAACTTGACGAATTAAGCTGCATTTTTAACGGAATAAATTATAACTAAAGCAAGCAAATGTCCGTTTTTTTAACAAAAATATATCAGACCTAAGTTTTATTTTGCCATAGCCATTCGTATCGGGTCTATTGGGAATATAAAACCTTTATGTGCACGTTAACAAATGGTTTGTGTAGTTTATATATTTTATATTTTGGAATATATGTCTTGTTTTTGTCCATTGTTATATTTTACAGAAATATAAATAGTTGAGTGAAATTGTTTTAACGAATAAAAGTTGAAATAGTTACAATATCCTGCGTCATTTTTACATTTATAATAATAAAATATAGAAGAGAATAATGAAACCAGTAATTTACAAGAGTGATTAAAAAAGTATAATTATATGTGTTCAAATAAAGGACTAATAATTTAGTTTGCCATTTTTGAGCTAAATTTTAAGCTTTAACGCTTTATGGTAATCATTTCTTCATCAATATCGAATTCATATTAAAGATTCTATGGTTTGACACAATTTCTTGATCAATTCTTCTATTGGAACCTTTGGTGTGAAACATTAAACTTGAAGAGATTTACCACTAAACACCAAATCACTTTTTTTGAACTGCTCGACGCACGTTTCGTTATCCATGTTAGCATCATCAGGAGATGATTTAATTTAATTCTAATTAGGGAGGTATCTGAAGTGAATGATTATAATAAGAACATTGTAGATAAATGAATTAGAAAACATAAGTTCAGAAAGTTATTGAAAGATTCTTCGACTATTCAAAAGAATCAGAACACAAAGAAATGTATGGTAATATAATTTGATGCCCAATTAATAAGAGGGCTAGGCAAAATTTTGAAAAAAGTGGACATTAAAGTTGTGTACAAACCATATAATAAATTAAAAGAAGTTCTGGGTAATCCAAAGGATAAAGTAGAGCAACATGAAAAGTCGGAGATTTACGAAATTAGTTGTCAAGACTGTGATCGAAGGTATATTGTACAAACAAAAAGATCCATATTGACAAGATATAAAGAACATATTGCCCACATTAGATATGGGAGAAATGAAACATCTTGTGTTACCCAACATGCAATAGAACACGAGCCCAGTATAGATATTAGTAATTTAAGACTAATTAAAAGTGTTAATAATAATAGGGCTTTGGATGCATATGAAAGCATTCAAATAGAAAAATGTAAGAAAATCATGAACCGAGATAAAGGGCCTATCCCGTTCAGTTAACTTTTTCAATTATTAATGTAAGGCTTAGTAAACTTCACGGTTCATGATTTTTATACGCTTTGTTAGGTAGGGTTTTTCATATAAATACTACATAGTTTAGTTTTACAATTAGATTAAATCATCTCCTGATGATGCTAACATGGTTAGCGAAACGTGCGTTGAGCAGTTCAAAAAAAGTGATTTGGTGTTTATCTGGTACTTCTCTTCAAGTTTACAATTTATTGAATTTAATTACATTTTTTCCTCAGTTTAAATTAAAATTAATAAAGCTTTTGTCAGTTTTAGCTTGCTTCATTTTTCGTATTTTTCGTATTATGGAAATTTTAGAGCATATGTAAATAAAATCAAATTTGTCTTCAACGAACTATTTTTTTCTTTAGTCCATATATATTTCACATTTAAATAAAAACATATATTTTTACTTGAATATTTATTAATTCTCAATATGAGTAATATGTTTTCAAGCAAGACCTATAATTATTTTATCTATATTTTGTCGATTTTTTCTTAACTGAAAAAAATATAATTAGTTTCATCATCATCATCATCATCATCAGCCCGTATCGATCCACTGCAGGATGAAGGCCTCTTCAGCATGCTTCCAACCTTCACGGTCCTGGGCTTTCCTCTGCCACTCGGGTCCAATATACTTAACGATGTCATCAGTCCATCGTGCTTTCGGTCTTCTTCGCGGACGTTTGCGATCAAGCGGTATCCACTCCAGGATTGCCTTGGTCCATCTGTCGTCCCATCGCCTCGCTATATGGCCTGCCCATCTCCATTTCAACTGTTTTACTCTTCCAATGATGTCACAGACTTTTGTTTGTTCCCTGATCCATGCGCAGGGCTTTCTGTCTCGACTTGTAATGCCAAGCATACATCTTTCCATTCCCCTCTGTGCCACCCGAAGTTTTTGAATTGATTGCGATGTGAGTGTCCAGGTTTCACTTCCGTATGTCATAACGGGTAGAACGCACTGATCGAATACTTTTCTTTTCAGGCAAAGTGGGAGTCTGCTCTTAAACACTATGTTGAGCCTACCAAATGCCTGCCAGCCACATTTAATACGCCGTTCCACCTCCCGGGCGGTATTCCCCTCCATGGAAATCCTCTGCCCAAGATATACAAAGCTATCCACAATCTCTAAATCCCTTCCTAAAACTGAAATTCTTCTGTCCTAAGCGAAGTTATTGAACATAACCTGACTCTTTTTCAGGGTTATTTTCAAGCCAAATGGTTCGCCAGCCCTATGCAGTTCTTGTATGCGTCTTTGCAGCTCCTCTGGGTCTTGTGAAATGAGAATAATATCATCTGCAAATCTAAGATGGTTTAAGTTTGCACCATTGATCTTTACCCCATCCTGTTCCCAATCCAGTTTACGGAATACTTCTTCAAGGCCAGCCGAGAAAAGAATAGGCGATATTGCGTCACCCTGCCGTACCCCTCGTTCTATATTAATTCCCACTTCAAGATCATCAAGGTGAATTGTGGCTGTAGCTCCATCATATATCGATTCTAATAGGTTTACATAGGCTCTCTCTACACCTTGGCTAAGCAGTGCGTCCATTATCGCATGCTTTGAGATGGAATCAAATGCTTTTTCGTAGTCGATAAAAGCCAAGCACAGTGGCATGGTGTATTCGTTGTGCCTTTCTATGACCTGCTGTACAACCTGGATGTGATCCATTGTACTGAATCCACTTCTGAATCCTGCTTGTTCTCTTGGTTGTGCGTCATTCAGTTTTTTTAATATTCTTTTAGAAATTATCTTAGTGAAAACTTTGTACATCACTGATAGGAGGCTTATTGGACGGTAGTTCTTTAAATCTTCATGTGCTCCTTTTTTATGTAAAAGGATCACTTCTGCATTTTTCCATAAGTCAGGTACTTTTTGTTCTTTGAGGCATTTTGAGTATAATTTTGCCAGTGTTTTATGTAACGTCCGACCACCAGCTTTTAGCATTTCGACAGTTACACTATCCTTTCCTGGAGCCTTGCCGTTCTTCATCAATTCTATAGCATTCGTTACTTCGTCCACTAGGATATCTGGTATTATATATTGTTCTTCCGTGGGTATTGCTGTCCCTGACTGGCTCTGATCTTCATATAACTGGGAATAAAACCTTCTGACAATCTCTAACATTTGGGTACGCGTCCTGCACACTGTGCCATCCTCACGCTTTAAAGCATACATTTGCGTTCTTTTGTTTCTCAGCTTCTGTTTAGCTTTGTTAATTCCTTTGTTTTCTTCCAGGGTTTTTTGCACTAGCTGCATATTGAATCGGCGCGTGTCCTCTCTGATACGTTTTCTTATAGTTTTGCAGAGCTCAGTGTACTCGACCCTGCCAAAAGGACTACCTGCATTTCTCATTGCTCGCCGTTTCTTCATTAAATCAATGGTCTCACTGGAGATTTTTGTTTGTTTGAGACATTTTTTCTCTGGTGCTATTGAAGCAGGCGTTTGAAGTACATTGTTGGCGATTTCTTCATATTGAACTGATATTTCCACCTCCTCTGGATCTTGTAACGCAGCAAACCGGTTTGACAAAGCAATCTCAAAATCGCTTCCTCTCTCCAGCAGTTTTCCAGAATCCACCTTGCCCTTCTTTGATCTTACCATTTTTTCGCGCTCTTTTCGACAGTCAATCCGAACCCTTGCTCGTACAATTCGGTGGTCACTTCCAACATTAAAATTGTTAAGGACAGTACAATTGGTAAATATTGTTTTATCGTTGGTCATGATGTAGTCAATTTCGCTTGTGAGCCCAGATGGACTTTTCCATGTCCATTTTCTGCTGATATTTTTCTTATAGTTTAATCAATAAAAAACTATTCGGTGTAAAAACAATATATTTTGTCTTAAGTAATACATTTTCTTACAAGAAACAGTGCTACAACTTGAATTAAGAACACGGCTAGTTGATCCAAGAAATTATTTTCTAGGTGTGTGAGAGAGAGTGAGAGAACACAGTTATTTGATCTACGAAAATTTGCTCTTGAACGAAATTCACATAAAATTCGTTTTTGTTTCAAACTGATTTTCTTTTTTAATTTAGTTCAACTTTCAGTGCGAAATGAAATAATGTCAATAACTTATCGTCAATATCTTATTTGTAGTCTATCAAAAACAAAACTCTTTATCAGTAAAAATGATATTATCTCGATCAAAGATATTTATTATTGTTATTTCATCCTAGAACACCAGAATTATATTTGCATACGTAAACACCAGACATTCTTAAATTTGACTACTTTGGTAAAAAAGCCCTCTAACTTTTTTTAGACTTCTTTATATTTACCCCTTTTTTAAAAACTGCATGTTAACATATAAATAAAATTATAAAAAACTCATTAAACTTTTGTCATTCGGTATAAACAATATATATATATATATATATATATATATATATATATATATATATATATATATATATATATATATATATATATCTGACGAGTGTGTGCACAAATTGAACGATTGCATTGCATGCAATATGTGGTGGGCATACGTCGAATATGCCTGGGACATAAAGAACAAACCTTACGGTTTTTTTTCAACTTGAACAGGCCTTTGTTCTTGCAAATCCAATTTTAATATTCTTCAAATTTTAATAATTTATAGATATTCTGCCGGAGAGGGTGTTCTAAAGTTGGTGAATCTTTTCTTTTGTCGAGCCACGGAATTATCAGTGCATTTTTCATTTGTAGCATATACTTTTGGCGATTTACAGGTTTTCTATTTATCTTGTGGGTATTTTGACAATAAACAATATAAGAATTTATTTAAGCCATATTTAACACGTCATAAATTACAGCCAGTGGCCGTCGCCTTGTTTTGAAACCGCAGATTGTATTAGAACATAGCTGGTCAAATGTGTCTACACCAGCTTTAGTTTCATTGTATGTGTGAACAATGTTAAGTTTAAGTAATGTCTGAATGATTGTGGCGTGTTCATATATTTTTTTCCTTTTATATATTTTTTTAGATAGTGGCGAAAAACCCAAATAAAGGAAAAAAAAACAATGTTAGGTTTGCCTGTAGTTTTGTTTATTGTGGGTGCATCATATATTGTGACATCATGACTATTTTATTTTTCTTTGACATGTACGAAACCAATGTTTTTTTTTTGGTCAAAGCAAAACATTGATGTACCCGGCATTTCTCTTCTTTATTTTTAACATTCCCTGAAGAATTTCTCTTTTATTTATTCTTATAGTTCCGACTAAAGTAAGATTATACGAAGCTTTCAGTAGTCCATCTGCTAATTCTACCGAATTAAACCAATTATCCATGGTAATATTTGTATTACTTCCATGGACGGTTTTGGTTAACTCTTTTACATAATGAGAAGTTAATGCATTTGCCTAAGTATGGGCTTGGATCGCTCATGTATTTGGTACTGGAGTCGTAAGCCATAAGAATTTTTATCCCATATTTCGCGGACTTGAGAGCTGTTCGTCAATGATAAGATACGATGTTGGTGACTATGACTTTTGAAAAATAGTTATAAAGATGTTCCATATTTCCTATCCATTCAAGTGGATCAGTAAGTCTTCTTTCGGCTGTGAATACGATAGAAAGAGAAGGATTTTATTACATTTATAAATCATTAGTAAATTTAATTGTTTACCAACCTAGTTTTTTTTGTCATCATACCTTATTGACTTTAAAAGGAATATGAAGAGTGTGCAACTCATGGAAGCTCAATATTATGAATCTGACAAAGTTTCATCAAACAGCAGTCTAGTATTCAGGTGATTTTTATCGTAGCGGAGAAAATTAGCAGACCAATTAGAGTTGGTTTGCTTTGCTTTTGCGTTGCTTTGCTTTTATATTTCTCCGATTTGCGCTGAATTTATGTCTACAATTGGGTCATTGACAAAGCGATGGAAAATATCCACATGATTGAGAAGATCTTTAGCACGTCCTTTGGTACCAGGAATAAAATTAATTATATTTCTTGCAGATATTTGTTTTGATTGTTTTGGGTGCTCAGTTGACCAACGGATTCATTTTTCCCTTTTAAATTTTTAGAAGGTGGTAATAATATATTTGGATTTTGCAATCTTTTAGAAATTGTTGCTCGCGGAATATCATCCTCATCTGAATAATCACTGTCGTCATTATTCTCAATTATTGTTTGACATTTTGCCTGTTCTAAATCGATCTCATTATTAGTCAACTCTAGGTTATATTCAAAATCGGAATTTGAATTTGTCAACTCCACTTCCGCAGTGTCTTCCTCAACTTCGCTGACTTCCAATTCATCGCCATTATCGTCTGAAATATCCCCTGTCATAATACGTTCAATTTCTTTAGCTATTTCAGCATCTGTAAGTGGCTTTTTACTCGACGCCATTTGAAAAAAATATAACCTAAGAAAAAGATTCTTTAAAAAAGTTTCTTTAAAATTTGCAATAATAGAATATACCTTAAAACTTACCAAAATGTAAAAGAACTCCTCGCCAGAAACAGTAAAACAAAGCAATTCAATTAAATTTTCAAAGCAGATACACTTACGTTAATATAGTGCGGTTCAAGATATATCGTTGACCGAACAGCTGCAATAAACTTTTAACAACCCCTGTTGTAACGAAACCCAGCAAAGTTGCAAAAACACGTAATCACGGCCGGGCCTAATAAAATAACTGGCAAAAAGATCAAATTAATTTTATTTCTGTTTTAGTAGTTTTAACTGGTACCACCGGTAGTGCTAATTTTAAAAGAAAACATTTATCGCCCAATGCTAACCAAATTGTTAAAATGTATATGTTTCTTTATTGAATAGGGGGCTTAATGTAAATGCAGCCGCAGCAGAAACGTCTTTATTAACGAAAGCACCGTTGTATACAGTTAAAGATATTGTGACGAAGCCAATTAAAGCCAAATAAGTTCGTAGTGATTCTGATAAAACAAATGTGTTGACGAAGGCGACAATTACTTAATTCGAAGCAAAATTTATACTATGTATGAAGAGCAAACTGTACCTGCATTGCATTCATTGCAACAGCGACTAAGGAAAGATGAAACCAACATTCTTTGCACCAGAACTAGCTTCCGAAGAATATTATCTCTAATGGATTTTGCATATCGGATCATTAATAAAAGACAAATATTAATGGAGTTACAACGATTGCGGCGCTGGCGGTTTGACTACTTAAACTCTATAAAAAAATACAGATTAGAAAATCGCTCCATTATCTACCTTGATGAAACATAGTTTACATACGTATACGATATATATGAGATGCCAGCAAAGGGTTGGGTAGATACATCAAGAAAATGCCAAACCAAAAAAGAATAACAATTTTACATACTGGTTCCGAGGATGGATGGGTTCCAAATTGTTTACGGTTGTCCTCCAAAAATATTTTTGGATTACCGTCACGACACCACAGGAGAACTTTTTGAAGATTGGTTAATAAATAGCCTTTTGCCAATTAATGCAATTAATTGTATACTTCGAAAATACATATAAAAATGTGGCTTTCAAGAAATATTAAAGATATTTAATATTAAAAAGGAATATGGATGTGATACCATTGCTGTCGATATAGGACATATGGTTTTACGCCTTCCCCCGAATTACTGTATTTTTAATCCAATTGAGTATATGTGGCATCAGGTATAATCCAATGTTAGAGCATAAAACATTTATCCGAATCTAAGCGCAAGTGCTGCAACATTAATTAGGAAGCTGGTCGATAGTATTCCCAAAGAAAGTTGGGAATTTTGGGAAAGTTGGGAAAGTTGCGAATGTTATTAAAATAGATTCCTATGTATCATTTACTAATAATATAGAACCACTTATTATTAATGATGATCAAAGTAACAGTGAGAGTTAAACCGAATTAAATTTATAATTAAATTTAAGTTATAATTTTTATTGTACTAATAGATTATTTATTTTATAATTTTTATTGTACTAATAAATTCAAAATGCACAAACCAATAAACAATGTTTTAGTCATACATAATAATAATAATAATTTAACAATATTTTATTTTTTTCTACAATTATTCAGAATTAACCATTCCGACTCTGGCGCCTTTGAAGAAACTAGGACTATTTTTATTGAAGTTTATTGGGGCAATTAATATTTTGTTGCCGAAAGGCAAGGAAATATCTTGAACCGGACTATACCAAACTATCGTCAAATTGACTACGCCTACCTCATGAATGATATAAATCAAACTAATTGCACAATTCTTTTTGCATCGGCGTAGTGGGGAGGAAGCTACTCAAGGCCATAGGACGCGCGTTTAAATAGGAGTGTTTATTTCCGACAAAAATAAAATGAACGTAGTAAAATTTACGATAGTCTGGTGTTCTAGGGTTAAGCAGTTTATTTTCTTGTTCAAAAAAATCTATTATTGAGAATTAAAAATAATTATTGTTTTGAACCGAGAAATCAGTTTGTTGAAATTAGAGGCTAATTTATTCTAACGTTCAGTTTTTCTTAGTGGCGTTATACCACTTACAATAACTTAAGTTAACTACCACACCATGTTGGTAACAAAAACATGCAAAGAAGACCTTGGTACCTTCCTTGGTAGAATGGAAGCCTCGTGGAAACCCTAGCCTGTTAACTCATATATCTACAGATTTATCTTTACATTTATATGTATAATAAAGTATACATCAGGACCATTAACAGAGAAACATCAATTATATAATTTAGTTTTTTTCTTGTATGAATCTGAAATTTATAGTACTAACTTGTCTCACTCAGCCACAACCTTTTAGATGCAAAGGCCTAATCCAACCCGCAGTATACCTAAGCTGATGAATTCACGCGAAAGTCAATCAAACGAATTATTTTCGATTTCCAATAGTCGATCGAGCCGTCGTTCCAATTTACATAATAAATTGGCTCTTTAAACGCCTCCATATTTACACAGTCTACACATTGTACGAATATTCTTTTTGTTGTAAAGTAAAGGAATCGTTTAATCAACGTATTCAACTTTCATTCCTGTTTTCCATTTTCCGTCGTAGTTTTTATTTTCTTTCTTTTAGTCAATTTTACGTTCGCGTTTGTTACATCGTTTTAAAAATGGTGAGAAAGAAGCATGAAAATGCTTTTAATTCATGAGGGTTCAATCAGATATTAATGTATAAATTTTACAAAATAGTTTTATCTATGAAAAGTTGCATAGTGGATCCATTGGAAATATTAAAAATACTCAAAAAGCAAGGAAAATTCTTCATTTTTCCGCCGTACGCAAATATCAGCAAGTGTCTCTTGAGGCTGGTTTCTAGCTTTAAGCCGTTATCAGTCGGGCTCGAACTGAACGTCCGCAAAACAACTGAAGCAATGGCTAACAGTACTACATACGTATACATCGGTCTTGTCGAATGCAGGCTGCAATATAATGCAGCTGACACCATCATATGATGAACAGTCAAACTGTGCGAAATCCTCCGTGACCCTCTCTAGGTACCAGGTACATAGTGTGCCCGTGGAAAATATTAAAAATATTCAATAAGGAATGAAAAATTATTTATATTTTACGTAATAATTACTCATTTCTTTAAAACTTCTAAATTAACATAGGTAAGTAATTATTATTTTCAAATAAATTAATCGTCAATTTCATCCTAGTCGATTTCAATCAAATCTGGATCGATTGGCGGTTGATCATTGGTTGCCAAATTTTTATAGAAATCGTGAAAAGCAGGATCTATCAAAGGCAATAGAGAGAGAATGTCGTTTTTCTTTTCCTTGCTGATGGGGTTTGGACCAAGAAAAACCAGGGGACGGTGATCTTTAATAAAATGGGTTCCCCTTCTCCCAGTGGCGGCTCGTGGGTTTATAAAGTGGGAGGGCGTAGAAGAAAATAGTACTGCTGAAGATTTTTTTTGCTTTTCCCTTCGTCCTTTTTACTTTTCGTGCTATTGAATTCCTACAGAGAAGGTGAACCAGGAAAATGAGTTAAAGGAAAGAAACTGAACGGAAATAAAATAAAATGGTGTTTTGCTCTGAAAAATTATATATTGTGATAAATGCAGGAGGGGCGGCGCCCCTACGCCCTTCCACACGAGCAGCCACTGCCCTCTCCTAAAATATATCATTTTTGAATGATTAATTTTTTCGAGGGTATGTTTAAAAAATACATTTTCCGATCCTTCACGGTATTGTAACCACTGTGCTGGTTTTTATTTTTTTTTTTTTTGATTTTCTGTATTTTTTTTTCATAATGAACTGAAGTAATGAATAATAACTGCATGGTCTGAGTCGCATTCCATGTGAGTGTGCTCACTTACCAAAAATTTGTGATTCACAACATTTATTGGTCACTTTTGCATTACGTACGAATAGCATTACGAATTGCATTACGTATACAAACATACAAAACAAAATATTATTTTTATTTTGGCCTTCGCAAGTGTTGAAGTAGAATGTGACTTCTTCTGTCTCTGGGGGGAACAGAACGTTTAGTAGTTCAAAAAGACGTGGCGCAATTTGGTTGGCTCCCCTCCCTGATACGCTTTCGTCCCCCACATAACATTACCTGTGTCGTATGCCTGCATGCCTTTGTTTCGCAACTCCCCCAAAAAAGCAACCCTGGAGTTGGCTATTATTCCATTTTATACTAAATTAAATGAGAGAACCTTGTGTTATTGAGGGAGAAGATAGGACATAGGAGGAGTAGAGGGATAGAAACAGGCGTTCAGTGAAATGTAAAAGAAAAAAATTGGAAAAAAGCGTAATATGATTCCTAAAATGAGTACGGTCTGAGTTACCGTAATTCAGTTACGTGAGGTATTCTTGGAATAGTATTTTCTTGGCCATGGTCTGCCTTTGTGAGTAACCAAAGTAAATACAACTGTATACACAATCAATGTGATACAATCTATTATAATTCAACTTATCTTGCTATTTTCCGTGAAATTTCGTCCCTCTACAATTGAATAACTTGACTTAACAAAGATCACGCTTGATTTTAACTAGTCTACCACTGTGAATAAATGAATAAATGCAGTTGATAATACGGGTTCATAGAGAAAAATAAGGGAATTCGACTTGTCGAATTGACCAGAATGATGACCAGAATGATGAATTGGAAAAGTGTAGTAAAGTCGATTTAATTGAGAACAAGCACAATTTTACAATTTACCAAGAAACTACCACCTTCATAACTCGGAAAGTATTGGGTTCATGAGCTACCAAATTTTTCACAGTGCGTATAAAACAGGGGACCAGACCACAGTACACTTATCTCGATGTGACCACAGATTTGTGCTTGTTATGTTTTAGGTTTCATGGTAAGTGTTTTGGATTACGTTAAGGTTATTACTTTTAAATAAAAAGTTATTACTTTCAAATAAAAACCTCCCCGTTTCCACTAAGTACTTTTTCAGATATCTGTCTGAGGGAGAAGATTCAATCTTGAGTGTCTCTTGATTGGCGGCCTGAACCCTTCTTGATTGTTCAGTAGTAACCTCTCTATATTTACTCTGAGTCTATTTTTCTCTAGAGTTAATTTTGAACATTTTCCAGACACTGATAGCTAAGATACTCTTTTATAATTGTTGCATACACTGGCCTCACCCTTTTTGTAGATCGATAAGGCTAAAACTAACTATCTAGTTATTTTGTTAGTATAACGATGTCGTAATGTAATAAAAATCTCATGGTTTGAAACAACCGATGAAAATACACTTTTTTGTAGCGATAATAAAAAAACCCTTTTCTTTGGCAAATTTTCAATGACACTTTCAAGATTAATAGTCCGATTTCGTGCAAGACAGACACTTTTCCGCCGGTCTTTGTTAATGTAAAAATCAGCTTCGAAAACCCCGACGATAGATCATAAAAGGACGCCCTTTTTGTTTGGCCCGAAAACAGGACTAAACTTTTTAGCTGATTACGCTAACCCAAATAAAACTTTTGACACGCATTTTTTCTGCTTTGTAACTCACAGTAGTTTTAACTAATTGAAAACTGATGAGTTTAGTGAGTTTAATCATCCACTCTCTCTGTCTGTACTATTTTTTATGCTGTAACGGAAATGGATTTAATATTGATCAGTTAATAAAGCAAAAATTATATACGGAAAGGATATTTTTAACAATTACAAAAGGAATTTCGTGTTCCTTATAGACGAGCATAAAGTAAAAAGCTGGATGCTTTTTAAATCAAACATTGTTTTTTTAATTGAAAATCGACTCATTTTTCACCGGAATCTCCTTGTAGCTCGATACAGGTCATTCAACGATTTTGCAACTTTTTTATGCCTTCCAAAAAATACATTTATGTCGAACTGTAAAATAGCCCCACTGTTGTGGCGATGATCTCTTTATTTGATGCGATTTTCGTTCCAACCAGCAATTTCTTCATCTTTAGAAAGACACAAAAGTCGCAGGAAACTAAGTTTCATCCAACTGTTGTCTCCCAAGTTTTGGTTTAAATTTACCTTAATTAATTTAACTCCTTCGGGAGCCCATATAAATGTTTGTTATATTATATATTATTATTATTATTCACGTATGGGCCCCGGTGGACCACGCAAAGTACAGTTAGAGGCGTTTGTTGTTGTTAGCCTTTCTCTGCACCCATACTGATTTCATTCTTTCACTATGAGCTGTTTTTCTTTCGTCAAATCAAGTTGTTCCGGTCTTCCTACATTTTTCTCTCTGGCCAACCTCCCAAACGTTAACCTTGTGTCTGAAACAGTTTCTATTCTGAATTTCACTATGTAATATTTGCTGATCTTATGTCCTTTTTAATTGCAATTGCAGCAATCCATTTAATTGTTTCTATTTTTGCTCAACTTCTATTTTCATAAAATTCAACTATTTGTCTAGTTGAACTCATACTTAAATTCATCCGTTTTATGTGTCCGTAAAACTTAAGTCTTCTTTTTCTCATATAGCTATGTATATATGTGTATTGTTTGATTTCTTGATTTTCTCGAAGTCGGTATGTTGTGCTATTTATTCGTTTGGGGCCTAAGATTTTTCTTATGATTTTTCTTTCTTTCTTTTCAATCTCCTCGATGTTTTTCTTTCTATCCAAAATGAAAAAAATGTTTCTGCTCCACATAGACATTCTGGCTTAATAACTGTGTTGTAAAGTCTCAGTTTAACATTTTTATATCTTTAAAATTTTGTTCGTTAGGCAAATTTATTAAAAAAAGATTCACAGAGAATTTTGTCTCCGTTTGGTTTTTTGTTTTTACCCAGTGATTCTTTCTTTAAATAAGAACAGGTATTTTTGAGTTTTAGATAGTGGCGAAAAACCCAAATAAAGGAAAAAAATATGCATTTTTTTGTTGTAAATATTTTGTAAGTCTCAATGCAGTTTCCATTTTTTGACATCTACCCTTATTGGCCGCTTTTTCCAACCCGTTTTCCATAATTATTTCACCCAAATATTTAAATTGAGAGACTCGTCTGATGTTTCCATATTTTGTTTTTAGAAATGGTGTTCTTAGTCTGTTGAAGGTCATGTATTGTGTCTTTTCAAAAGAGATTTGGAGCTCTACATTTTCTGCTGTTTCTTTTAGAATTTCAATCTGTTTTTGTGCCGTTAATATATCTTGAGCTAATAATGCTAGATCATCAGCAAACGCCAGACAATCTATTTTGATGTTGTTCTCTCCAGTTTAATGGGCTGGTCAATATTCAGAGCCGATTTTTTTACACGCTACTCCTATATTACTTTTTCTCGAACACAGTTAAATAAGACTGGTGAGAGTCCGTCCCCTTGTCTCACTCCAGTTTGAATTTCGAAAGGTTCTGAGATATCAACCATGAATTTAACTTTTGATCTGGTGTTAGTTAGTTTTGCATTAATAATTGCCAGCGTTTTCAGATCTAGTCCTTGTACTTTCAAGATTTGGAATAAAGATTGGCGGTCAATAGAATCATATGCTTTTCTCCATAAATCTAGAGACGAGATTTTTATTATATTGTTTTTGCTCTGTTTTAAATCTGCCCGGTCGAAAACCTGCTTGATATTCACCTATTTTGCATTGTAACTGCCCCTATGCTCTGTTTAGTAGACATTAAGATAGCATTTTGTAACAAACTGGTAGAAGAGATATTCCTCTGTAGTTGTTTACATCCGTTCTATCTCCTTTCTTATGGATGGATTAGAGCATATTTCCAATCGTCCGGAATCCGTTCGGTTCGCCAAACTTCTTGTAGAATTTTGGTTATTTCCTTGATTGTACCTGGACCAGCGGATTTTAGAAGTTCAACAGTGATTCCATGTTCACCAGAAGTTTTGTTATTTTTTATTTTTTTTATTTTTTAATTATTTAATTTTTAATAATTAATTTTTTAATTATTTTTAATTTTAGTTTATTTTATTGTTCGTTTGATTTTCCTAATTATTTCATCTTCATTCGGTGGTATTGAATCTGGATTTGTAGTTGTTATATGTTATATATATATATATATATATATATATATATATATATATATATATATATATATATATATATATATATATATATATATATATGGAGTTTTTTTACTTCTTTGGACTACGTCCAATGAGAAAAGAGTAGTCAGGAGTTATACACCCCCGACCGTTGGGCTCCACAATCTCATGTGGAATGCACAACAACCTGCGTCTCCGCCATAACGAGCATTGGTTTTTTGCTTGTCCGGGAGAGAGCCCCACCCATCCCTTACATTGGAGTCCACACGTTTCGTCTGTTGGTGGTTAGACTCATCAGGATACCGATATATTTTCGCCGACTTCTCGTCGGATGGTTTATAATGGAGTTTTTTGACTTCTTTCAACTGCGTTCAATGAGACAACAGTAGTCATAATATATATATATATATATATATATATATATATATATATATATATATATATATATATATATATATATATATGTATATATATATATATATATATATATATATATATATATATATATATATATATATATATATATATATATATATATATGTATATATATATATATATATATATATATATATATATATATATATATATATATATATATATATATATATATATATGACTGCTTGTATTTTAGAATTACAGTTGAGTTGTTAAGGAGAAAATGATCAAAGTGGTTATTACAACAGTTTAAATCTAGTTAATCTATTTTATTAAAAGGCTTAGCCAAGTTTTAAATAAGTGATAATGGTTTATGTAAAGTTCAAGTCATAGGTTAAAAAACCAAAATATATCTGATGTAGTGTTACATTTAACTAAATACATCGCTCTTTCTTTTCGCTATATTTAGCTTGTTGTTAAGTTCAAAAAGATTTACCACTAAATATCAAATTAATTCGAATCAATCTCAAAAATTGAATAATGCCCTGATGGTTAACGACGAAACGCGCGTCTAGAAATATTAAAAAATATTTGTTGTTTAGTGTTAAATCTCTTAAGTTTTCGTGTGGAGAAATTACCTCCCAGTTGTACACCACGTCGTCGAATTGACGTTTTTGGAATTCTCCCTCAGTTTGTTCTATGCATGCGATGTTTTTAGTGCTTAGCTGTTCTTGAACCTCTGATGACATATCCCCAAGTGTTTCGAATTTTTAGATTACCAAAATAAACAGTAAATTTTCGTTTTGTAATGCGCTGAATTTAGTTGCAATAATTGAATTAATTTTTTAAATGTAAATAATAACAATTTGGCTGCATTCTTTTAGCATGTATTTATATTTAATAAAAATTGCACGTCTGCACTACACAACTGCCAAACCCAAAACTATCACAAATGTCACGAAAAAATAATGGTAGCATTATACTTGTCCCTTTTCTACTTTGGCATCGTCCAGCTCTGAAATTTTGTCGGAGGTATTGAAGCAAACAAAACTGTAAAACTTTCTGTTGTTTATTTAATTTTTGAAAATTACGATGATCACCGAAGAGAAACGTCGCGTTTTTAATTACGCGCTTCGCTGCCATCTACTCTACGGCGCTACGTTAACTACTCGTGTTCCGCCCTCTCGACTTATTAGCGCAACTACGAGAAAACTAAAACTTGACTAAACGACGGTTTTGTCTAAGTAACGAGTTTAGCGGCACTTAAACGATATATATTAGCCTGATCGCTCGACCGTCGCGTTCTACTCTCGGCTCGAAATCATCCTCCATTTTCTTTCTCTCCGATATTAAATTTTATTTTTTACGTAAAAAAAGTTTTCCCCGAAAATGATGTCGAGTTTTCGATTCTCTCCTCTTTCTTCGGTTGGATAAACTTTACCTCGAAAGTTTCGGTTTGTTGAGTTTCGTCTATACTTTTTAAATGATTTCCTTTTTTTTCGCTTTAATAAGAACAATTATTTCGTATTTTGCAATTTCTTTATGTTTAGAAAGATAAATAAGTCGGAGGAAACAAAGTCCCCTCCAAACAGTTTTCCTCGATTGTTATCATGACGATCTTAACACATTAAATTATGTAAATGTTTAAGATATATATATATATATATATATATATATATATATATATATATATATATATATATATATATATATATATTAAGTGAATTTTAGTGTGTCCGAATTTCCGATCCGGATCATTTCCAAACGAACTGTGAGGTTGCGCGCTTTTATTGTTATTATTGAGTATAGTCTGGCAAATCATCATGGATGTTTTAACACCACAGCAACGCTTGCAAATTGTCGATATGTGTTATTAAAATCAGTGTTCTGGCCGCCAAACTTAAAAGATAATTCAAAACAACTAAACACCTAATTAAAAGACAACTCAAAACACAAATAGATACAAAAAAAATAATTTGAACTTAACCTAACAATGGTACAAAAATATTTATATAAAAATTAAAAATGAATTGTAAGATCATTACAAAAATTTTTTCTAAAGCATCGCACGAGCCTTCAGCACCCTCGGAAAAGTTTATTTATACTGAGTAAGCGACAACTGAAAAATATCTATCAAGGACACAGAAACGTTCCCATCAATGACATATCTGTTATGGTCCCGGCATTAGAGCCCAAGTTGGTGCTAATCGGCTGTTAATTCACTCGGCTGTTAATTCGGATTATATAAAACCGAATTTCATTGAGGAGTTGATCAATTAAGCCACGGCAAAGCTTCAGCAGGAAAAGCTGAGTAGCATACACTCTACTATCCACCAGGGATTGACAGGAGAATCTCTCCAAATAACAGAGTGTGGCTATAACCTCTGCAGGGGTAGGGATCATCCAACTTAAAAAACAAATACTTTAGAAAACGCCGCTGAACCTGCTCAAAACGAGAAATCTGTATAGTATTTAATCGTCCAACCGAACGATGTTTGCACCAAATTATCGATAAATTCCGAATGCATTTTACGTTGCTCAATATTAAAACAAAAACAAGACAGGAAACTGTTCGTTTTGAAGAAAATACTGCTGGTAGTGTTGTTGAAGGTCGAAATTTATCAATTCATCGCCGTTCACAGGAAGTTGGGTTTTGTTATTCGACTATGTGAAAAATTTTGCGTAAGGATCTGATTTGTTACAAGGTCCAGCTTGTTCAAGAACTCAAGCCGCAAAACCATCATCATTTACGTCGTAGGTTTCTGTAAATGGGCTCAAAATCAATTACAATTTGACACAGAATTTAACTGCAAAATTTGTTCTGCAGCAAAATTCATTTATGACTAAACGGTTACGTTAATAAAGAAAACTGCCACATTTAGAGAGGTAATGATCAAGCTGGAAAGTACATTGCTGCTAATGGTAATCGATACAGAGCGTTGACCAAGGACTATTTAATTCTGAATTTGAATGATATTGATCTGGAGGAGATGGCTCCAGGACGGCTCCACATATCATACAGCCAAAGCAACAATCAATTTATTGAGGGAACAATTAAGTGGGAAAATTATTTTTTGATGATTATTGATGTGATTATGGATGCCTTGTAAGCCAACTTAACTCGGATAATTGCCGACATAAGACCCAAGAGATTGCTTGACAAAGTGGTTGGAAAATTAATTACAGAAGCGCGTTTTGTGATTTATTTATTTATATCTTAAAACTAACCGAGAAGAGCGACATTTGATATTTTTAATTAATGGCTTTCTTGCCATCGACTGTTCGCCTCCATGTTTGCTGCTCATTTTCCATCCTCTCAACTTATTAAAGCAACTACGCGAAAACTGAAACTCGAGTAAACGACAGTTTTGCTTAAGTAACGAGTTTAGGGGCACTTACACGAAATATATTAAACAGAGCTTTCGACCGTCGCTGCCCTACGCCGGGCCGGAGATCATCCTGCATTTTGTTTTTCATTGCGAGATTAAAATTTTCTTATTCGGAAAAATTTTCCAAGAAAATTATGTCGAGTCTTCACTTCTATCCTCTCGCGCCGGATAAACTTTACCTTGAAAGTTTTGGTCTCTTGGGTGCTATCCGTGTTTTTGAAGTGCTTTAGTTTTTTTTCCTTCTTAATAAGAAGGATTATTTCTTATGTCGTAAATGGAATATTTCTAACATTATTCGTTCTCTTAATAAACTTGTATCTTGATAGATATTGATATAAGCTTGTATTTTAATAAAATAACTAAGAAGTATGTGTAAATTTTCACTATATACACCCTAGGCCAAAAGTTTAATATTAATATAATTATTTTAAATTTTTTCAGTAGGTTAATACTAGGCTAACTGAAAAATTCGCGGAGCGGAAATAATAAAACAAGTTTATAGTAGAAAAAATTGCTTTATTCTTCCGTTTTCTTCTCAATATATGTTTTTTCAGTGGTTCTCCAATTGATTTATTTTATCTCTGAAGTGATTTTCTGGAAGTCCTTCAAAATACTCACCTACGACTGCTACAACTTCTTCATTTGATGAAAAATACTTGCCACAGAGGAATTTTTTCAGGTTTGGGAAGATGAAAGATCAGATGAAGGTCAGAAGAGGCCAGATCTGGTGAATATGGCGGATATTCCAACAATTCGTAGTGTAACTTCTTTAATTTGGCCATTGCAAGAACACTACTGCAAGCTGGTGCATTGTCTTGATGAAAAATTATTTTTTTCTTCGTTAAACCAGGTCTTTCCTCACGACTTTTTGCATCCAACTGATCCAAAAGATTTGAGTAATACTGTCCAGTTATTGTTTTACTAGTTTGAAGGTAATCAACAAAATTAATTTTACAAAAAATTGATGCCATAACCTTTTTAGTTGACTTTGACCAGTTTGGCTGATTTGGAGCTGAACAACCGGGTACACTCTGAGGTTTGTTGTCGCAGTTCACGATCATAGTGATCAACCCAAGTCTCATCCATAGTTACAAAACGACGTTTAATATCTACTTTATTCTTTCTATTGGTTTGAAAATTTTACTCCCAGTCGTTTTTGCTCAGAATTTATCAAATGCGGCACCCATCTTTCACATAGCTTTCTCAAGCCGAATTCATTTTTCAAAATATGAAACACTCGTTCAGTTGAGATGTCCATGGACTTAGAAATTTTACTCTAAGTCAATTGTTTGTCATCCATAGCTATATCACGTATAGAATTAATTATTTGTTCAGTAGGTGCACTTACTGGACGTCCAGTAAGTCTAGGCTTGTACCACTACGTTGAAACTTACCTGCCCACTTACAAACTATTGTTTTTGTAGATGCAGACTTCTCTAATACATATACCATATCACTGTGAATTTCGATTGTCTTTAAACCTTTTTTTACAAATAATTTAATTACTACACGGTTTTTAATAAATTTCCATTTTAAACAATAACACTGATACGTGTACTTTAAGCTGCTGTTTTTTTAAGACTGAATGCACCAATCGACTAGAAACTTCACATATGTTTATATGAACGATGAAACTTCAAAATATAGTACGAACATCTGGCAAACAGAAAAATTACCAGATTAATAGAAATATGCTCTTATTCACCCACTGTACAAGAAAATAGACAGAACAGATGTGAACAACTACAGAGGAATCTCCTTACTACAAGTCACCTACAAAATCCTCTCAGCATGCCTTCTCCAGAGAACACAAAAACAACTAGAACACAAAATTGGCGAGTACCAGGCAGGCTTTCGCCGTGGTCGCTTATGCAATGAAGAAATCTTTAACTTAAAAAAAATACTGAAGTACAAAGCCATCAAGAACGTCTCAATGATCTGTACGTTCGTGGACTTCAAGAAGATATACGACTGCATTGGCCGAAAATTTCTGTTTCACTTTCTAAAAGAACATTGACTCGACCACAAAACACACAACTACTTTCAAGCACTCTTCGGACCGTACGCACTGTTCCCAGAATGGCGGCTTTCAAGTAATCGTCGCTGAGTTTAGTATTCAATCTTAGCTTTTCCACTTTTTTGGCAAAGTTCTTCTGCACTAATCTATTGGTTGAGATAATAAATTGTTACATCCTTTAGTTGGTATGTGTGTTTTAAATCATAGATTAATAGTCTTGATATTTTTGGATTTTTTCAGCAAAGCTCTTTTTTACATTATGATCCAAAGGCACTGCAAATTCCATAGTATAGGATTGTCTATCTTTTTTATCGATGAGCAAAATATCAGGCTTATTATGTGTTGTTAAGCGATCCTTTATCATTTGCGACAGTGCCCTACACAACCTCTAAAGTGGAACTGTTGGGAGAAATGTCCAAACCCTTCCTGATTAAAATCAGAGTACGCCAAACAGATGGGTTATCCCCACTCCTCTTCAATCTGCTCCTCGACAAAGTCATAAGGAAATAGGAAAAAGAACTGAAAGATCAAGGACCCAGGAAACCAATACTTGAACCGCACAAAAACAACATAGAAATTTCATGCGTAGCTTTCGCAGACGGCCTAGTCATACTCGCAGAGAATGAAACAAGGGCAGCAAAACAGATAGAAGTCCTCAAGGAATGTGCAGAGAAAGTCAGCCTACAAATCTTTTGTCAAAAATTCTAATTCTTCTGTTCAAAATAAGATATCCAAAATTTGAACACGGAATACGGCAAGATAAATAGTCACACACTTCAAATACCTGGACGAGATCCTCGAATCCACAGGAGGAGAGAATATAGCACAGAGGACTTGATTACAGAAGATGAATAGAGCATACGGCAAGACACACTATATCTATAATAAGAAATCCATATCCACACACGCAAAAATAAAATACTACAACCCAGTAATCAAACCAGATGTACTATACGCAAGCGAGACACTTACAGAAAACATACAAAACCATACAAAAAACCGCATAGGAAACATATTAAAAAAAGAAAGCAAAATTATGAGGAAAATTCTCACAAATGGGTCCGACCGAGATTGAGGACAGAAGCACGTACAAAAACAAGATACATATGTGGAACGTCGCGTAAGAGGGCGAAGTTTCAGGGAGATTGGGGACAAGGTGGACGGAGAAAAGAAAGATAATCCACGGAAAAAGAATGAGAGAGGTGTGGAAGATCAGAAGGAATACTCAAAAATGAGTCAGAATGATAATAATATATGCTGATTATTGGAGGATGCTGAAAATCACATGAGTGATCAGACATACAAATTATTATTGTTATATTAATGTCAAGATCTAGATGTAGTTACCGCTCTAAGCAGGTTTGTGAATGGGAGAATGCCTTGGCCATATCATGAGAATAAATGATAACAACCACGAAAAGTTCATTGTTCAGAATAAAGTTCATGGTGGGAGACGTCGTACACTGGAGACGATGAACAGAACAGAAGGCAGTACCTAGACATCATAAGTTATTAATCATCAAGAGAAACTTGGCTTGCAAGTCTTTTTTACCTCATCCCTTATATTTACCTTACTTAAAACTCTCCGATTATTAAAAAAAAAGTGATCAAAGTGAAGATCAATTCTTCTGTTGGAACCTTTGGTGTGAAATACTAAACTTGAAGAGATTTACCACTAAACACCAAAACGCTTTTTTGAACTGCTGGACGCACGTTTCGCTAACCATGTTAGCATCATCAGGAGATGATTTAATCAATGATTTAACCAAGGAGTGAGATTAAATCATCAATCAATTAAATCATTTAATCAAGAAGTGAGATTAAATCATCTCCTGATGATGCAGATGAGCAGTTCAAAAAAGCGTTTTGGTATTTAGTGGTAAATCTCTTCAAGTTTAGCAAAGTGAAGATGATAAAAGTGATAGATAACAAAGTAAAAAATTGTTTTATTCGTTTTTAAAAAGTAAACTATCACAAAGTAACGGACAAATCAATCAATAATTTTCCGATTATTACTTATTTTCGGTTAATGTAGAATTCTCTGAATACGAAAACTTTCATACATTTCAGCCTTGTAAGATATCGTTAAATCGTTTAGAACTTATATTGTATAAATAAATAGATACATATTTTTTTACATTCTAAAATGTTAAATTATTTTCCAAAAAATAATTGAAAGTTTTAATTAACTTAAAAAAATAACATTATTAATTAATGTAAAAAAGATATCTTATGGAAGTTCTTCGTGAAGCCTTGAACATGTAATGCAAAATGCCAAGAAACAATAACACACTGTTTTTTAAGGGGCATTTATTTAGTTGTTAGATTTGTTAAAGAAATAAATTAATCATAATGATTATTTGATTGTTTTTCACCCTCACACCAACCATATAACAAAGTCACGATTTTATCATATACGACCATCGAAATATTAATTACACAACTACGCACGAATTGAGAACTTGTTCCAACACCGTATAATTACTTCGCCGCCATCCACCGGAAAAAAACCCAATTAGACGTATGGAACAAAATGCTAATATCCCTTTCGTGCCCTACCCTCTCCACCCACCACTGCCGCCTGACCAAAAAAGAAAGAAATAGCCCAGAAAAACTTTACCATCCATTAGTGTTTAATAACCGGCTATTAAAACTTACAAAATAAAACCGAACTATAAAATAGAAGGATTTCGGAGTTTCCGTACACGGTGCGACTTTATTTTTATTAATAAGTTTCCTCGTTAGTGTACAATGGAAAAATCTTGTCAGGGAAAATGTCTAAACCGAGGACGACCTTGAGCCCAAACATGAAAAATCATTATATGGACATTATTCGGAATGTCCTGTTGCTGTAGATTGATTGTCGTCTTGATTATACCAATGCAAGGGTTTTTTTTCTTGCGACGTTTCCATTTCTTTTATTTTGATTAGGTTTATTTTATAGACGCTTTAACCGGTACTGTTCAGATTAATGTCAGCCCTTGATTTTTAAAGCGTTGTCCAATGAGAGTGTCAAAACTTTAAAATGAGACACAATTGGGTTTCTGAATAAAAAATAATTCTCGAATTTTTTACTTTATTTTAAAACTTTATTATAAGTAATATTGTGTATATATATATATATATATATATATATATATATATATATATATATATATATATATATATATATATATATATATATATATATATATGTTTCTAAATCATTCCGGGTGTCGATCCGTTGATTCTATGAAGTAACGACGTTTCGCCAAAATCTAATTTGGCATTTTCAAATGTTGTCCACTTTGAGTGAAGAGTTCAACTGAACTCTTCAGTCAAATCGGGAGGAAGCCCCACCCATTCCTTACATTGGAGGGCACATGTAAGGGATGGGTGGAGCTTCGACAAGCAACTAACCATTGCTCATTATGGCGGAGACGCAGGTTGTTGTGCGTTCCACATGAGATTGTGGAACCCAACGGTCGGGGGTGTATAACTCCTGACTACTGTTGGCTCGTTGGACACAGTCCAAAGAAGTCAAAAAACTCCATTTATAAGCCATCCGACGAGAGGTCGGCGAAAATATGGGTTGTTTGATTGTGGAGAGGGACTCCCTATTCTTGGCGAGAGAGCATATGTCGGTACCCTGATGAGTCTAACTACCAACGAAACATGTGCCCTCCAATGTAAGGGATGTATGAGGCTTCCGTCCGATCAAGCAACTAACCATTGCTCATATACATATCCAAGCAGTAGTGAAAACCTTGATTTCCAGATCCTTCCGACTGACACTACCAGATACATGAAGCGAGGAACCCCAAAAATTTCCATAGCCCTTAGACAAAATGAATATTCAGAAAAGTGTATCAGGAAGGACATTCATCGTTAGGAAACCCAAACACGAAGAACAATAGAGGATTATGAACCAAATGCACCAAAGGTACTGCTATGATACGTAAAAGGAATCACTGATAGGACAGACAGACTACTAAGGAAACATAAGATATGAACGGCTGTTCATATGCGAGCTGTGTTCATATGCTGCTGTAGGCTTACAAGCGGCACAAAAATGTCGCAAACATCCTAAAAAACCCCAAGGACACAGCTAGACTGGAAAATCATGGGGTATATAGTATATCTTGTTCCGACTGCAACGGAACATACATAGGACAAACAAACAGACAAATCTCGGCCAGAATACAAAAACATAAAAACAACGTAAAAACTACTTCCGCTCTGTTCCAGCACCATCTACAAACAGGACATAAAATCAATTTTGAAGGAGCCAAAGAAATAGCGAATAGCTAGAAGGTCCGAACAACCAGAAAAGCCCTTGAAATAGAAGAAAGGGGTGAGCTAAATGCTCGAAACGATGCTCGCAACATTCCAAAAGTATGGAAATCTCTTCTAAAGAAAGAAGAAGCGCGGCAACGTGGCGGCGAGGAAGAAAAATCAATAAGCGGACGTCTGACAGCGTTCCCGAGCGCTGCAAATAGTCCCGAGCTACCCCGATACAGTCTGCGCAATCGCCGGCCGGCTGTAAGACCGACCGTAACGACTCGTGCACGTCAGTTGGACTCTTCAGTCGAAGCGGACAATACTTGAGAATACCAAGTGAGATTTTGGCAAAACGTTGTGACACTTACATTGTAGAATGTAGAATTAGAACTTATGTAAGAGTATACTGATAAAGCACAAAAAAAACTGTTGAAATTTGTTAGTGAAATCTGTTCTTGATATTATTTGTAAAAACTTTTACACACGAGTCTACTATACTCATCACCCATCCTGAATCTCCCTCAGCACCACCTCCATTACCCCACTCCCATCAAAGTTTTAATGCGCACTTTTCCTGGCGTCAATTTTTAGTTAATTCCGCGCTCGTCCGGGGCACTTCAAAGAGCGTCAAGTTCGAAACAGTCGTTCGCTACTTTAACGGGTCGTCGCTAGAGGGAGCCGTAATTAAAAATGCAACGACGTTGAATATTGCATCTAATTAAAAACGGAGCGAAAGTAACGCAAGGTGTAGGATCCCGAATGTCTCGGAAACGCGCCCCTGGGATTTCATAAATTTTGTAAGACTGAGAGATGGGGAAGGGGCAAACTGTCGACTCTTAAGGTGAGTGGGGGTATGGGTGAGAACGGAATGAGATGATGATATAGAAGTTGTCATTTTGTTATAAACGGATGCTCTAAGTTTAAATAGATTTTATCTCATGAATAATACTACTATGATCAGAAAGTAAGGTGATTTTTGTGGTAATAATTCACGCGAATATTGATACAACCATTTTTTTAAGTTGATAAAAATGTCGGCAATTTATGAATGTACGAATTTACATAAAAAGTCAAAAAACGAAACTAAAAACTCGGCTTCTTGTGCCGTTGTAAGTAAAATGCCAAGAAAGCGATACGGCGATGAAACCATGTCAAAAAAAATTGTACAAGTGGTACAAGAACTTTAGTAATGGCACAGAAGTGGCTGAAGGAGAATCTTTTTTAGAAAAATCTTTTACGTCAATTACCCAAGAAAAAATTATCAACATCAAGAATTTGCACTGAGTAAGCCCTTCATGATTTGCGTGTGTCAATTCGAAAAAAGTTTAGATTTGTCACAAAACAAATCATAGTTTATGCATCACGATAACACATCATTGCACATCGCAATAATTATTCGTCAATGTTTCGTTAAACATCAAAGAAATACTATTCCACAAGCACTATATTCACCAAATATGGCACTATCTGACCATGTGTATCCATTTTGTGGATACCGTTTCGAGTCTATAGAAACCATTCACGAAAACTCGCTGACCGCTTTAAAGGAAATTCCAGATCTCGAATATAAAAACGTTTTCGAAGATAGGAAAAGAAAAACGTTGGAATAAGTGTACTGCAGTGAGAGGGGATTACTTTGAAGGAGACAAAATCAAATAGGATGAATAATGAGACACTTAAAAATTTAAAAAAAAACTTAAAAAGTATAAAAATTAAAAAAGTTTAAATAATTAAAAAGTTAAACTTAAAAAGTAAAAAAACTTATAAAGTAACATTTTTGATCCCAGGGAGAAAAACAAATACAACGTTGCTACTATACAAAGTTCCATCATGGTAGAATTAAGAATTTCCACTTTCATTTGATACAAAATAGAAATTAATAATATGTCAATTGTCAATTGTTGTTGTATATATCAATATACAACACTCTCTAACTCTGCAAACCATGAACCGAATTAAATGACCTATGTCAATTCCAGGCGCATTGTACACATGCTTCAAGTTGCTGATCCGGATCAATTACTCAAGAGGTCAGCCAATGCGATCCCATACATATTTTTGTGCTATAAGTTTGGGAATCTCGCCGGTTTGTCTATAGTTACTAGGATAACCTAGTTCCGAAGTACACAGCATCTCCTATACTATAATCCTTGGAGTGGTAGCTGTACATCGCTCTAATACGAAAAAAAAATCATAATGGGATTAAGAATTTCCACATTCATTTGATACAAAATTAATAATGGGTCTATCAATAATATTACAACACTCTCTAACTCTGCAAACCATGAACCGAATTAGATGATATATGTCAATTCCGGGCGCGTTGTACACATGCTTCAAATTGCTGACAACCGGACCAATCACTCAAGAGTTCGACCAATGTTACCCCATACATATTTTTTTTCTATAAGTCTTTGGATCTTGTCGGTATGTTTATAGTTACTAGGATAGCCTACTTCCCAAGTACATAGCGCCTCCCGTACCATAATTCCTGGAGTGTTAACTGTACATCATTCTAATACGAAAACTGTCTGATCATTCTACTTCCATCATAACAACATCGAAGAAAATCTAAACAGATCACTAAATCAAATTAAGTTCCTCTTCCGGTCTTATTCAATTATAACTCAACACTATTGTAAGTAATATGTTTTGTGATTAGTCAGGATAGCATTCAATAAGGCCGAAAAACACACATTCCCATCGAAAAGTAAATGTTGATTTACAATAATTATCGAAACAGTCCTATCTGTAGCTGCAATAACTACATCACGCCCTTACCGGATATTTTCATGTCGATTTCGTTTCGAATTTTTAAAATAGATGCCATACCGTTCGTCATATCCTTGGATAGATCCACAAGAAGATCTGTCTATCTAATCAGCTTTAAAAATCCATATTTGGATTTAGGCCTCTCGTTACTGTCTCCAACTTTCTCTTTAGTGGGTAATTTGTATCCAGCTTGTTCTCTAAGATAGTCATGGTCTTCAGTGTAAGATCGTTTTATTCGATCTCTCATCCTCCCGTCTTATAGTGTGAATTGCGCTATGTTTGCTGAGACGTCCTTCATTTTTGTTATCTTTCGTGCTCATTCATCTTTATTATTTTTATCTTAACCTTCTCTTTATTTCTTCAGTTTTGGTATCTGTATTTAGTTTCATAATTTGACCTATAATTTGAGATAAGTATACTTAGGTCACAAGATCATTGCTTAGTATTAAAATATCACACAACATATTAAAAATAGTAATGTTAAACCATTTACTTTACCATATTTGTTGTAATCACATAGACAAACACAAGGCTAAACAAACAAAAAGTATATCGGTTTTTGTATTCAAGATATTGATTTAATGCTATTGACAAATTTAGTTGAAGTTTCCAGGAACAGACAACTATTAAAAAATCGAAATAGCATTTACTAATGAATGAGGTTAAATTTAGTTAATTTAGCAAAGATTCTTTAGAAGATATTCAGGGTATTTGGCCATATCAATCAGGATAAAAGCTTTAGGGTAAACTAGGTTAGCTCATCGATCGGTAATCTGTTTTAGTTATAATGAACTTGAATCAACAGGTAACCGAAAAAGCTTGCGCTGCTCCGCGAGATAATGATGGGGAATGTCGGGAACTAGTTACAATGCTACTACTACACTAATCCCCTCATTTCCAGTGTTTGTCTTTTCTGAGTAAATACTTCTTATTCCCTACTGTAACTAGGCCGTGCATCACCAGACGTCTTATTATACATTGAAGATATATATATATATATATATATATATATATATATATATATATATATATATATATATATATATATATATATATCGATGCACTGCAGGATGAAGGCCTCTTCGGCATGTTTCCAACTTTCACGGTCCTGGGCTTTCCTCTGCCACTCGGGTACAATACACTTAACAATGTCGTCAATCCATCCTGCTTTCGGTTTTCTTCGCGGGCGTTTGCGATCAAGCGGTATCCACTCCAGGATTGCTTTGGTCCATCTGAAGTCCCATCGCCTCGCTATATGGCCTGCCCATCTCCATTTCAATTGCTTTATTCTTCCAATGATGTCACAGAATTTCGTTTGTTCCCTGACCCATGCGCAGGACTTTCTGTCTCGTCTTGTAATGCCAAGCATACATTTTCCATTCCCGCCTGTGCTACCCAAAGCTTTTGAATTGATTGCGATGTGAGTGTCCAGGTTTCACTTCCGTATGTCATAACGGGTAGAACGCACTGATCGAAGACTTTTCTTTTCAGGCAAAGTTGGAGTCTGCTCTTAAACACTATGTTGAGCTTGCCAATTGCCTGCCAGCCACATTTAACACGCCGTTCCACCTCCGGGGCGGCACTCCCCTCCATTGAAATCCTCTGCCCAAGACATATAAAGCTGTTCACAATCTCCAAACCCCTTCCTAAAATTCAAATTATTCTGTCCTGAGCGAAGTTATTGAACATAACCTGACTCATTTCCAGGTTTATTTTCAAGCCAAATGGTTCGCCGGCCCTATGTAGTTCTTGTATGCGTCTTTGCAGCTCCTCTGGGTCTTGTGAAAGGAGAACAATATCATCTGCAAATCTAAGATGGTTTAAGTTTGCACTATTGATCTTTACACCGTACTGTTCCCAATTCAATTTACCGAATACTTCTTCAAGGCCAGTCGATAAAAAAATAGGCGATATTGCGTCACCCTGGCGTACACCTCGTTCTACATTAATTCCCACTTCAAGATCATCAAGGTGAATTGTGGCTGTAGCTCCATCATATATCGATCCTAATAGGTTTACATATGCTTTATCTACCCCTTGGCTAAGCAGTTCATCCCCTATCGCATGCTTTGAGATGGAGTTAAATGCTTTTTCGTAGTCGATAAAAGCTAAGCACAGTGGCATGGTGTATTCGATGTGCCTTTCTATGGCCTGCAGTACAACCTGGATGTGATCCCTTGTACTGAATCCTGCTTGTTCTCTTGGTTGTGTGTCATTCAGTTTTTTTAATATTCTTTTAGAAATTATCTTAGTGAAAACTTTGTACATTACTGATAGGTGGCTTATTGGATGATAGTTTTTACGTAAAAGGATCACTTCTGCATTTTTCCATAAGTCAGGTACCCTTTGTTCTTTGCGGCATTTTGAGTATAATTTTGCCAGTGCTTTATGTAACGTCCGACCACCAGCTTTTAGCATTTCGACAGTTACACTGTCCTTTCCTGGAGCCTTGCCGTTTTTCATCGATTCTATAGCATTTGTTACTTCCTCCACTAGGATATCTGGCATTTGTTCTTCCGTGGGTATTGTTGTCTTTGATTGGTTCTGATCTTCATATAACTGGGAATAAAATTTGCTAACAACCTCTAACATTTGTGTACGCACCCTGCACACTTTGCCATACTCGCGCCTTAAGACACATATTTGCGTTCTTTTGTTTCCCAGTTTCTGTTTAGCCTTGTTAATTCCTTTGTTTTTTTCCAGGGTTTTTTGCACTAGATACATGTTGAATCGGCGCGTGTCCTCTCTGATTCGTTTTATTGTAGTTTTGCAGAGCTCAGTGTACTCGACCCTGCCCAAAGGGTCTCAAAGGGTCACTACATTGTTGGCGATTTCTTCATATTGAACTGATATTTTCACCTCCTCCGGATCTTGTAACACAGTAAACCGGTTTGACAAAGCAATCTCAAAATCGCTTCCTCTCTCCAGCAGTTTCCCAGAATTAAAATTGTTAAGGACAGTACAATTGCAAAGTATTGTTTTATCGTTGGTCATGATGTAATCAATTTCACTTGTGAGTCCAGATGGAGTTTTACATGTCCATTTTCTGCTGATATTTTTTGTATAGAACGAATTCATAATATATAGTTCTTGTCCTTCAGCAAAATCAACCAATCTGTCACCCCTACTGTCTCGCTCACCAGTTCCATATGGGCCAGTTGAATTTTCATCAGTTCTTGTTGTTCCAATTCTGGCATTAAAATCACCCATCAGGATTTTGTACCTACATTTCTCCTTGTATAAAAGCTGGGCCACATCATCATAAAATATATCAATTTCCTCATCCCTATCTATTGTTTTTTGGGGATTTTCGGTTAATTATATTAATAAATTTCTTTTTTTTTACTAGTTTATTAACGTTTCGGTACATTTTACAAAAACAGTCTCAGAATAATTAGAACTCTACAATATATATCATTTTTACAAACAGTACACATCTACATTGAAACACATGCCAGCTATATTTTGTTGAATAACTAATTTTTCAAATCTTTTTACTTCAAATATGACATTTAAATAGTTAACAACATATTTTGACTTTGATATATTTTATAAATTTGATACCTTTACATTTTGTTATAACCTAACAATTTTGGATTTATCACTTGTAATTGTATTAGATGCACAAAAAGAGGATGGTTTTGTAAAATGGACCGAAAGAAAATAATAATAATTTTTTTAATACAGTTGACCGAAAATCCCATATATATATATATATATATATATATATATATATATATATATATATATATATATATATATATATATATATATATATATATATAACATTTTATTCAAAGTTATATGAAAATAAGAACCAATCAAAGATAGCAATGCCCATTGAGGAACAAATGCCAGATATTCTAGTAGATAAAGGCTCCAGGAAAGGACAGCATAACTGTGAAAATACAAACAATTGGTGATCAAACTGTACATAAAATGTATGCAATATTATATTCAAAATGCTTCAAAGAACAAAAAGTACCTGACTTATGGGAAAACACTGAAGTGATTCTTTGATTATCGACAAAACCTCCTATTAGTAATGTATAAAGTTTTCACCAAAATAATAGCTAAGCGAATATTACTAAAACTGGATGACGCACAACCAAGTGAGCAAACAATATTCAAAAATCGATTCAGTACAATAGATCCCAACCAGGTTATCTAGCAGGCCATAGAAACGCACAACGAATATACCATCTTACTCTTCTTGACATTTATCATTTATAAAAAAGCATTCGACTCAATCTTCAAGCAATCGATTGCTAAACAAAGACATAGACAGAGCTTATATAAACCTACTGAGATCGATATGTGATGAAGCTACTGCAACAGTTCGCCTTTATGATCTTGTAGATAAAATCAACATCGAACGGGGTGTGCGGAAAGGTGATGCAATACCGCTTGTTCTTTTCTCAGCCTGCCTTGATCACAGAAGTATTCTGTAAACTGGATTGGGTAGATGTTCTGCCCTACCTCTGTTGTGGTAGTATCTCATCAATGATTCAGATATTCACATTTAGCTCCTGAATAATTTTCAGCTTTTTCTGGTATACCATTTATTTATTATTGTCCTAGTGAAATTTCTCCAAGGTTGTCAGTAGGACCCAGATAGATAAACTTCATTGTCTTTTGTGAAGAGAATACGTTGAGAAAATTTGGCATGTAAGAAACTAACTGTTTCAATATTTCTATGCAGTATAGCTCAATATTATTAAAGCAGAGTACATACTGTCCAGGTCCGTATACTTCAATTTCAGCCAAAAGAGTTGTATAGCATTTCACAATATCGTTTTTTTTTGGTGGTAATCGTGTTGCTGAACTTATCTTTAAAATAGCACATATCAATAATTTCTCCGAGTCATAAATCATTTCAAAGAGTGATTTTTGTTGAAATCAAAATTTCCGAAACAGTTCCAGACAGGAAAAGTCATGGCTACAGTTTTCTTCGAGATGTGATGCTCGGAGATCACCTGGAGTAAGGCAGGATTCTTAATGGGGAATATTGCAAGTCACTACTGGATTAAGTGAAGGGTGTTATTTCAGGCTGAAATATGTGTGTATGCATCTCCCCTCATTGTGTATGCTCATATGTGTATGCTCATATGTGTATGCGCATTGTGTTGCTCATCATTGGATGAGGATTTAGTTGCAGCGATGAGAAAGCTGAAGAAATGATCAATTATTACGTAGAGTATGAGAAAAAATGTTGATTTTTAAGTATTTTTTAAGTTTTCTTTTTACTCACTTTCTATAATAGTTTTCTAATGTAACGTTTTTTTGTGCTGTATAGCTTTATCTGCTCTTATATGATACGTGTTCCTTTTTCTTTTCCATTCAGTTTAATATCATCCCCTTGAGTCCAAAAGGTTATTTGCACAACCCTCATCGCCGCATGCATGCAAAATGAAGGTTTTTCCAGCGCGAGGGCAGGATTCCATCGCCCACGAAACATATAATTTATAAAAATAACTTAATAAATTTAGCGGGACGTCTGCCCGACGGGGAACCAGCCGAAGACGACGTCGTCGACGATAAATTAGCCGTCGTAACACCAGGTCACGACTTCCGCCACACCATTACGTATTCGCCTTATCCAATTACCACTTTATTGTCCAAATAAAATATATTTCCTAATCTTTTATGTGCGCAGCGTTGTCTTGCCTCTTTCCCTTCGCTGCTGCTCTTTTGCCACCCCCATCTCCTCTTCGCCCCGTGTTTTATTTTAAAATTATATTTAGCCATCTCGGAGGGGTGGTGGAACGGGCCAGCTAGTCGACGTGAGTTATGCTACTTTGCGCGGGCTGAGAATTTATAGACGGCCACTATCTTACTTTGTTGCTCGGTGGTAGTTTTGTTTTTTTGACGATTACTGTTTGCGTTTCTTGTTTAAATATTCTGGTGAAACGAACATTATACTATGTCGGTTGTTATTAATGTTATTAGTAAATACCTGGATTTTCTTTAAATTGTATGCTGTCATTCCGTTGAAAAGTTTTCTTCTACTTGAGGTTGATGGGACTATTAAACTACCAAGCGTGGCGGCTAATAACACTGGGAAACAATTTGAAAAATTATTTCTGTTGAGTTCCATATTTAAGCTGTTTTATACGTAAATTGACATACTAATTCCAAAACTTTATTTAGTTTTTTTCTATTACGTCAAGTTTTGTCTCTACAGTTGTTGCGCATTCGACTAAGCTTGGCGAATCACAGAAGTCACTACTGCTCTCCTACCGGCGAACTTTCTTCGACCTAGGAGTGGGGGCGTGAGTGACGTGGCGTCATCCAAAACTAGTTCGGTCAGTTACGCGAGATGCTAAAGTCAAAGTATACATACACAACTACAGATTTTCGTTATGTCTGCCTCTGGTAGTTCTCGTCGTAAGTGCTTAAACAGCCCTGATTCATTTTGTTATATATGTGGCAGTTTTACCATCCCCATTCAACGGACTAATATTAGTACATTTGTCAGGCAAGCCTATTTTGCTTATTTTAAAGTGAAAATAGGTGACCAAGATGAATCATGGGCCCCTCATAAAGTGTGCAAGCAGTGTGTAGAGAGTTTACGAATGTGGACGAAGAGAACACGTAATAAACTTTCGTTTGGTATACCAATGATTTGGCGAGAGCCCAAAGATTACTTAAGTGATTGCTATTTTTGCATAGTGAAAACATCAGGATTCAACAAAAAAAAACATAAAATTGAGTACCCTAGTTTAACGTCAGCTATACGCCCTGTGCCTCATTCAGTTGAAATTCCAGTGCCAGTTTTTCAAGAATTACCTTCTTTAGAAATACAAGTATGTGAATCAAGTGAAGATCGAAGTGACTCCACCGACGAAGAATTCAAAGTTTCCAATGATTCTGTTTGTAAAGGATTCAATCAACATGAATTAAACGATTTAGCACGAGATTTGGGACTATCCAAAAAAGCATCGGAATTATTAGCATCAAGCCTTCACGAAAAAAATTTGCTTGACAAAGAAGCTAAAGTCACTTACTATCGATCCAGAGAAAGTGAATTTAGGCAGTACTTGAGAAATAATGACTGATTTGTATATTACCAGAACGTAGAAGGTTTAATGAAAGAATTGGCCATTTCTAACTATAACGCAACTGAATGGCGATTGTTTATGGATAGCTCAAAGCGTAGCTTGAAGTGTGTTCTCCTACATAATGGAAATTTATGCGGTTCAGTCCCAATAGGTCATTCAGTTTCTTTGCGTGAAGAATATGGCGACATAAAGAAAGTCATTGACTTGTTGCACCAATGGATCATCTGCGTTGATCTTAAAATGGTCTGTTTCCTTCTTAGCCAGCAACGCGGGTCTACCAAGTATCCTCGTTTTTTGTGCATGTGGGACAGCAGAGCTCGTGAGAAGCATTGGGTGCAATCGAACTGGCCGCCAAGATCTGATCTAAGACCTGGTGATCCAAACATTTTAAATCAGCCACTTGTCGACAGAAAAACATTGTATTTCCACCTTTGCATATAAACTAGGTCTCATGAAGCAATTTGTTAAGGCTTTGTCAATTGAAGGAGACTGCTTTAAGTATATCATTTCGGCATTCCCTAGCATGCCATATGAAAAGATAAAGGCTGGTGTGTTTGATGGTCCACAGATTCGGCAACTCGTTAAAGATGAAAATTTCACTGAAACAATGACCGAACTTGAAAGGAATGCTTGGTTGGCTTTTAAAAATATTGTAAGACTTTCTTGGAAATACGCGAGCCCCGAATTACATCGAAATTGTTCAACAACTCTTGGAGAGCTTTAAAAAGCTTGGTTGCAACATGAGCATCAAACTCCATTTCTTACATAGTCATCTTGCTAACTTCCCAGAAAATCTTGGTGCTGTTAGTGATGAACAGGGCGAGCGATTCCACCAAGATCTAAAGGTTATGGAAGCGCGGTATCAAGGTAGATGGGATGTCAGTATGATTGCTGATTACTGTTGGAGCCTCAAGCGAGAATGTCCACAAGCTGAACACTCCAGGAAAAGCTATAAGAGGAAAATTTTACCATAATATCTTTTATTTATTTTTTGTATAAACACAATTTAACTTTTAATAATATGTTGACCTCTGTATGAATAAAATATTCTAATCTATTTGGTCAGATCTCACCTTATTTCCTTTCGTATGTACACTTTTAAGGTAAAATGAGGGGTATGCTTAAGAACTTGATGTGATAGAGAAAAACTGAATATTTTTGAATTCAGAGATGAAAAATTAGTCAAAAACAAGTCACAGATCCAAGTTAACAAAATTACTGTTCCCCAGTGTAATCCTTATTTTCTTACGAGATGGCGCTGGAAATGTCAGTTCACAGTCAAATGTCTTGTGCCATTTTGTGACAAATCTGGAGTATACGAAATAAAATGTAATATGTGTTGCGCTATATAGGGTGTCCGAAAATAACGTCGAAATATTTTGGGAAAGGATTTAAACATAAAAAAGTTCCTATAAATATACCGCAAAAATTGCTTCTTAAATGGGTTGGAACCCCTTAAAGGGGAACTCTGAAGGTGTTTTTTTCGCAATATTTTCGAAACGCTTTATGCAAAAGTCGTGAAACTCGGTATACTTCAATAGGTTGGAATGGAAAAACGTTTTTTTTTTGTAAATAATTGAATATTTTAGTCAGGGGCGTCACATATAGGGGCGTCTCCTTGGTAAATGCTGCCATAACTTTTGTGCTTGTAATATTTTTGAATCTTTTAAATCGCAAACCATTTGTATGATTGATTTTGAATCGCAACGATTTTTAGGTAAAAAAAGGTCCTCTTATTTCATCTCGATAGAATAGACCGTTTTCCAGAAAACTAACTTTTTCTTCCAACTGTATCTTTGCATGGAGATGTAATATGCATCTTAATAATTAAGTAGGTGGCTGCAGCACTGTTAATTTGTGCCTTTGACGTTTTGTAAAATGGCGACTATGCATTTTAGGTACGGGAAGGCAAACGGGAACGCGTTTGAAGCTAGAACATTGTATGGAGAGGCTTTTTCAGGAAGTGTACTTCCTTGTACAGAAACATTTACAAACCTGCCAAAAGGGATCTTTCATGCCTTCCAAACATGACTGTGGAAAAACTCCAGAGCACCAGAACTGTAGAAAATTAGGAACGAGTTTTAGAAATTGTAGCAAAAAACCCAAGAATATGTGTCAGACGAATTGCTGTTCAAGAAGATATTGCTAAAAGTACCGTGTGAGAAAATGTTAGAGAGCAAACGCTCTATCCATATCATTTGCGGAAAATTCTTAAAGCCTGATGACCTGCCACAAAGAATCCAGTAGTGCTCAAGGGAGCAATTGCGTTTAAATGAAAATTTTCTACAGAATATCCTCTTTGCAGACGAAGCTATGTTCACACGCCATGGAATGTTTAATTCTCACAATACTCATGCGTGGGCGTAAGAAAATCCACATGAATTTCACGAATCGGGGCATCAGGACAATTTTTCTCTCAATATCTGGGCAGGGATAGAGAATTTTTTGGTTTTACCGTTTGTACCGTTTAAATGTACAACAGTATTTGAACTTCTAAAACCATATGCTAGACCTAATGGAAGATGTATCATATTAGTTCAAATATGGCATGCTTTTTATGCATGATGGGGCTCCGTCTTATTTCTCTGTAAATGTAAGAGTGCATTTAAATCGGTTATATCCAGAACGATGGATAGGACGTGGTGAACCAGTGCATTGGCCACCACGTTCCCCACGATTTAAATCCTTTCGATTACTTTCTGTGGGGATACTTGAAGGCATTGGTCTAGGCTATCCCGATGGACACTGTAGAGGAATTGCAGCAATGTGTATTTACTGCTTGGGATTATATTAAAAATAAGCCAGGTATTTTCAGGAGGATAAGATCTTTGATGAAGAAAATAATTAGAGAGTGCATTGATATGAATGGAGGTCATTTTCAACATCTGTTGTGAATAAATGTTAAATCCTTAATAGTAATTAGTCTTGTTATTGTTGGCTACTTAATTATTAAGATGCATTTCGATATCCATGTGATCGTGCATCGATTTAAAAAAAGTCAGTTTTCTTGCAAACGGTTTATCCTAACGAGATTAAATGAGAGGACCTTTTTTTACCTAAAAATTGTTGCGATTCAATAATTTGTTTTAAAAAATTAAAAAACATTACAAACAAAAAAATTATGGCAGCATTTACCAAGGAGACGCCCCTGGCTAAAATATTCAATTATTAACACAAAAAACCATTTTCCATTTCAACTTATTGAAGTATACCGAATTTCACGACTTTAGCATAAACCGTTTCGAAAATATTGCGAAAAAATCATCTTCAGAGTTCCCCTTTAAGGGGCTCTAGCCCCTTTAAGAAGATATTTTTGGGCTATGTTTATAGGAACTTTTTTTATGTTTTAATCTCTAGAGTCACCCCCCAAAATATTTGGACTTTATTTCCGGATACCCTGTATATATAGGCCAAACGAGCAAATCTCTCGATTATAGCCAAAAGAACATAAAAACTCAATTTTTGCATAATTAGAGAAAGACGGGCTTTGCCGAACATTGCATAGACCAGAACCATTTTTTTAAAACCAATAATGCCAAATTAATACATAGCTGCAATAAAAACAGGCTGTTAAATTACTCGGATTTTTCCGAAATTAAAAAAGCCATATTCGACGGTAAAAACCTAACAAACATCCAGCTAGACTTCGGAAGTACCCCAATTATTGAAAGTGTCATAAATTTAACGAGGAAAAAAAAACAACCTCCATCAGACAGCACTTTGAAACAACTTTAATTTAGTTTATACATAACTCTCTTTGAGATTGGTCGCGAGGCCGAAACCTGTCAGAGAATGTCTTGAATATATTGTGAAACAAATACCAAGTGTTTTAATTATTATCATTGTTACTCTATTTCATCAAGAGCCAACCGCACAACCAATTGAAACTATTGCAAAAGAGGTAGACCAAGGACACGATGGTATGGTATGTCGGACTATGTAAGATGAGATGCTGAAAAACTACTGCACATCAAAACCGGCAAGCGGCTAGTAGTGAAGGAGGTCTAGGCTCAGTAACAGGCTGTAGCACCACAGGATGAAGAGGTTAGATAGAAGAAGGTCATACTCGTATCAAGTTGGCAGCCATAATCACTCTCAATAATAGCAAAAAATTTATGAAAGATATATGGTGTTTTTAGGTCAAGCTCTACAAAGGTTTTTTTCAAGTAAAGTCAGAAAAAATAAACTACTTTTTGTTTTGTTAGTTTTATTGGTATATTTTAAAAATGTTTACTTAAGTTTTGCGATAAGAATTTATTTGTTTTCTAATTACACCGTAATTGATGGAAAAATCGCATTCCGAATTAATTATTTTTGATGAAGAAACAAAATCTACGATAAATAATACGTGAGAAAAACCGACGTAATGAGTCTATTTACGCCAATTTCTGTAGTCACTTGTTCTCCATAGAAACCTCCTTATTATTTATTACCCAAGTCGTTTCAGAAGCGAAGCAATATAATATATGTATACTATATAAATCTTTGTTAATAGATTAGAACAACCAAAATATATCCGGCCGACGTAGGATTTATCGTCGGCATTTAATTGGGGAATTTTACGACGCCGTTTTGCGATACTAAAAATCGACCGACAATTTCGCAACGCTCACTTTTATTGTAATAAGAGTCTGTTTCCAGTTAAGCGTTAATATTTTCTGGCAGAACCATCTAACGATCTAGTACATCTTGTATAGTTTTATTTCTTTATTGTTCTTTTGTTTTATATTTAACACAAGTAGATATTGCTCTAAGAAAAAAACAAACGATCGGTTTACAATTCGTCGACGTCGGTTTCGCGGAACATGTTAACATCATCAAGAAATAAATAAGTCTAATTCTAGTACTGAAGCCGAACATATACTGGGTTGTTCCAAAAGTTTCTTGCGTTAATATTTTTTATAATTCGCTTGTTTTTGCTTCATTTTTATTGTGTTTTTTTCTACGTTTTATATATATATATATATATATATATATATATATATATATATATATATATATATATATATATATATATATATATATATATATATATATATTATTATTATTATTATTATTATTATTATTCTGCTCATCCTTACTGTAGAATCTCAGCTCATGCTGGCCGATATTCAAATGCCAAGATGAAAAAGCAATTCAGCTCCTCTCACCCTAGCATAATATCTTACGAACAATGTGACACGTCTGCAAGAGCACGGCACGCTGTCCCACTATGGCAATGGATCTCGGGATACCGAGGCTCTCGAGGTTCTTTGAAAATCTCTTACTTATCAGGCCTTCGGCGGATATAAAGAAGGGCACTACATCTACCTTACGCAGTTTCCACAGGTTCTTCAAGTCGTATGCCAGATTTTCATACTTTGTGGATTTTTCTATCTCAGTTTTTCTAATGTTGTGAGATAGTGGCACTGCGATGTCAATTATAAAAGCCGTCTTGTCCTTTTTGTTGATTAAAACAATATCCGACCTGTTATAATCAACCGTTCGATCAGTAGTGATTGGTCTGTCCCAGTAAAGAATGGTATCGGATGATTCAAGTACAGGAGAAGGCGAGTACTTATAATATGGAGGAGGTGCGGTTTCTAATAGCGAGTATTTTTTTGCAATTTGTTGATGTATAATTTTTGCCAGCTGATTATGTCGTCTTAAATAAGTATTAGGAGCAAGGGCCGGGCAACCATCAATAAGGTGCTCAATTGTTTCCCCCAAAGTACCGCATTTCCTGCACTTATCGACTACGTCCAAATGCAGTATGTGTTTTTCATAGTTTTTTTGTTCATAGTTTATTATTATTATTATTATTCGGTGCGTATAGACAGTGGATCACGGTGGGATTACGCAAATCATTCTGACTCATTTTCGAATGGTCTTTCTGATCCTCCACACCTCTCTCATCCGTGGATTCTCTTTTTCTCCTCCGCCCACTTTGTCCCCGATCTCCTCAAAAGTTCGCTCTCTGATGCAATGTTCCACATATGTATTTTGTTTCTGTACGTTTTTCTATCCTCAATCTCTGTCGGGCCCATTTGTGCCTTTCCCAGATCAGCTCTGACTTGTGCGATCCATGGTACTGTTGACTTAACTCCTTATATGTATGTAAGAATTCTGTTGGTGAGTGTTGTTGGTGGGAGTCTGCTGATATGTCCATAGAATTTTAACCTTTTTTTTCTTATGTCCGCCGGTACGTTGGGCATTCTTTCTGTGGTCTTTCTAGAATATAGTCTGTATCCTTCTTCTGTCAGTTTTTGGCAGAGACTTTTCCTCATAATTTTGCGTTCTTCTTTTAGTATGTTTTCTATACCGCTTTTTGTGTGGAATGTAAGCGTCTCGCTTGCGTATGGTACCTCTGGTTTGATTACTGTGTTGTAGTGCCTTATTTTTACGTGTGTGGACATGCATTTCTTATTGTAGATTTTGTGTGTCTTGCCGTATGCACTCTTCATCTTCTGTAATCGAGTCTTCTGTGCTATCTTCTCTCTCTCTCCTATTTATCTTGCCGTATTTGGTACTCAAATTTTGGACATCTAATTTTGAGCAGAAGAATTCGGCTTTTTGAATGGAGATTTGTAGGCCGACTTTCTCTGCACATTCCTTGAGGACTTCTATCTATTTGGTTGCCCTTGTTTCATTTTCTGCGACTATGGCTAGGTCGTCTGCGAAGGCTAGGCATGAGATTTCTATGTTGTTTTTGGGTCGTCCGAGTCGTATTGGTTTCCAGTGTCCTTAATTTTTCAGTTCTTTTTCCCATTCCCTTATGACTTTGTCCAGGACCAGATTGAAGAAGCTTGATTGAGAAGCTGAGTGAGCTTGATCAATCGTAGTGTTTTGGGGTCAAGTCCTTGTTCTTCTAAAATGTTGAACAGTTGGTCGATGCAGTCGTATGCTTTCTTGAAGTCCACGAACGTGCAGATGATTGGGACATTTCTGATAGCTTTGTATTTCAGTATAGTTTTTTAGTTAAATAATTGTTCAGTGCGTGAAAAACTGAAATTCAAGGACTGATTCATTATTTTTTATTAAACTATCATGAAACTATCATGAAACTTATAGGAACTCAGAAAAATGATGAATCAAAAGCATTTTGACATTATAAAAAAAACATTCTAACACAATAATTATCAACTATAGTAATGAGTTAAAATCCGGACTTTGAGTTGGCCATTCCAAAACCTTGACTTTTTTGCGTTTCAGGATATCACTAATGATATATAAATATAAAGCTAAAATAAAATACCATTTAATTGGCATGTTTTGTTTAGCGTATGGTAGCATATGAGTCGTCAATATATCACCATACATCAATCGACCCATATTGCTTTAAATTCGAACAATAGGCCCAACTGCATGGAGTGGTAACATCCCCAAACTATCACATTGCCGCCTCCATGTTTAACACACCAGGGTCATTTCACGTGAAGCAGACAACGAAAAAAAGTCAGGTTCTGAAATTTGTTCATATTGGGCATATTTGTACTAGGGGATATGATTAAGTGTACACGTAATATTTTTCTATTTGAAGTTTAGTTGTTAAGATATGGGATTCTATAGAATTCACCTGATTGACGGAACGTTTTCTTTAGAATTGTATTTTTATATTGAAGTAAATTAAAATAAAATAATAAATGTAATGTTAGTAAGTGTAGTGTAAATATTTCAAATATTTTTTCAATAACACCGATCATTTTAATTTTTTTTTACTGCAAAATAAAGCTTAACATTTATAAATTTTACCATAACAATTGCAAAATGGGATCTAAATTAGTTTAGGAGATAAATCAATTAGAGTACGTATGTAATCTCATACTGAGCGCTTGCCAGCACAAACCAGCCAACTTTAGGTTTGTGCAAAAAAGGACATACCTACATAGTAAAATTGCTGTGACGTCACCTATTTATACATAAAGACATACATATTTTGAACTAGTTTTACACTTGATACCTGTATATTCGTAATAATGATTTATAACTATATGAAACAATATTGTATCAAAAGAAAAATATTTTATTTTATAATTTTTACAATTTTACTCTTGCAATCAACACTGGTTTGTTTTATAACCATGCCTTCAGTACTTGAAACAAAACAGTGGTACATTTTTGTCCATAGAATAGTTACTAATGATGAAATCGTGGTAAGAGAAACCTTCTTTGGCGTTCAATATCATCTTTGGAGCAGTAGTAAATGGCTGTTTGAGTTAAATTTGAAATCGCCCATTCATACAATAGTATTGGCGTAATAATTGCTGTACTTGGAGGTAATTGCAAGCTTGCACATATCGCTAAACCTTTCAGGTTTCCTCCAACACCATCACATGGTCCCTTACCGCCAGAGGTTGCGTGAAAATGAAACTCTGCACCGTTAAAATCTTGTTTATAATAAAATAGGTTTGTAAAATTGAATCTATATTTAAAATGTTGTGAGGCACTATTTGTGATATAGATAATTTTCGATAGAACTGTTACTTTTTGTAAAAGATGCTCGAGTAGTATTGTTTGGAAATCATAGAATGTAGCTGTGTCATGTTTCAAATCGTCTGAAATCATTACAATGCTACCGTTTTTATTTCACTTTTATTTCTATAATAAAAGATCGATGTTAGTAGTGTTGCCTGTCCATTATCCCAGTGAAAAGATTGAGCTGCGTCTTGGACAACAAAACTATAATTTTCTGCCAAATCGCATTGTCTATGATTTCACCTTTGTGATGTTCTCCTTAAGTCTTTTAAAATAAAGTGCTTGCTCTTCTGCAATGTGGGCATGTGATTTCAATTTATCACAAACGTCACACAAACTCTCTGCGAAATCATCAGACTGATGTAGTTTAGTAGATATCGTGAAGCGGTCTGTGCCAACCTATTTTTCAAACTGCACATTTGTCACTTGACTGTCATCAAATATCATTTTGAAATGATCACGAATCGCATTCAAGCCAGGACACGATTTACAACATTCTTTTGGCGACGTCTTTGAAGTCGTTAAATGACATGTCGATGTTGGATTAAGACACATCATATTGCGAAGGTAATCTTTATACGATGAAAGTTCCATGGCAGTTCCAGCGGTAAGATTGGTCTCCTCCATTCAACATCAGCTTGACATTTTGATGGTAAACATAAACACACACCATATGTGTTTCAGAATCGCCGGCGAGAGTACATTGTTTGGGTCTTAGGGTAAAAAAAAATTGTTAGGCCTAACTAAACATTAGGATATTCACCTTTAAACTTCTGATAAAGTTCGTCAATATAGCACATTAGAAGTTGTTTTTGGATGTGTGTTCTTTTTCCATCAGTAATTTCAGGGATACAAAATCTTTTTTACCAGGCATGATGGAAATAAAAGGATTTCACCAAGTTCTCTGAATCGACGGATAATTTACAGCCACCTCGTGGATTAGGTGATGATAAACTGCGTTTCTCGCTTGTCATTTGGAAGTTTTAAATTTTTCCGCAAGTTTATTTTCACTCCAAGATTTAGGTGCTACAGTCAGTATCATTGTCTTCATAGAAGTAGATGTAGACGAATCATTAAAGTTCTTCTTAAACTGTTTCAAAATTTCTTGGTCTTGGTCAGTTTGTGTCGAACTGTGTTTATATGTCGAACTATGTTCATCGGGAACGTACGGTACATTTTGGGAATTTTGTGGGAGTGTGTTTCAACTGATCATTGACTATTCTGCACGATATTTTCTACCGCTATCGGAGGTGTTTCAACCTACATTCGTTTCCTGCAGGATGCACACATATACACATTTGAGGAACAATTCCATTTTTCAGCTAAACTTTTGGGAATTTTTCTTGTATCACCCTTTCGATGAGCTGGTAAATTAAATGGTTTGAAGCACCGATCACCGTAGGGAGCCATAATACATTAATAAAAATGATAAAACTTATTAACCAACGTAACTCACTAAGAGATTAGAAAAACCACTAAAAAAATTACGGAAAACAAACGTCGCTTGGCGTGATGCTTCTATCTCTTTCTATTATATAACTTTGATTCGTTTTGATGAAGTGATTCTTTTCGCAACTAAGAGATGGCATTATTATTCGTATTTCGTCGTAACATAATGTTTTATTTTGATATTGCTTTCTAGACATATTTTTGTTCAAAATAATATTTTCTTTTAAATTTAGGTATTAAATAACCTTATAATGACACAAATAGGTAAGATCATAATACATAATCAATATTATTGAAATATAACCAACGCTTTTAAATCAACGTTTTGATGTGTTTTTTCATCACCAACCGGCTTTAACAAGCGACAGGTATCACGCTCAGAGCGACGTGTATGTACTCTAATTGATTTATTTCCTAAACTAGTTTAGATCTCCTTTTGCAATTTTTATGGTAAAATGTATAAATGTTATGCTCTATTTTGGAGTAGCCGGTCGCGTTGGTGCGGCGGTAAGAGCGTCTGCTTTGCCGAATCCGCGCTGGAGCGGTAGCTGGTTCGATTCCAGCGCTCGGATGGTTATTTTTCTTTCTTCTGTCCGTTTATCTTTCCTAAATGTTTGTGATTGTTTATAGGCAAGAGTGTAAAATCCGACTACGAATTACTCCTCAGTCACGCCAGTTAAAGGCTGGGTAAGGCCGGATGCCTTCTGAGAAGTGTTCTACGTTGGTCACTCGCCAGTCGGTAGGTTTCCTGATAGACTTATGGGTAGGCACATAACCAAGGGTTTATAGCCCGAGGGGGGGTGCTGGCCTGGGTTTGTCGGAAGCTGATGACCGTGGTTCGGAACCCACGTTAAGCTGTAGGTCCAGTCGCTAAATAGCCTAGTTGCTGATGCGCCTCTAACCCAAACACTTTACTTTTTTTTTATTTTGGAGTAAAAAAAATTAAAATTAAAATGGTTGAAGTTATTCAAAAAATATTTTAAATATTTACTTCCGGTTTAACACAAGAAAACAAAATTAAAACTTGGAATCTGATTTGAAAATCGAAAAGAACAATAAATTTTCTACATAAAATACTACATTTACTATTTTATTATAATTTACTTCAATATGAAAATAAAATTCCAAAGAAACCCTTCCCTCAATCAGGTGAATTCTATAGAATCCTATATCTTAACGACTAAACGTCAAAAGAAAGAAAATATTGTGTACACGTTCATATCCCCTAGAAGTACAAATATGCCAAATATGAACAAATTTAAGAAACGCACTGTTTCTTCGTTGACCGCTTCATGTGATAAGCCCCCGTGGGTACTTGATATCGTATATTATATTTCTTATTTTTAGGGCGTCGAATATACTTAATTCCCTCAGATGACACTAAATTAAATTTGTTTTCATCGCTCCATAAAACATTAGACCACTCTGAACTTGTCCATGATTTGTACCGTTTTGCAAACGGAAGACGAGCCTTTCTATTTTTAGCAGATATCAAGGACTTCTTTGCTGGTCTACGGTCATATTTGCTAAGGTTGCTAAGCGTCGTTTGACAGTAGAAACGTGAATTTTTATGCTATAATGTTCTTGCAAATCATTTTTTATCGCTAGTCAGTTTACGACAATCCCTTATAGATAAGTTTTTTCTTCTTCTTCTTCTTCTTCATGTCCCCTCTCCGGTCCGGAGTTTGGCAATCATGTTAGCTATTTTGATCTTGGACACTGCCGCTCGGAACAGTTGGTTGGAGTTGCAGTTGTACCATTCTCTCAAATTACGTAACCAAGACATCCTTCTTCTACCGATGCTTCTCCTGCCCTGGATTTTTCCTTGCATAATTATTTGTATCAGTTGGTACTTCTCTCCGCGCATGACGTGACCCAGATATTGTAGTTTACGTCGCTTCACGTCTGCCAGCAGCTCATTTTCTTCCTTATTCACGCGATTCAGAACTTCCTTGTTTGTTACTTTCTTGGTCCAGGCGATTCTTAAGACCCTTCTGTACATCCACACTTCAAAGGATAGCAGTTTATTCTGTGTATATTTGTTTAATGTCCATGCCTCCATTCCGTAGAGGAGTACAGAGCAGACGTAGCATTTTATTAGTCTTAGTTTAAGAGTCAGCGACAAATCTTTGCTACATAAGACGCCTCTCAATCTTACGAAAGTACTTCTTGCCTGTTCTATTCTAGCAATAATTTCCGGTGTATTGTCGTTGTTGTCATTTATTGTTGTGCCCAAATACCGGTATTTTTTTGCTCGTTCTATTTGCTCCCCCTGAATACGCAATTCTGCATTATTGATGTTTTTCTTTGTAATGACCATGAACTTTGTCTTTTTCGTGTTCAAGCTTAATCCGAGGTCTTCGCTTGCCTTTCTTACTTTTTCCATTACTCTGTTCAGGTCCTCCATTGATTCTGTCATTACAATGCTGTCATCAGCATATCTGATGTTATTGATTGGTATTCCGTTCACTATTATGCCGGCTGTTTCATCCTCAAGTGCTTCATTCATAATGTTTTCAGAATATAAATTGAACAATGTTGGAGACATTATACATCCTTGTCTTACGCCTTTCATAATCTCAATTTCCTCTGAGTTGTAGTTGTCAATGCTTACCACTGCCTTCTGATTGTAGTATAAGTTATAAATTATTCTTATATCTCACGTGTCTACACCTTTGTCTTTCAGCAATTTTATCATGATGTCATGTTTGACATTATCGAAAGCTTTGTTATAGTCGATAAGTTCTTTAGATTAAGTTAATTAAAATCTAACTCGTCACCGAGCAACACGCAGCAACAGCAACAATTCTTGTACGGAATCGGTGCAGGATATGACAAATAGTGTTTCTAAGTCAATATGAAGCAAGGAAGGATTAGATGGCCGCAGGAGATACGCCAAAGCCGAGAGTTAAGCAAGATGTCTTCGCCAACGATGAGGACCTTAAAAGTTGGCGTAACAACTTCTTCAAGTCCAGACCAGGCGATATCTGGCGAAACGGCATCAATAAATAGGTCGAGAGGCGAAAGCAGACTTACAATGACGGCGTATACATGATTGGTTAATTTGCTATTATAATTGTTTTTTTCAATAAAACTTTTTAATAAAAAAAAATGGCCGGAACTTATGGAACAACCCTATATTAGAAAGGAAAGTTTAGTACCTAAATATATCGTAATATCCTAAAGCATACAACAAGAGGGTCTGTTTACCAAACCCAGTTTTTTCCTCTTTATTTTTGCGAAATGCAAGAGACATAATCTTTATACCTTTTTTACTTTAGTTAACGGAAGGGTAGCATGAACAAAATGAATATCAGGGTTGATTTTCCTGATGAGGGGTTTATTTTATTTTGCGAAAGACGTCAAAGTATAAAAAGGGATAACGCCCTTGTAAGTATGATGTTTAAACAGGTTGTCTGGCTTTTATAGCCTTTTTTTTCACTTTTGATTACATGATGTAATGGATTTTACACAGAGTCACTCTCTTACATTGTTTCGTCTTTTTTGGGTATTATATATATTTTGATATTTTATATATATTTTGATATTTTATATATATTTTGATATTCCATACTTCGATAATTTTTTAATTTTATTTTTTAATGTTTCCTTTATTTAATGAGTCAAATCCTACTAATTTTGAAAGCTTGGAGTTCTACTATTTTTCTACCCAGCCCCCGTTGCGATCGTTGCATTTTTCCATGCGGTGTAGCATTTTGTGTATATCCGCGTTACAGAACTCTGCCGCCGCGATGCGCATGTAGCGGCAACCTCTTCTTTCAACTCCTCGTCGGTCCTGAAATTCGTTCAACAACAGGTGCGACTTCAACGCAGGAAAGAGGTCATAATCACTTGGTGCTAGATCCGGGCTGTAAGGGAGATGTGCGACGTTATCCTATTGAAATTGGTTGATAAGTTCGGTTGCTGCACATGCAGTGTGGGGACGAGAGTTGTCCTGATGCAAACGAACTTCCTTCGTCAGCATGCCCCTTCTTTTGTTTTTAATTGCATGGCGAAGGTTCCTCACAGTCTGATAGTAGCAATCAGCAGTGTTTATTGTTGTTCCGGTAGACATGAACTCGCACAACAATATCCCCTTCCTATCCGAAAACACAGTCGCCATCACTTTGCTGACAGACAATGTTTGCTTAAATTTTCGCGGCATCGGCGATCCAGAATTCCGCCACTGACTGGACTGTTCTTTTGTCTATGGTGTCGTGTAATGTACCTAGGTTTCGTCGCCAGTGACAATTAAACCCAAGAATACCACCTTTTTGCGTAACAATCAAGGAATTCGCGGGCCGCTTCATCCCATTGCTGTTGGTGACCTTCGGTGAGTCTTCTGGGGACCCACCTTACACACACCTTGTGATAATGCAAATGTTCTATCAAAATATTGTCAGTAGTAGTCTTACTGACATCAGGGATCAATTTGCACAGTTCCCCAATCGTCACCCGTTGATCTTCAAGCATTACCCTCTCCACTTTTACAGTCGTTTCATCAGGAAACCGATGGTCGTCCGGTACGCTGCAACTCTCTGCATCATTTTCGCATATTTTTGATGTCCATACACTTCACATAATTGATGATGAATTTCTATAGGCGTACTGCCCCTGGCATACAAAAAAACAAATCATAGAACGTAACTCACATCTGGCGGTAGTGACGAGTAGAACCTCTATCGCGAACGCCTGTCAAACAAAGACTGAGCGTCGCAGACAGCTCGGAGTGGTAGGGGTTTGTAGGCGGAAAACCAAGCTATATGCCAGTGCTGCCATATCTTGCGTTAAAGCGTTTCTCGCGACTCCAACTCCTTGGAGACTATACTTTACGGACAAGCCTTATATTTTAACGGATTAACAGAAAACGATACATTTTAACTACAAAGGCCCACAACATTGAGTCCATTTGAATTTTTAATGACAGTTTCATTCAAAGAGTTCTGAATTGATGGGAGAATACCTGGCAAGTTGTTGGGTCTGAAGAGAATCGTGTGGTGGCTTCATGAGATAATTTTCTTTTGGCTTTCTTTTTGTAAGTTCCGGAGCATCCCTTCACACAGCCCAACAGTAATCCGCAAGCATTGCTTATTCAATCGTAGAAATATCCTGATGGAATTTTTCTCTGTATTCATTACTGGCAATTCGACAAGTAGGCGGGAAAAAGAGTGGGGGTGGGAGTAGAGAAAATGGATTTTAAGGTACCTGTTGCATCTGAGTTGACAGTCATAATCATAATAATAAAATAAATTCTTTATAATAAAAAACAAAAAAATTAAAGGTAACAAATCCGTAAAATTTTACAAAGTCAAAAATGTGTCAACTGAAGATTAGACAAAGAATGTCATATTTCATGTAAAAAAATTTAGGAAATTAATTATTCAAGATATAGTTGGTAGGCTTTTAAATATAAATTTCTATTGTTTATAGAATTTTTCTGATGATATATATATATATATATATATATATATATATATATATATATATATATATATATATATATTTATATATATATATATATATATATATATATATATATATATATATATATATATATATATTTATATATATATATATATATATATATATATATATATATATATATATATATATATATATATATATATATATATATTGTTGGTTGCTTGACCGGGAACAAAAATGTTCATTTAGGCGGAGACACACAGGTTGTTGTGTGTTCCACATGAGATTGTGGAACCCAACGGTTGGGTGTGTGGTGACACTCAGCTGCTGCTGTCTCATTGGACGCAGTCCAAGAAAATCTAATACTACATATATACGGCATCCGACGGGAAGTCGGCGAAAACATGGGTTGTTGGCTGTGAATAGGGTCCCCCTATTCTTGATGGTATGGTGTATGTCGGCGCCCTGATGAGTCTGAACCTCGAGAGACGAAACATATGTCATCCAGTTGAAGGGATATGTGGGGCTCCTTCCCGGTCAAGCAACCAACAAAAATGTTCATATATATATATATATATATATATATATATATATATATATATATATATATATATATATATATATATATATATATATATATATATATATATATATATATATATATATATATATAGTTAGTTTATGCTAGATATAGTTTGGCAAATCATCATGGAACGTTGAACATCAAAGTAACGCTTGCAAATTGTCGAAATTTATTATCAAAATCATTATTCGGGGCTTCAAACTTATAGAGCATTTTCTGAATTTTATGGTGCATATCATAAAACTCAACCGAACGATGTATTCGCCGAATTATCGACAAATTGCGAACGCATTTCATAAAACAAAAACAAGACGAAAAATACTGTGCGTTTTGAAGAAAATATAGTCGCTATTGCTGGTAAGTGTAATAAAGTTGCAATAGTATACTTAATTAGTGCAATAACTGTATAATATAAATATATAACAAAAAGGGAAAACGTAATATTAAACTTAATTTTAAAAATACTATAAACATAATATTTAACAAAATTTTAGAAATAAAGAATATAAAAATGTGGTCATAAAAATAGAGCCAACTAAGAAACAAACACAATACATACTATTTAAGAGTTAACAAAAGTACTAAATAATATATAAATATTTTATAACATTTAATTTAATTTTATGACATTTGTGTTTTATTATTTCTGCGCATCTTTTGGGTATAGAGTTTATAAATTTTTGACACATTTCTAATGGTCCAGCTTCTGAAGATCCATGTAGATCCAAATTTACCAATTCGTCGCCGTTCGCAGGAAGTTGGGCTTTATTATTCGACTATGTAGAAAATTTTATTTATGAAGGAAACGATTCAGTGAGAAAATTATTTGCAGGAAGGTTTGGCCACCAAGGTCATGTTAAATCTTTGATCTATGTCGATGAAGCATCAACTATTGACGTCTTGGTAGCTAGTAAAACTCAGAAATTTGCTGGCATAAGACCCCAATTGCTTGAAAAGTGGTTGACAGCATGTGCTTTGTCAGAAGTAGCCGTGGCGGATATTTGTCCAAAATTGTTTTCAAACATTAATGCCATTGAATGTTATTTGACATAGTATAGTTAGTATTTCACATAGAATAGTTTTAAGGTATCTAATTTGGTATCTATAGGTATCTATAGTTTATAATTTATTGATATATATACTACCTGGATTTTATATAATTTTGTAAGCTCTTGTCCGAAATGTCAATGAATGTCTTAACAGCGACCATACTGTGAAGCCATTTTTTGGCTTTCCATTCAAAAACAGTGAAGGTAGTCGCTTTACCCCTACCCGAAAAACCTGCGGGATTTGAAATTGATTTTTTTTTAAAATGAAAACCATTTACCTTCCAAACCCTATATATTCTATTAGATCAATTGTACATTTTTTAATTACAGTTTTGTGTCGTGTAGGCCTCGGGAAGTGTATACTATTAACTTTTTTCAAAAGAGAGGACATGTATCGAATAGAATACTAAAACTATAGTAAATATTTTTTGAAACTTTCTATTTTTCTGACTAATTTCGCCAACCGAACGAACAACGATTATTTAACTGATTTTGGCGTGAATAAAAGTTTTCCCCATTAAATAGCAAAACACATTAGAATGATGGAAATGCGTTATTATAAAATGGAGACATGTGAAACACGTTGCTAGGGAAAAATATTATAAATTAATAACAACGCCCACGACTGTACTAACGATGTCTAATAAACATTTATTACTTTGCCGGTTATTTTATCATGAAAAGCTTTTATTGGGGAATAAAAGCGCACCGCTGCGCAATTCTGCTTGTTGTTTTTCCAGGTGTTCAACAGATTTTGACATAAAATTGTTTTTTTTCTAGTGCTGAATTTTACAGGATATATTTTGCTGGTTCATGTTGGTAGAAAGTAACACCAAAAATAAATTAAAATAACGCAAAGCTAAATTTTCAGAATAATTAAAATTTTGTATTAATCTGAATTAAAAAAATATATATTTCTTCGACATGATTGATTTTGCTTTGTCTTTTTAGATAGACAATTTTTTTAATGTTGTTGTTTTAAATAAATAGGGATAAACAGTACAGTTGATGTCAGTTGTGAAAAGTGTCAAAAGTGTCAAAAGTTGTCAAAAGTGAAAGGTAAAAAGGTAAAGTGTTAGGGTTAGAGGCGCATCAGCAACTAGGCTATTTAGCGACTGGACCTACAGCTTAACGTGGTTTCCGAATCACGGTCACCAGTAGCTGATGACCACCCCCCTCAGGCTATAAACCCTTAGTTATGTGCTTACCTATAAGTCTATCATGACTACCTACCGACTGACGAGTCACCAACGTAGAACACTTCTCAGAAGGCATCCGGCCTTACTCAGCCTTTAACTGGCGTGACTGAGGGGTAATTCGTTGTCGGACTTTACACTCTTGCCTAGAAACAATCACAGACATTTAGGTGTGGATATGTGTGGGCGTGTATGTGAGTGTATAAATGACTTCAAAAAATTCAATTATTATTCTTTTCATAATCGATTGTGAAACTATTCAAAAATATATTCTGAAAATTTCAAAACAAAATTCTAAGCCGTTTAAAAGTTATAAGCGTTTGAGTGAGTGTCCCTCGGTCGAACGGTTGGAGCGCGTGGCATGTAGTATGGAGCGCTCGAGCAGGTAGTCATTCATGAGTGATCTGAAAAGTATTGGAAAGAAAGAAGAACCTTAGCAGATGTTATTTTGTTTCTTTTAACGTGCTGGAATAGCTGATTAACTAGTAAGTAGTTTAAATTGATTCATTACTGCTTTAAATTTACTTTTACTGCCACTCTAATTTTCAAACGCGTTTTTCTCGAAACTACTTTTTTCGAATTTGTGTACATTCTAGCTCCTACAGTTTTTGATCAATCGTTATCAAACTCAGCACACAGTTTCTTTATATAAATACGCTTTATTTGAACCGCAATCCTAAACAATATCCTTATTGTAACTATTTTTTATTGCAAAAATGAGCACAAAAAATGGTAAAAAATCATACTAAATTTTCACATTCCTCAAAACAATATTAATTATCGACTTTTTTATGAGAAGTGAGGTTCAAATAAAAGAGACACTTATAAAAAATCTGATTTAAAAAAAAAATGATTTCAGATGAAAATTGTGACCTCTGGGATGTGCAAATTGCCCAGCCGGATGGCGACGTACAATGCGCGGCAGCTGATATCTCCGTTATTTTCCTAGGAAAATATTTGAAAATTTCAGAATATACTCTTGAATATCTGTATAAAATGACGCCACGATATGAATAAAAAATATATATTCCTTATGTGTTAAAAAAATTCATGAAAATCACTACAAATACCCTGTCCTATACCTATTTGCCCCCTTAAATGACAATCCCTATCTTGTAACATATCATTTTAATTCTAATTAAACTGCGGTTACAAAATTGATATCTGTTGATGCGTTCTCGTAATAGAGGGAAAAATACATTTTAAAAAGTACTTAACGGAATCGCAACGTTGTTGTGCTTATAACGTTTGTTTTAATGTTTTTTTACGCACACCATTTTTCTTTTCCTAATATAAAAGTATGATAAGATACTTTTTATTTTAGCTCAACTAACTTTAATGCAGATTTTGTTCCTCATTGCAGATAAAACTAAAAACATTTTTATCAGAAGTGCCAATTTTCAACTGTTTGTCAAGTGGTGTCAGGTTCAGTGACAGAGTTTAACGATATATACTTTACAAGGGAGAATTGAAATTATTTTTATTTATTGTGTTTTAATGAAAGACATCTGGACAATATAGGACATCAATAGGTAATAAAATTTGTTCAAACATTATAAGAGACTGCGTCCGTGCGTATCAAAATGAATAAGCAACTGACAGTTCTTAATGACCCCACACGGACTGAAATTTTAGATCATTTTGCTGTTGATCCAACCACTTCAATACCAAAAGTGGCTAAGTTAACAAATATTCCCAATTATTCCATACACAAAATGTTAAAAGAAGTTCTTTTCTTACAAATTTAGTATTCTTTAGCAGTTCAGCGAAGATGATTATGACAGTAGGATTCAATTTTGTGAAATAATGACTGGGAGAATCCAAAATGATCCGAATTTAATAAAGAATTTTTTTTTGAGTAATGAAGCAACATTTTTCCTTAAAAGCTTTATAAATAAATATAACTGTAGATACTAGGATAATAAAAATCCACAAGACCCTCTCCACGTTTCGGGAACGAGAGTCTTAAAAGACTAAGGTTTGGACTGGGATTCTGAGAAATTAAATAATAGGTCCGATTTTTATTGAAGAAAATTTAACCGGTGAATTTTACTTAAACTTATTGGAACACAAAATCTATCCATTCATAACACAGTCCTTATCCTCCCTATCTCTAGATATAACGCCACTGGATTTATTTTTTCGGGGTTATCTAAAGACAGTTGTATATGAAACTCCGCCTCAGGATATTCGGAACCCAAGAAATAGAATTACGCATACGTGCCTCGGTTAATATTGTTTTGGTTTTGAACTTCTCCCTCGATATCTTAACTGACTTTTTTTTGTCTAGAGCTAATTTTCGTTGCTAAAAGAAATAATAAGACTGGCTATTTTTGAAATAAAAGCTGTAAAATTATACGTAAATATTTTAGTGACTTTATTTTTGTATTCTTTGAAGAGCATTTTTTTAATGTTTAATGTTTTATGTGCATATTTGATGAACAAAATGGCTAGGATGAGATTCTTCCAAACTATTGTCATTTTTTGCAAAAATCTACTAGCGGAGACCTAAATATTTCTAGATTTTTTGATATTTAAGTTACACGTTTAGTGTCGATTTTTAAGATCCATAAATCAATAAAGGCTGAACTTTTGCAAAAAAATATTTCAACTAAAATAACGTACATATTATAAAAATGCAGTAGGCCGACACATATCGCACGATTAACGGTATCAGACAGTGATTGGCCACGTGTTTTAAAAATATATTTAGTTAAATAATAGTGTTATAATAGACGAAATTGATAGTGAATTGAATATAATTATAGAAATGAATAAATCTGCTCATAACAAAGCTGAAATTTTAATACGTCCTGTAATAACAAAGTAACAAGCTAAACTGGAGAAAATACTTATTGATGCACTAAAATTCTATGATGATATAGTTGATAAATCCAGAAACGATGTTATTTAGAAGATAATATTATGATACAAGATGAATCCCAATGTGATATAATAAATAATTTAGATTTAATTAATAATAATTTTACAGGTGAGGATGCCCAATGTAACGAAGTGTTTGATTTATCTCTGAGTCATCGTTAAAGCTACTCTAAAAACCTGAAAGAATTCTTACCACTACCAGCAACGCCTAAACGCAAAGGAAAAAGATATACTAAACGGGAATCATATATTATTTCTTCCTTAAAATTTAAATTAGACGAAAAATAAAAATTGAACCATATGAAAAAATGAAAGAAACAAAAGGACGCTACGAAACAACAAATTTTAGAAAAGAAAAAATTAGCGGAAAAATTGAAGAACAAAAATGTTTATAAATTTACAAAAGCAGTGGATGCACACGAGGAGCGCAAAAAAACATATCAAAAAAAAGAAAAAAGAAAAAATTGATAATCATGAAAATATTGGTGAAAATAAACAATTAAAATTAATACAAAAAAAATTTAATGATTATAAAACTATGTCTTTTTATCTATTATAGAAATAACTAATTTTATGTTTGATTTGTTTCTTTTATTAATAAGTATGTGTTTGTTTTCTGAAGAATATTTTTTTTAAGAATTGTTTTTCATGATAATTTTTAATATTTTCTGATTACTTACATGGATTATAAAACGTTGGTCATTCACTGACAATTTCCTGATATATATATATATATATATATATATATATATATATATATATATATATATATATATATATATATATAAAAATTCCATAAAAATTCTACGAACCGATGATTAAAAACAGAATACCTAGAATATATAACAATAATAGCATAACAAAAAAACCAAGAAATGAAAATGACATGCCTTTACCATGCATACCAGAAATAAATAATAGAATAAACAAGTTCTTAAACCATATAATATAAACATAGCAGAAATACCCAATAATAACACTAAACAAATATGTACAAAATTAAAACCATAAACACCCAAAATGGACCAAACAAATTTAATTTACAAAATTGATTGTTTAAATTGTATTTAAAAAACAGAATAAATGAACATAAAAAAAAACATTAGGGACCTAAAACCAAACGTAACTGCCCTTTCAAAACATGCCATAGATCATGACCGCAACTTTAATTTTAACAACATAAACATTTTTAGATTTTGAAAAACAATATAGAAAAAGAAATATAAAGAGAAATGATTTATATAAAAAAAAACAAATAATACCATTAATTTCAGAAATGATACTGATACTGAATGAACTATAATGACTTCATTAAATAACACATTTTCATGATTTTTTTTTATTTTTGCATCTAATACCATTACATGTGAAAAATCCAAAATATTTGGGTTACAATAAAAAAAAACATGAGGGTAAAAAAATTGTTAAATATATCAAAGTTAAAAACATGTCAATTGAAAATCGGAAACAAAATGTCATATTTAATTTAAAAAAGTCTGTGAAATGAATTGTTCAATTAGATATAGTGGTAGGTTCTTAGTTATAAATTTGTATTTTTTATAAAAATTACGTATATTGTAGAGTTGTTCTGAGGATGGTTTATAAATAAACTGAAACGTAAACAAAACTAAAAAATAATAATTTAAAATCCCAAAAAAAAAAAAAAAAAAATATATATATATATATATATATATATATATATATATATATATATATATATATATATATATATATATATATAAGCATTTGATTCTATTCTTAAAACATGTCATAATGGATGCACTGCTTCCACAAAGCATATGTAAACCTATTAGGATCGATATATGATGGAGTTACAGCGACAATTCACCTTGATGATCTTGAAGTTGGAATTAATGTAGAACAAGGCGACACGTCAACGTCGGACAAGCCAAAGACGCATACAAGAGCTGCAAAGGACTGGCGAACCATTTGGCTTAAAAATAAACCTGAAAAAGAGTCAGGTTATGTTCAATAAATTCGCTGTGGACAGAAGAAATTCAGTGAAGGGGGATACCGCCCGTGAGGCGGAACGGCGTGTTAAATGTGGCTGGCAGGCTCAATATAGTGTTTAAGAGCAAACTCCCACTTTGCCTGAAAAGAAAGGTCTTCGATCAATGCGTCCTACCCGTTATGACATATGGAAGTGAAACTTGGACACTCACATCGCAATCAATTCAAAAACTTTGGGTAGAACAGAGGGGAATGGAAATTTGTATGCTTGACATTTCAAGACGAGACAGAAAGCACTGCGCATGGATCAGGAGACAGACGAAAGTGTATGACATCATTGGAAGAGTAAAGCAATTGAAATGGGGATGGACAGGCCATATAACGAGGCGATGGGACGACAGATAGACTAAGGCAAACTTGGAGTGAATACCGTTTGATCGCAAACGTCCGCGAAGAAGACCGAAAGCACGATGGATTGATGACATTGTTAAGTATATGTGACCCCAATGGCAGAACCCAGGACCTTGAAAGTTGAAAGCATGCTAAAAAGGCATTCATCCTGCAGTGGATCGACACAGGCTGATGATGATGATGATATTCGGTTTCTAAAAGGGCCCATCACTGTACTGTACAAGGAAAAAAAATCCATTGCTTTTGTCGAATATATTCATCATACTTTTCACTATTCATATGTTTCACATTTCTTTCACTATATTTTTGCGGGTGTGAAAAATCAGCTGGTAAGAGTGCTTATTCCCTTTGTATATGATACGGGTAGAGTAATTGCTCTTTTAATAGTGTTCTCTTTACAATCGCGCAACACTTTGAGTACTTCTGGTACAATCCGCATGAACAAGATGTAAAATTTGGTCCTCGACTTCAGAATTTTAGAGAGCTTCGGAATTTTAGAGAGCTTCTCGTTAAATAAGTAACCCATCGTGATATTCGAGTATAGAGTATATTTTTGGTTTTAAATAGAAGTTAAATACACTCACTGATCTACCCCGAAATATTTTTGTCGCATTGTCGTTCGTCGTTGAAATAACATTATTTGCGACGTTGCCACGTCGATATTGATTGATTTATGATGTGATTGTTAATTAAAAAAAAAATGTTTTAACAATGTTTATGGTATTATTTATCGATTGGTGATTTACTTACTTTTCAAAGTTTTCTAGGGAACCCTTAAATTTTGGATTCCTGAAAGGAACGTTTTTCTTTAAAATGATGTGAAGGATCGTTGATTAAATCCACGAAAGTACTTTCGTTTACACCCTAATCGTTTACACCCTCGTAAATAAGTGATAGAGTTAAATATAATTACAATAGGTGTTAAATTCAAACACCTATTACATAAAGTTTTAGTTTTCTCTGTAAAGAATGAATAAAATTCCATTTACTCGAAAAACTTACTTTTAAACAGATATTTTTAAACAACTTTGATATTCGAAACCGATAGCTCTCGAATGGGGAGAAGAAGAAGGCAAAGAACAACAACAAAAAAAAGAACGACACAATCCGGCTGATCTCTAGAGCATTTGTTTAGCATGGAGGGATTAAATTTAAAGCCAAAAACACCCCTGGTGAAATCTAAAACATGTCGGAGCGTCGCGAAAGACAAAGAACGAAGTTATGTCAGAATTTCAAAGGGACCTTTGAGGAGGAACTTTAGAGGAGGCGGCCGAGGCCTTTTTCGTTTTCTCCAGATTTGTTTGTGCCGGTGACATGTTCTTTGTGAGGAGGGGGGGATTGGAGAGGGGTCGGGTTTTTATCTCTGGAATTTGTTTTAAATATTTTGATATTGAAATACTTCTCATTTAAGTTCGAAAGGATTTTATTTTAAAATGAATTAATTAATCTTTCTTCAAATTTTATAGATAATAATTGTTCATTCTGTACACAAGGAAAGAGCTGAAAACGATGAACAAAATGATTGTGCCAGGAAATTGAGTATGAACATTAGCCTTGAAAAAAATCAGCATACATTTGACTAACCCCTGTGTCTCTTCCGATGTTGAGCTCCAACAATCCTTCCATCGTTTTGGAGGTCTTCCAACACCAATTCGCTTTATTTAACTTAAATGCGCGTTTCGCTAACTATGTTAACATTATCAGGAGATGATTTACTCTAAAAATTGGTTGTCGTGATGTTTTGGCCAGATGTCATTCATTATTTTCAAGCGATGCTTCCACCAATCGAACCAAAGTCGAAAACTACATTGCACTATACAACGGTCAAACATAAACTGTCATCAATATAACGAAAATAAAAACAAAATGATAGCCTGATACCCCACACCACCCTTAAGTTATATTTTAGAGGTTGTACACAGGACAAATCAGGACAAATCAGAACAGGAAAAATCTATCTAATCTAAAAATATTTAAAACATTTGTAGTTTTTACGATCGAGAATGACGTATAGCCATTTTACATTACAATTATTAACCTCTTTTAACCTATGTACTCAACAAAACATATATACCCCAAAAGACTACTACTCCTCTCATCGCCCTCTGTTTCCTTTTTGCCAGGCGATGCCATAACAAATGGCATAAGAAAAATGCACACAATAAAGATCAAAGTGAACCGTAGATAAACAAAAGATCAGATATCTGAATGTTCTTTTGTTCTCAAGGCATGGGAAAGTGGGCCAACGCGAAAAATAAAAAAGATATAAATTATAGCGACGGCAGTCGACGGCTTGTTCTTTTTCTCTTCGTTTCGCTTTCAACTCGTTTAGAACGTCCGTTCGGTCTGCTTAATTTAACTGGCAAAAGGATTAAAATGTTTTTATTTTTGGCACGTCTGAAGGTCGTTCGGTTTATACTTTTTCCTTTGTTGTCTTATTCTTTTCCTGTTTGCAAACTCGTTATATCAAATTGGTTTATTTCAAGATAAAGTAGAAACTGTACAGATTAATCCTCACATGCGTTCGATTCTCTTCGAACTTCCTTCTGAAAAGTCCTCGAGTTCTTAAATACTGATATTGTCGGATATATTTTATAAAAAGAGTTCCCGACCAAACATAGAGAAGGCGCAAATACTACAAGATGACTGATATTTATCAAGAATAATTATTTAGATGTTGTACTATGGACTTTTAAATAAGTGTGGTTAGTTGCCATATTTCATTCATAACACCATTTTTGCTGATAATGTTCTACGACCACTACGTCTCCTGCTGCGACGTCTACGCCCGATTCTACGCGCCCGCCTCGTCCTCCTCGTGCTTTCTTACTACAGTCAATTGGTTCGTCGATTTGTCTAAATCTTCTGAAGTCACATTTATCTAAGCCCAACCAGTATTTGACGCTACAAATACTCGTTGAGCTTAGAAAATGCTTCAAACTTTACTGAAAGCAAACAGGGTTCAGACACCTGGAATGTAGATTCTAAATGTATTAAAACATGTCAACAGAAAACAGTACGTTGAAGTTTAGAAATTTCTGATGTCACATGAAAATTGATAGCAATTTTTGAAGATGATTGTTAAAAGTCATAAGGTAAAAATTATGTGTGGACTTAAATAAGCTCCCTTAAAGCAATGAGAGTCAACTTATATTAAGGAAAAATCGGAAAGTGGCAATTTTACTCTAGAACTGACATTTGCTTCATTTTATAATGAATTTATTCAATATCATGTAGAATAACACTGATTTAGATCAGATTTGTATACTGTACCTTCCCTAAAAATTTTAGTACTGAACTGTGAAAATTATCGAACCTTTTTGGGACGTTTACATATTACAGGAAAAACTCAAGAACTGGATTGGGCTTGAGTGTATTATCATAATACGAAAACCATGAATTGTTCTCCCACAATCTCCTACAAAATCTCTAATAGTTAATCTACAAAATCCTCTCCTGATCCTGAAGATATTTTCTTTATTGGTTAACGTGGAAGATCTCCTGAACGAGGTTCATCTTCAACTGCTGCTCTACCATAACTAAAGTCGCTGTGCCATTTGTAAATATTTTTTTGACACAACTTCATCGCCGCAACACTTACAACACTCACAATATTTTCGATGCATCAGCATGGTAGATTTTGTTATTATTATTATTATTCACGTATGGGCCCTGGTGGATCACGCGAAGTACAATTAGAGGCATTTGTTGTTCTTAGCCTTCCTTTGCACCCATACTAATTTCATTCTTTCGCTATGAGCTTTTTTCCTTTCGTCAGACCAAGTTGTTCCAGTCTTCCTACATTTTTCTTTCTGGCCAACCCTCCAAACGGTAACCTTGTGTCTGAAACAGCCCTATATCCTGAATTTCACTTTGTGTAATATTTGCTGATTTTAGGTCCTCTTTATTTGGAGCAATCCATTTAATTATTTCTACTTTAGCTCTACTCCTATTTTCAAGAGTGGCGAGAGTTCATCCCCTTGTCTCACACCAGTTTTAATTTCGAAGGGTTCTGAGATGTCACCCATGAATTTAACTTTTGACCTCGTGTTAGTTAACGTTGCTTTAATAATTGCCAGCGTTTTCAGATCTAGTCCCTGATCTTTCAAGATTCGGAATAAAGATTCGCGGTCAATAGAATCATATGCTTTTTTGAAATCCAGAAATGTACAGACCAGATTTTTATTGTACAGTTTTTGATGTCTTAGAATCGACTTTAGATTCAGGATCTGTTCAGGGCAGGATCTGCCCGGTCGAAAACCTTCTTGATATTCACCAATGTTAGGTTCTAACTGTCCCTGTGCTCTGTCTAGTAGACATTGAGATAGAATCTCTATAGTTGTTTACATCCATTCTATCTCTTTTCTTATGTAGTGGATGGATTAAAGCATATTTCCAATCTTCCGGAATCCGTTCGGTTCGCCAAACTTCTTGTAGAATTTTGGTTATTTCCTTGATTGTATCTGGACCAGTGGATTTCAAAAGTTCAGCAGTGATTCCATCTTCACCAGAAGCTTTGTTATTTTTAAGCCGCTTGATTTGCCTAATTATTTCATCTTCATTCGGTGGTAATGAATCTGGGTTTGTTTGTTTAGGGTTTAGTGTTGCTAATTTGTTTAAGGGTTCAGGACAGTTTAGTAGTTGTTCAAAATATTTCGCAAGTTTTTGCAATTGTCTTGGTTTCTAATTGTCCGTTTTCCTTTTGGAAGCAAAGACTTTGCGGTTGATAGCCTGTTAATTCAGTTTGAAATGTTTTGTAAAAGTTTCGTGTCTTATTTTTTTGGAAATATTTTTCAATTTCATTAGGTTCATTGTTTTCATATTTTCTTTTAGTTTGTCTAATTAGCTTCGATGTTTCTTTTCTTACTTCTAAAAAGATGTTATAGTTTATTGCTGTTTTTTGACTGTTCCAATCTTTGAATGCTTTACTTGGGCTTAATACTGCTTGCTCGCAAACTTCATCCCACCACGGATGTTTTCTACGTTTTTGTAAAGGGACCAACTTTAAGGCTGTTTTAATAATTTTTTGTTTCAATTCTTGCCAGTTCTGTGCTGGTTGTTTATCAAGCTCTTCTATTAGGGCTGGTTTTATTTTCGTAACAATAACAGATTTTGTATTATAGATATTATTTAATGCATTAATATTGTATATTTAATGCAATTCTTTGGTCGAAAAAAAATTGCCGACAAATTCTTTAACAATTACAGAAGACGGTATAGTTTTTAACTTTTAACAAACATAATAATATGAAAGTCTTCTGTCAGATGTTACGGACAGTCATACCAACTTAAACCACAAATATTTTCATCAAATACAAAAAGCGGGTGAATTTTTAAGAAAACCACAAAAAACCACAAAAAACATCATAATAGTATATTACACAGGATGATTTTCTCTATATTTTAGTTATTAAAATCTAGTCCATTCGGGAACTCCATTTTTCAATAGCAACAAAAGAAGGCGAGGAGAAAATCACAACATAACCTTAACCCAAAATATTTTTATTCTAATGAGAAACGTTTCGGCTTCGTGACCTAGTCGCACCGAATCTTATTAAAATATGAAACTAAGTCTAAATTTTGACGGAAACACCGGTGAAACACGCAAATATTTTCGAGATCTTGTAAGCTACACGTGAAAAGTCGACTGCTTACGGCAAATTCTATTATGGACGTCACATGAAAGCGTCAGCTACATAACCGGTAGAGTGACGCCAAGAAATAATTTATAAACCTGTTGAATTTCGGCTTGAAAAAAAATATGTACTATAATTTGAAACATTATTTTGAAAATTTCTTGAACTTTCACACTGATCTATAATGAGGCGTCCAATAATTTTTAATAAATAGTTGTATGAGTAGATAACACTGTTTTCGTCACACAACAAATGGCACTAATTTACCAGGTGGGGTGATTAATTATTAATGAAAAAAAAATGTTTAATTTGGGAGAAAAGTAAAAAATGGTTTATTCAACGTATGCATCAACGCTACCTGCACGTCTTTCCCATATCTCTGGCGATTTGTTAATGCCTTCCCAGGAAAACCATACGTGTTTTGAGGTGGGCCAGTCATCAAGCCATTTTTGTCTTTTTTTTTTGTCACAGATTAAGAATAACGTTTACTAATAAATCTTTAACTTTAAGATATTTTTACCGTTTAGAACGCGAGATATTTAATAACAAAGTTTGCAATTTTCAGGGTCACTCTCCATTTAAAGTATGTCAGACTTCCTTTGCACCCAACTGTTTTCTGTAAAGTAAAGAGAAATGTTTTTGAAATAAATTAAAATAAAAAATAGCACTTTGCCCTTTTGTTTACGGGATATAACAATTTAAAAAATTAGTAATTTTGGAAATTCAACGCGTTATTTTTATGGTTAACAGTGATCTGGCAACGTTGTGCGTACAGCTGTGTCGAGTAGTGTACAGTAAAGATATATTAAGTTAATTAAGAGATTAGAGTAAAGAGAAATTTATATTAATACAAACTTACCGAGAACAGCTTTAAAATTTACATCAGAAAGCTGTGATTTCTTATCTCTTTCATGTACTTTACCTGTCATAACTTGAGTAACACAAGAACAATTTTGACATCTTACCCACAGTTCGGAATTGAGGCCCAAAATGTTTTCTTTTTCTAAATTTTCTAAGCATTAAACTTTTACTTTTAAAACATTTAAAAAATTTTCCAAGTTCTTCTGTTGATTTAGCTTTTTTTCTTTTGTTTTCTGCATGGCAGAAATATAATTTAATTTTTTAGATATTTTTTGTTATATAAATTGTCCTTTACGGCGTAATTACTTTGGCATTTTTTAAATTAACATTAACAATGTTTATAAATAATGCGATCGCATGAGTATACAAGAATCATCAAAACTAAAAATATTTGTTAGTATGCGTGAATATCTGGTTGCCGAGGCTTCGCATTTCTGACAATAGTAAATACTCTGATTATGCTATACCACACTGGAACTACCTTAAAGTGTTTCATGGAAAGTGCGTGAGACATCGATGAAAACAGGTTGTAGTAATATATTATTTCAAGAGATGGAACTAGTAGTTTTCTTTAAATTTAAAAACCTTTCGTTCTTTATCGACATGCTATGTAAATTCTGGTTAATACTAGACTAATTGAAAATTTTGAAGAGCGACACCTATAGAGTAGTAAAAGAACTATATAATCTACTATATTTTGAAGATTCATCCTTCATATGAATATTTGTGAAGTTTCAAGTCGATCTGTCAATTCATTCGTACAAAAACAGCAGCTTAAAGTAAACGTATGAGTGTTATGTTTTAAAATGGAAACTAAAACTAAAAAACTAAAATGGTGCACTGATTAAATTCTTTGTAAAAAAGGTTTAAAGGCAATAGAAATTCCTAGTGAAATGGTAAATGTATTAGGGGAGTCTGATAACGTCTAATAAGTGCAACTACTGAATACATAATGAATTCTATACATGATATGATTATGGATGATAAACAATTGACTTTAAGTGAAATTGCTAAGACCACGGACATTTCAACTGAACGGGTATTTCATATTTTGGACAAGGAATTGGGTTTGAGAAAGCTATGTGTAAAATTTGTTAAATTCTGATAAAAACGACTTCGAGTAAAACTTTCTAATCAATATTTGGATTTTTTTCGAAAAAATAAAATTGATTTTAAACGTCGTTTTGTAACTATGGATGAGACTTGGGTTGACCCCTATGACCCTGAACTGCGATAACAAACCGCAGAGGGGACTGAGCCCGGTTGTCCAGCTTTGAAGCAGCCTAACTGTTCAAAACGACCAAAAAGGTTATGGCATTAATTTTTTGGATGCAAGAGGCATTTTGTTAATTAATTACCTTCAAATCGGTAAAACAATAACAGGACAGTATTGCTCAAACCGTTTGGATCAGTTGGATGCAAAAATTCGTTAGAAAAAACCTGGTTTAGCCAAGAAAAAACTAATTTTTCATCAAGTCATTGCACCGGCTCACTGAGGTGTTATTGCAATGGCCAAATTGAAGTACTAAGAATTGTTGGAGCATCCACCATATTCACCAGATCTGACCCCTTCTGAGTTTCTGTCTGTTTCCAAACCTCAAAAAATTCTTACGTAGCTGGCGTTTTTCATCAAATAAAGAGGTTATAGCAACCGTAGATGCGTAGTTTGAAGGACTTCCCGAAAATCACTTCAGAGATGGAATAAATGATTTGGAGAACCGCTGGAAAAATGTATTGAGCTCAGGTGAGAATATTCGGAAGAATAAAGTATTTTTTTCAATTATAAATTTGTTTTATCATTTTCGCTCTGCGATCTTTTCAATTAGCCTAGTGTGTTTTATCAAGATCAAGATATCAAGGGTTTCAACTGTTCTACTATTTCCATATAAGAAATTTTTACCTTTGACTTTTAAGAGATAATTTAAGAGTTTTTTTTTTATTATAATTATGGCAAGACTTTTGAATATAATTAAAAGGACTTCTTAAGATTCATATTGAATCATATTAAATGCTCTTTGAAGATTGAATTAAAATATTAATAATCTTGTACTAAAATAAATCATCTTTTAGGAAAGAAACAATGTAATTTTCCCTCGATCTTGCGTTTAATCACAATAATAATCGTCGCAACCTTCATCCCTTATTAAGAAGTCAACAGTTAGCAGACTCAAACGATCTTAATTAACTTTTACAGCATCGTAGCAGGATCATAAGCGTAACGGTCGAGATAATAACAAAAACTTATTAAAGAAAATTAGGGTAAATCTATTCAATGGGCGTTGCCGAAGAACGTACAGTTTCGCAATTAATGAGTTTGCTTTTAAAGGAAAATGGCAAACATTAGAATATTTTTCATAGGAATGTTAAAATGTCAAACTATATTTTGTACGGAGAGAAGTACTAACACTCTAGTTTCTCTACACTATCATAGATAACAGTGACCAAACCAAACCTAAGTTAACCTCCAGACAATATAGTGGTGAGCATTTAACATTGAAAACCTTTTTGGTGACTCACTTACCATCAATATTTCTTAGCTAATCAAAACACAAGATATATTGTTTAAATTCATTTAAAATAAAGGTAATACGGTCCATGTACACCTCCTGACCATAATGCACACCAAACAGTGACTCGTTGAGGATGTAAAGGTTTCTCATGAATCAATCGGCCATCACCGTCCATTCACTAAAAAAGAAATGCTACAAATTCGATTTAAAAAAATCGATTTTTTAAATAGAATTACAAAAATAGCGAGGTTTCTCGGCATATATTATATTTGAAACCCTTTGATGTTAAAAGATTAATAACTCTCTATGAAAAGAAGTCTATATTTAAGAAAGAAACAATCTTTGTCTCCCGATCTTACGTTTAATCACAATACTATTCGTCTCAACGACTATCCCTTATTAAGAAGTCAACAGTTAGCAGACTCAAACGGTCTTAATTAACTTTTACAGCGTCGTAGCAGGATCATAAGCGTAACGGTCGAGATAATAACAAAAACTTATTGAAGAAAATTAAGGTAAATCTATTCAATGGGCGTTGCAGAGCAGCGTACTGTTCCACAGTTAATGAGTTTGGTTTAAAGGAACATGGCAAACATCGGAATTTCTCATAGAAATTTGCTAAAATGACAAACAATGGCTTGCAGGGGAAAAAGCTCCAGCGTTCTCATCCCTCTTTCTTCAGCAGGGCCTTCTTAGTTTCCAGTTAGTCTCGAGACAAAATATATTGTGTGAATTTAAAGTTTAAGACGTGTTTTCTACAAAATATGAATTTTAAAACGTAGAGGCATTTTATCATAACTTTCTTTAAAAATCCGGGTAATTTCCAGATTGTTTTCCTTAGTATTATCTATCACAATAACCTCCTTGTCAGGAAATCTGCCCTATAGATTGTTTTCATCACAGGCATCGAGGTCAAACAAAAATAAATGTATTTAAAGCTACAGATAAACCACTACTTACCTAGCGATGGGAAGGCTCCTCTCTTAACAAGAAGAACAAAAGTTACAAATATTTTAATTTAATAATTTTTTAATATTTTTTTTCAATATATGGTTAATTGTTACTCCTTGAAATATAGGCTGTTTTTGATAAGCTCAGTCCATTTTGGAACTTCCTAGGGCTTGTTCTAGGATGTCTACCCACAGCTACTCTTAAAATATCGGCATTGAGAGCCCGTGCATGATTTGATCTTCCCCTATCTTCAAAAGTCGTGTCTCCTCTCTCTTTTCGAGTCAAAGCGGAGCTATGAACACTGTTAGGGCATCTTTCTTCTCTACTTTGCAAATCGCACGAACACAGTCAGTCCTTTTGAAAAAAATTGCCTTAATTTCTTGACATTCACTCATTTTAATAATCATAATAATTAAAACACTTGGTATTTGTTTCACAATATATTCATATAATGGTTTCGCGGCCATTCTCAAAGAGTGTTATGTATAAACTAAAGTTTCAAAGTTCTGTCTTATGGAGATCGTTTTTTTTGTCTTGATAAATTTGACACTTTCAATTATTGGGGTATTTCCGAAGTCTAGCTGGGTGTTTGTTAGGTGTTTACCGGTTTTTACCAGTTTTCCAAATAAGTCAACCTGCTTTTATTGCAGCTATGTATTAATTTAGTATTGGTGTTAAAAAATGATTCTCGTCTATACAATGTTCGGCAAAGCAAAAAAGCATAGGTTAAAACAGCAAAGTTTCTTTGTTGTTTTAACCTATCATTGAAAGATCTGCCCATTTAGCTTAAGTTTCATTTTCGTCCATGTTGTCAGAACTATTGCATGCCATTGTGCTGAAGTGTAGTCATGAGCACTAGTCAAGGCGAGCATGCTATGATGTCCAATAGCTTCCACTGATCCTCAACGCCTTTGACTGATCCACAAAGGCCACGATGGATTAGGGAATAAACGAAAGTGAGTGACATCATTGGAAGAATTAAGGGATTGAAAGGAGTGTGCGGGCCATGTAGCGAGGCGATGGGACGAAAGATAGACCAGGGCAATCCTGGACTGGATACCGCTTGACCGCAGACGTCCACGCAGAAGTCTGACAACACGATGGACTGATAACATCGTAAAGTATATTGGATCCGAATGGCAAAGGAAAGCTCAGGACCGCGAGATTTGGAAGCATGCTGAAGAGGCCTTCATCCTGCAGTGGATTGATGCGGGCAAATGATGATATATATATATATATATATATATATATATATATATATATATATATATATATATATATATATATATATATATATATATATATATATATATATATATATATATATACATATATATATATATATATATATATATATATATATATATATATATATATATATATATATGCCGGTCCCGAGAGACACGTGACGTCGCATGGTGGACAGTTGGGCGAAGGCGATCGGTGGGTGGCACCACGTGGAGAAAGGGTGAAATATTTCTGTAATATATATATATATATATATATATATATATATATATATATATATATATATATATATATATATATATATATATATATGTACATGTCTTGTTCTTCATACAGTCACGAACCTCGCGACAGTAAGCACCGAAGATGCCAAATGAGATTTTGGCGAAACGTCTGCAAGCTCCCGATAGGGACCAACTCGTCAACCGGATGTGCTCCCGCAAAAAAAAAAACCCAATATATGTTTTTCCATCCGTGAAACAGTACGCACAAACATGTATATATACATATATATATATATATATATATATATATATATATATATATATATATATATATATATATATATATATATATATATATATATATATATATTGGCCTGTCTTTGTTATTATTTAGCATCGATACAAGATTATTTTTATTACCAGAGATAATATTAATATTTTTTGTCTTTAAATGATTTGTTATTCTGGAATTTAATTTATGAATATAGTTTATAGCATGCCAATCTTTAGAATCTTTTTCAGGCGTGGTGGCTAAAAATGTTTAATATTGTGTTTCTTGATCTTGTTTTTTTGTCATTTTATTCATAATGTTTGCCTGATATCCATCATTCTTTGCGATAATTTTTATTATATTAAGTTCTTTTTTATAGCTGTTTTTTTTAAAGTGGAATCGTTAGAATTAGAGAATACCATGAACCCAAAATCTCCAATCTTATACTGAATGCCTAAACTACATAAAGATGACATTCCAATGCACCAGTGGTTTCTTATGTAAATGCTCCTGCATATAAACTTTGTAAACCACTGAACAGTGATCTACCATTATTTATCGATTTCAATTCGCCCATAGTAATCAAGAATTCAATAGAACCAACAACAAAATTAATATCAGTGCGTCAGTGTTTAGTCATAGTCGCATTAAATCTCAGGCAAATATTATCTTTGATTTATAAATAAAGGGAAAAACAAAAATATTTTTGTTAAACTCTAGTATACGTGGTGTGGCTATTAAATAACGAGACTGACGCTGCTTCTCTTTCGAATGCAGTACCTGTCGCTTCTGTAAACAAATTCGTATAACCGTAGCCCTCGTTCGCTTTAGAGTCGTTTCTTTGTTTCGTCGGAGAAATGTTACGTGTAACAATAGAGCAATGAATTGTTGTGAAATATCACTTAAAACTTGGAAAAACCGCTACTGAAACTTCTAATTTATTGTAAGAAGTGTATGGTAATGAATGTTTATTGTGTGCACGTGTGTTTGAGTGGTTTAAGGCACTAAGGTTTGAGTGGTTCAATTGGTGCATTTGAACAACAAGAAGCTCGCAAAAATGTGTGTACTGACACTTTAAATGCCATTGAAAATGACCTAAACCTATTGGAAATGATAATAACATGTGACGAATCGTCGTTTTTTACTTATGATCCTGAAACGAGGCGCCAATCCATGCAGTGAAAAAGCTCAAATTCACCGAGAGCCAAAAAAGCTCCAATGAGAAAATCAAAATTCAAAACAATGATAATTTTTATTTTCTATATTCATGGAATTGTGCATCTTCACTGGGTTCCTGAAGCTCAAACTATTAATCAACATTACTACCTACACGTTCTTGCTGAACTTCGTGAAAGAATACAGAAAAAACGACCCGAATTGTTGAAGGACAAGTCATAGCTTCTCCACCAAGACAATGCGCCGGCTCATTCCTCATTGTCATTCCTCAGATGAAATCTGCATTAAAAGGAACATGATTTGAGTCTGTTCAAGATGGGAAACAAAAATCGGTACTCTTTCTGTAGGAGTTGACACAAGAAGACTTTCAGCACTATTTTGAACAATGGAAGAGCGTTGGAGGGTTGCATAGAGTGTTGTAGGGATAGAAGAGGGGTGTATATTGAAGGTGATAATTAGTAAATATATATGAAACCAAAAATAAATGTTTTTAAAATAAAATGCGTCAGTTTCGTTATTTAATAGTCACTCCTTGTATGTCTTTGACAGATAAATAATAATTTTTTTTTTATTTTCAGGTAAGTCCACATTTGTGTTTTCGATGGTCCACAGTAAGTACAATTTATAGTTTGATAGTTAAAAGTAACCATAGATTTAGATAAAAATGTATGGAGATACGAGATGTATAAAAAACCATTCGCTGAATCAAAAGGATAAAAGGAGGATGTCTTGACTGACTTTTAAGTCTGAAGGAAAACTTGATGTCACATTTAAAAATAATATATATAAAATTAGTTCGAAATTAGTGTCACTTATTTTCAGAAGGTATTAGAAAAATCCGGTTCTCGAAAAAAAATGATGGAAACCATTAAGTTACTTTAAACTTGTACTGAAAACGCATCAGATGTTGACCGGCCCAAAGGGGAGCAAAAAATATTGTCAAATCCCACGCTACGTCACCAGTCTCATTACATTATTTACTAACTACGTGCGGTTGACGCAATAATTTTTCAACGTTGTTCTCTGATATTTACTAGATTCTAATTAATTCATTTATTCAATCTCTTAAGTGATCTTCTGGAAGTCTTTCAAAATATTCATTTACGGCTGCTATCTTCTTCATTTGATGAAAAACACTTTCCATGTAGGAATTTTTTGAGGTTTAGGAACAGATGAAAGTCAGATGGGGCAAGATTTGGTGAATATGGTGGATGCTCCAACAATTCGTAGTGTAACTCCTCCAATTCGTAGTGTAACTCTCCAACATTGCTAGAACACCTCTGTAAGCTGGTGCATTGTTTGGTGAAAAATTTTTTTTCTTCGCTAAACCATGTCTTTCCTCACGAAAAGGTTAGAATAATAATGTCCTGTTATTTTTTTTTTAATGTAATCAATTAATAAAATGCCTATTGTAACCCAAACAACTGAACCTTTTTGATCGATTTTGTCCACTTGGGCTGCTTTGGAGCTGAACAACCGGGTTCAGTTCACTCTGCAGTTTGTTGTCGCTGTTCAGGATCATAGTGGTAAACCCTAATCTCATCCATAGTTACAAAACGTTTAAAATATATTTTATTCTTTCGAAAAAAATCCAAATGTTTTAGAATGTTTTACTCGAAGTCGTTTTGGATCAGAATTTAACAAATGCGGCACCCATCTTGCACATAGCTTTCTCAAGCTCATTTTCTTTTTCAAAATATGAAACACCCATTCAGTTAAATTGTCCATGGTCTTAGCAATTTCACTCAAAATCAATTATTTGTCATCTATAACCATATCATGTATAAAATTCACATTTATTCAGTAGTTGTACTTATTGGGCATCCAGAACGAGGATCATCATCCATAAGATTAATTATTTGTTCAGTTGTTGCACTTATTGGACGTCCAGTACGAGGAACGAGGATTGTTTTTGAAGGAGCAGACTCCCCTAATACATTTACCAATTTAGTATGAATTTCCATTGCCTTTTTTATACAAAGAATTTAATGACTGCACGATTTTCAATATTTTCCATTTTACAAAATAACACTGATACGTTTACTTTAAGCTGCTGTTTTTGTACGAGTGAATTGACAGATCGACTTGAAAGTTCACATATGTTCATATGAAGGATGAAACTTCAAAATATAGTAGATTCTATAGTTCTTTTACTGCTCTATAGGTGTCGCTCCGCGAACTTTTTAATTAGTCTAACATAGTAAGTCCAGTCATCCCAACTGTTTCCATCTGTAATAAAATTTTGGCTAAAAATGCCTTTCTTTATTTGTGGGTTTCTATATTTTATGAAGCTTTTTTTACGCACTAGTGGAAGTGATTTAAACTAAAATAATGTAATTTATTCGTAATGGAAACATTTACATGTTTGATTTTCTTACAAGTTTTGAGATTTGCATAGAAAAAGAATTTAAATTTTATTCGGAATGAAGAGTTTAATTTCGGAATTATTTGTTGTTGTATGAGCCAGTGAAAAATTCCTTTTAAAGTTTTTATTTAACTCCAAGAGTTTCAAAAGGAAAATTATCAAGAACAACTTATCAAAAAAAGGAGTTTTTTGAAATATGTGCAAGATATAATATGAAAGTCAATGATGATGACTTTTGAAGAAAGCTGAGAGTTGTCTTTTGTTATGAGTAGTAGGGCTTTCAACATTTTTGTTAAATTTGTTATTTCATTTTGTTAATATTTTTATATTATACTATCTGTACCCGCCGGCTTCGCTGGGCATTTAAAATTAACATTATTATTTATTGTCATTATTACAGTTTCTTTATTAAACAATTTTTAACTTCCCCTTCCCGTCTTAAATCAAGCTTACATATAGTGCCCTCAAATAGAGTATTTAATCTTCCTAACATTTAATAGTCTATCTCATCTTCTTCGATGGTAGTTTTGATTGGCCGCAAATCGTTTATGAGCCCCATGTACTTATTAGTTAAAACGACATCTTAATCATTGCACCGAATGATGTCATTTGGAAAGCATTGTTGTAAGGTCTGATAGATTTTAAAAATGCATTTGATTTTACATGTGTTCCATGGAGTAGCGATTTTAATGGCTCTGGAAGTTGCCGCAAAGGTTCTAGTTTTATTTTGCCAGCTGAACAGCATAAACCTTCACATTCACCAATCCACTTTAATGCTTTATAATAACTACAAATTTTTGTCACTGAACTTAATTTTGATATTTGTTTATAATCAACCGTAGAATCATACGAAAAACCACAATTTATTTTTACTTTATAACGAATTTATAATTTCATACGTCGTAAATTTTCTTTCCTTTTTAGTTCTTTTTGTAATTTATTTTCCGTTTCATCTTAACTTTCACATGCACGCTTAGCTTTCATATACTTTGATTTAGACGTTACCAAATTAAATTTGGATTTTCCTTTTTTAGGCATTTATGACTACAACAAATAATTGGAAATAATAAAAAACTATCTTGAGATTGACAACCGACAATTCAATATAAAAAGTTGAAATAAATATCTTACTAATTTAATGCTGGGAAACTAATTTTCGTTTTAATCTAATTATTCCACGCTTCCGTCTTTTCTTTTTTTTCTTCTTTAATTAATAAATATAAACCTATACATATATAAATATAAACATATACATATAGATATATATGTTTTTAAATCAGTCAATTGACATTTGGTAAAAATTTGTTTAGGTTAGAAAAAAAAACAAAGTTTTAATGCTACAGAAAAATATTAATAATAGTTTAATTAATAATTAATTTATTAAAATTAATAATAATAGTAGTTAATGTACATGATAATAATAATAATCAATAATAAGTTGATAAAAGCTGAAATTTTAAATTTAGCGTTTTTGATCATTTGCGCCCTCACAACCGCTTTAGGAGTTTGAACTACGTTGCAGACGTTCTTAATTAGTCTTAATATAGCCCAAGAAAGAAAAAATTCATTTCAAATTTTCATTTTAATAATAAGTTTATAAAAGCTATAAAATCAGATAATCAGCGATTCTCATCATTAACGCCCCCGCAACTGCTGTAGGGAGTCCAACACTCATATAAATATTAGCCTATCCATTAAGTACATGTATTTTCTACATGGATACCAAGTTTCAAGTCCATCGGATGCATGGTTCAGTAGTTATAACGGAACATCCGTAAAAACCATTGCAGATTTATATATTAGTATAAATATAGATAGAATGGGATAATTTGTGCTATTCTATTATTCAAAGAGTTTCTTATTTATGTTATATTTATTTACAACAACAGGCTTGATGTGGCACTGAACATACCTGACTTTGTTGATTACTATATTGTATATAAGTTTCTGTTTCTGAGCTTATTGGATGATGAGGGTTTATGATTACAAAAATTGTCACTCAAGAACAAAATTTTTTGAAACATAATAAATTGCAAATCTTTTTCTTATTATCATCATCAAACAAAAACAAAGATTGCCAATCTTTGTCCAAACCATCATGACTATTTTTACTTTGTTTATACCTGCCCTAAATAGCTGGTTCGATATATAGTTGAACCGTTCTCTCAAATTTCGCAGCCATAACATTCTACGTCTTCCCACGCTTCTTCTTCCTTCTGGCTTTCTCTCCATAATCTCTCTGAACAGTTCATAACGTTGTCCTCTCTTTTCGTATCCAAAATATCCCAATTTGCGTGTCTTTATTGCTGTTAGTATATTTTCAATAAATATTCTACGTAGGACCTCTTCATTTGGGACACTCTCTATCCAAGATTCGTAGTGTTATTCTGAAAAGATACATTTCAAAAACTTTAAGTCTTTTGATTAAATATTTATTAAAGATGGAAGTTTCTATACCGTACATGAGAATCGAATATATGTATCGAGTATTAATTTTCATCTTGTAGAATGTCTTGCAAACTGTTTTTGTTCTTGTTTTTATTTATTCTGTTATCATTCTTTGAATTAATCCAAGTTCTTAAATACTTGTATCTACCCCATCGCTTAATATTACTGTTGTTTATTCTTAACTATATGTTACTGGGTGATTTCATCAAACACATATATTGTGTTTTTTTTTAGATTCATATTTAATCCATTTTGGTTCAAGTCTCTGATATTTTATAAAAAAACGTTTTGATGCACGAAAGATGATGATTTTTATAATTCTGTATGTATAAATGAACCCGAGACCAATAGAACTAATTAGCATATGTACTTGAGAATATTTTTCAACGTTGTTCTGTAATATTTATAGGAAAACATGCTTGATATGATTAACAATTCTTTTCTGTGGTTAAATTTGCATTAAAAATACCTCTGGTTATATTTATTTTTAAATATTTTATGAATCTAATTTTACACAGTATACGGACGAATTTGGAACGCAATATTTTCTATTTTATATTGTTTTGATTTATATTATTATATTCGAAGGTCATTCGAATGCTTCTCGATTTGACACAGATATGGCGCAAGTATAACCATATGGCTGGGATATTTGTCAAATACAATTCGATAGATAGCATGCTGTGAAGTTAATTGCTTGTTTTTTGAGGGTCAATTAAAGCAAACGAGTTTTTACATTTTTTTTAAATTTTATGTTCTTTGTTTTATATTACATATAAGATATCATATATATATATATATATATATATATATATATATATATATATATATATATATATATATATATATATATATATATATATAAGATATCATATATATTATATATAAGATATCATTAATTTTTCTTATTTGAAAGAGTATTCTATTACATTATGTACGGAATATCGGCGAAGTGGAAGACACGGCTTCGCTGGGCGATGCGTATCAAGAAGCCCAATTTTCGATAACTCTACCGCATAAATCGGGCTCGATATCATTAATAACACTGGTTTTGTTTACTTTTAAGGCGTGAATCGTCTGCGGCTTATTCGCATAGACCCGTGATTTAACGTAGTATCATAATAAAAAATATAATGTGTTAAATCACACGATCTCAGTGGCCAGTTAACGTCGCCCAAATATGAGGTAACCATGCTGTCGAGTTTGTCGTGCAGAAGTTCCATTGTTGCAAGCGCTGTGTGGCACGTGGTGCCGTCTTGTTAGAATCACATGTCGTTGAAATTCATATCTTCCAATTTATGCCACAAAAATGGGTTTCATCGACCTGTACCTCTCACCGGTGACAGTTATGATGGCGCCAGCTTCATGTTAGAAGAAGTACGAGCCATTAACCGCGCCGGACCAAATCCACACCAAACAGGGACTTTTTCTGGATGCATTTACAACTGGTGGGTATCATGTGGATTGTTTTTTCCCCAAATGCGACATAGTTGTTGTCATAACCATTCATTCAAAAATGAGCCTAGTCGCTGAAGATGATTTTCGGTCCGAAATAAGGGTCGGCTTCCAACTGCTCCAGACTCCAGTCAGCGAATGCCTCGAAATTGTCTGTGGTCATTTATCTTCAGTTCTATGGTCAATTGAATTTTGTACGAGTGCGCGCAAGTTCTTGAACGTGACGAGAAATTATCTGCCTCGGGTTATCTTGCATACTCGATTCACTGTAGCAATATTTTCTACAAACCTCACATTTCGACAACGTAAAGATGTTTAATTGTTTACTGAACCAGTTGATTCGAATTTGTTCACCAAACGACGAATAGTCGACTCAACCGGACGATTGTGTCCACCGTAAAAATCAAATAGTGCACGGAACGTAGCTCGAACTGAACACTCATTTTGATAGTAAAATTTAATAATTTGCACGCGTTGTTTAACATTGTAACTTTCTATGATGATTTGCTCAATATTAGTTACTATAACCTTCAAATTTGACAACTGTAGCTTCACCAACATAACCACCATATACTGACAAAGTGCGAGGCTCCTATTGGACTTTGTTTTAAAAAGTTTGATTCCACTTTAAAGTATACTTTCTCTATGTTTTCGACGGGGAAAAAGTGGGCTGATGAATTTAAATGTGGTCGTATATCTATTGAATATGATAAACGGTCAGGATGACCAAAAATGTCGTATTAATTGCTTACTGGCCGAAGGTACTAAGTTTGCTTGATATTGTAAGAAACAGACCATGTCCATGTAATGTGGTCGTATATCTATTGAATATGATAAACGTCAGGATGACCAAAAATGTCCTATTAATTGTTTACTGGCCGAAGGTACTAAGTTTGCTTGATATTGTAAGAAACAGACCATGTCCACTAGATTTTACTTGACGTTTTGTGTATGAAAATGCTTTCACTTGAATAAACACTTCTCAAGTGCATCTAGACTTATTTAAACGCGATTCTGCTGAATTTCGTTGATATTTATTAACTGGAGATGAAATATTGATTCTCCATTACACATCAGAGACAAAAAAGTAGTCCAACAATGAGCGGAAGCAGGTGAAAATATGCCAAAGAAAAATAAAATGGTTCCATTGCAGAGAAAACTCTTGGTTACATACAGCTTTTTGGGATTCCCGTCTCGTCTACAAACGGCAAAAAGGAAGGACCATCATTGGGGAATATTTGGTTTTACCACTGAACTAATTAAAGATTAAATGTCCACTAAATGTCCACTAAATGTCCACTAAACTAAATGTCCACATCTAGGTAAAAATATAGTATACTTTCACCACGATAATGCGTCTGTACTCTTGTCTTGTAGCTGCAAAATTCCATTTTCTACTCTTTCAAATGCTTCCACATGTCTGCCTAGATGTCTCTCTTTCTATTCAAAATGAGCGATTCTGCCCCATATAGACATTCTGGCTTAATAACTGTGTTGTAATGTCTCAGTTTTGTGTTTTTAGATAGGCATTTTTTGTTGTAAATATTTTGTGTAAGTCTCAATGCCGTTTCCATTTTTTGACATCTACCCTTATTGGCCGCTTTTTCCAACCCATTTTCCATGATTATTTCACCCAAATATTTCAATTGAGAGACTCGTCTGATGTTACCATATTTTGTTTTTAGAAATGGTGTTCTTAGTCTGTTACAGGTCATGTATTGTGTCTTTTCAAAGGAAATTTAGAGTCCTACCTTTTCTGCTGTTTCTTTTAGAATTTTAATCTGTTTCTGTGCCGTTAATACATCTTGAGCCAAAATTGCTAGATCATCAGCAAACGCCAGACAATCAATTTTGATGTTGGTTCTCCCCAGTTTAATGGGCTGGTCAATATTCAGGGCCAACTTTTTTTCACGCCACTCCTGTATTACTTTTTCTAGAACACAGTTAAATAAGAGTGGCGAGAGTCCATCCCCTTGTCTCATTCCAGTTTTAATTTCGAAGGGCTCTGAGATGTCACCCATGAATTTAACTTTTGACCTTGTGTTAGTTAATGTTGCTTTAATAATTGCCAGCGTTTTCAGATCTAGTCCTTGTTCTTTCAGGATTTGGAATAAAGATTCGCGGTCAATAGAATCATATGCTTTTTTGAAATCTACAAATGTACAGACGAGATTTTATTGTACAGTTTTTGATGTCTTAGGATCAACTTTAGATTCAGGATCTGCCCGGTCGAAAACCTGCTTGATATTCACCAATTTTAGGTTCCAACTGTCCTTGTGCTCTGTCTAGTAGACATTGAGATAGAATCTTGTAACAAACTGGGAGAAGAGATATCCCTCTATAGTTGTTTACATCCGTTCTATCTCCTTTCTTGTGTAGTGGATGGATTAGAGCATCTTTCCAATCTTCCGGAATCCGTTCGGTTCGCCAAACCTCTTGTAGAATTTTGGTTATTTCCTTGGTTGTGCCTGGACCAGCGGATTTCAAAAGTTCAGCAGTGATTTCATCTTCACCAGAAAATTTGTTATTTTTAAGCCGCTTGATTTGCCTAATTATTTCATCTTCATTCGGTGGTAATGAATCTGGGTTTGTTTGTTTAGGGTTTAGTGTTGGTAATTTGTTTAAAGGCTCAGGACAGTTTAGTATTTGTTCAAAATATTTCGCAAGTTCTTTGCAATTGTCTTGGTTATTTAGAGCTAATTGTCCGTTTTCCTTTTGGAAGCAAAGACTTTGGGGTTGATAGCCTATTAATTTAGTTTTAAATGTTTTGTAAAAGTTTCCGGTGTTATTTTTTTGGAAATCTTTTTCTATTTCATTAAGATGATTGTTTTCATAATATTATTATATTATAAAATTAACTTGTATATAAAGCATCTGTTGTTTTGTTTTGCAAAAGGTTTGTTTGATGTACAAAGGAGGTCGATTTTTGCAACACTGCACACAGAAACAATTTCCAGACTAAAGAAACTAATTATCGCAGTTATTTGAGAATATTTTTTATTATTCGGTCATGTTTGTGGTGAAGCATTCATCATATGGCTAATTTCGCTTCTGTAATCAAATTCGAGGTAAACATACTTAATGTTCTTTATGGTATTAGGTGCATTATTGAGCTGTATACAGTGTATAAGGGAAAATTCTTTCATAAATTTAACTAACTATTCTATAATTTTTTTTAACAACAGTTTCCTTGTATGTGTCCAAAATGTAACCATTTCCCCGGAAAACAGGTCAGAACTTCATTTTAATTTTCTTAACAGCGCTTGTCTGATTGTGTTGTTTATTTCGATCCTTCAAAATTCAGTTGTTTGTTACACTGGTCTCTTAAGGTATTATTTGAAAATAAAATGTAATATTTTGGAGGGGGCCTTTCGGGGCATCGTTGACTAGGTGTATTTATACGCCTAGTCCCTTAGAATTTTGACAAATTTCTCCGTAAATAGGAAGCACATCATAAACTTCCAATGCACGCATATATTTCTTGAAAATGTCCATCCTTATAACTTTCGATTGGTTTAGTATTTGATAATTTTAGATTTTTTTTCTAGAACCCTTAGGTTTTTGACGCTCATTGTAAGGAACAATTTTATTTAAAGTGACGTGAAGAATCGTTTATTAAATTTACGAAAGCAGTTTTCCTTACATAATGTATATACAGTAAATGGAATTATTTAAGACAGAACTCTTTTTATAGGTTGTGGATTTTTGTTTTGTAATGTAGGAATAATGTAATTTATTCCTAATGAAAACATTTACACGCTAGTTTTTCTTACTTGCAGTTTCAAGGGTTTGCATAAAAAAACAATAATAATGTTTATTTCGAAATAATTTATTGTCCTCTCGGCGTGCTAATTGTACGGAATTTTAAAAAATGAGTGCAAATATTTATCTGTTACATATATATATATATATATATATATATATATATATATATATATATATATATATATATATATATATATATATATCATCAGCCCGTGTCATTTCACTGCAGTATGAAGGCCTCTTCAGCATACTTCCAACTCTCGCGGTCCTGAGCTTTCCTCTGCCATTGGGGTTCAATGTACTTCATCAGTCCATCGTGTTTTCGGTCTTCTCCGTGGACGTTTGCGGTCAAACGGTATCAAGTCCAGGATCACCTTGGTGTATCCTTCGTTCCATTGCCTCGCTACATGACCTGCTTCCATTTCAATTCCTTTATTCTTCCAATGATGTCACTTACTTTCGTTTTGTTCTCTAATCCATGTGCTGGTCCTTCTCTTCCTTCTAGTAATGCCAAGCCTACGTCTTTCCATTTGCCTCTGTGCAAACAGAAGTTTTTAAACTGACAGCGATGTGAGTGTCCAGGTTTCACTTCTGTTTATCATAACGAGCAGGACACACTGATCAAAGACTTTTCTTTTCAGGCGAAGTGGTAGTGGTAGGTAGAGTGAGTTACAACTTCCAAATCCGTTCCTAAAATAGAAATTCTTTTGTCCTCAGCAATTTTATTGAACATGACCCGACTCTTTTTCTTATTTTCAAGCCAAATGGTTCTTCAGCACTATGCAGCTCTTGTATATGTCTTTGCAGCTCCACTGGATCTTCTGAAAGAAGAACGATATTATCTGCTAATCTAAGTTGGTTTAAGTATTCATCATTGATCTTTATTCTACCCTACTCCCAATCCAGATTACGGAACAATTCATCCAAGCAAGCTGAGAAACGAAGAGGCGATATTGCGTCATCCTGCTGTACACCCCGCTCTACATTAATTCCAACCTCAAGATCATCAAGGTGGACTGTCGCTGCAGCTTTGTCATACATGATCCTAGTAGGTTTATATAGGCTTTCTCTACGCCTTGGTTAAGCAATGCATCCATTGTGACCTGCTTTGAGATTGAATGAAATGGTTTTTCATAATCGAAAAAAGCTCAGTGGTACAATCCTGCTTGCTCCTTTGGTTGTGCGTAGTTAAGTTTTCTTAATATTCTTTTAGATATTATTTTGGTGAAAACTTTGTACAGCACTGGGAGGAGGCTTATTGGACGGTAGTTCTTTAAATTTTCCTCTGCACCTTTTTTATGTGAAAAAATCACGTCTGCATTTTTCCATATGTTTTTTTGTTTTTTGTTCTTTGAGACATTTTAAGTATAATTTTGCTAGTGTTTTATGTAATGTCCGGCCACCAGCTTTTAACATTTCAACAGTTACTCTATCTTTTCCTGGAGCCTTGCCATTTTTCATCGAATCTATATAGCCTTTATCACTTCCTCCACCAGGATATTCGGCATTTGTTCTTCAGTTGGCAACCTCTAACATTTCCGTCCGCTTGCGCACTGTACCATCCTCGCCCATTGAAAGCGTTTTGGGTTTGTTTAGCATTGTTATTCATCTGTTTTCTTCCAGAGTTTTTGTAGTAAAATTTCTTAAAATTTTGTTTTTGCACTTATTAATTCTTAATTTTTTCTTAAAAAAACACGTCTAATTTGGAAGAAATGAATGAATGAAGAAAAAAATGTTTATTCAAAGTATGCGCCATCGCTAGCTGGCGTTTTACCCCATCTCTATGGCAATTTGTGGATGCCGTCCCAGAAAAACCATATATCTTTTGAGGTGGTTCAAGCATGAAGCCATTTTTCGACATCTCGAAATAAATTTATTTTTCGTCTTCAGTCACGATCCTATGCAAAAAATCCTTTCTTTTATGAGGAAAAAGCAAAAGAAAAAAGGAAAACAACCTGCCTGTTGTTGAACTGATGTCGTGTCCATTTTCCTGCCGTCCAAATTTTTCCCTTGCAGATAATCACAAATGGTTTGGCGACCAACAATCAAGCGGTATCCACTCCAGGATTGCCTTGGTCCATCTATTGTCCCATCGCCTCGCAGTAACCCCTGCCCATCTCCATTTCAAGTCCTTTATTCTTCCAATGATGCTACACACTTTTGTTTGTCCCCTAATATGTAAAGTTTTATGTAAAGTCCGACCACCAGTTTTAGCATTTCAAATAGCTATCTGTCATTTTATAAGTCATTTTCAGTATTATCAGGAATTAATACATTTCTAATAAATCGAAAATGTATTGAAATGAGCCGTTAGTTTCAGTCTGTTCAGCCTTATTTTTATTTTTATTATGTTAATTTATTTTACACCAGCATTAGTTTTCTGCTTTTAAATCTAAAATTAACTCCTATATCAAACGTTCACTCTTTTCTTTTCCTAAAGGTTTGTTTGATGCACGAAAGATGATGATTTGTACAATACTGCACATACAAAAGAGCGAAAGAAACGTATTAGCATGTGTACTTGAGGTTTATTTTCAACAGAATTCTCTGATATTTATAGCGAAGCATTCATCATATTGTTAACAGTTCGTTTCTGCAATGAAATTTACGATAAAAATGCCTCTGTTTGTATTGTTAAATATTTTATGAAATCTGTTCATACACTATAAGGAATTATTTAAAGTACTATTTTTTTTCTCGGTTTCCGTATTTATTTTGGTGCAAAAATGATGTAATTTATTCCTAATGGAAACATTTACATGCTAGTTTTCCTTATAATGTAATTTTAAGGTTTGCATAAAAAACTAATAAGAATGTTTTACTTCGATATTCTTTTTTATATAGGGTGATTTTTTTTAGTGCGTCCGATCTTTAAATTTAATTAAAACAACTACCGAATAAGTTATGTAAAGCTAGCTGTACCCGCCCACTTCGCTGGGCATTTAAAATTAACATTATTATTTATTGTCATTATTACAGTTTCTTTATTAAAGCATTTTTAACTTCCCCTTCCCGTCTTAAATCAAGCTTACATATAGTGCCCTCAAATATAGTATTTAATCTTCCTAACATTTAATCTTTGTCGTCTATCTCATCTTCTTCGATGATAGTTTCGATTGGCCGCAAATCGTTCATGAGCCCCATGTACTTATTAGTTAAAACGACATCTTCTTCATTGCACCGAATGATGTCATTTAGAAAGTATTGTTGTAAGGTCTGACAGATTTTAAAAATGCATTAGATTTTACATGTGTTTCATGGAGCAGCGATTTTAATAGCTCTGAAAGTTGTCGCAAAGGTTCTAGTTTTATTTTACCAGCTGAACAACATAAACCTTCACATTCACCAATCCACTTTAATGCTTTACAATAACTACACTTTTTTTCATTGAACTTAATTTTGATTCTTGTTTATAATCAACTGTAGGATCGTACGAAAAACCACAATTTATTTTTACTTTCCGAATTTTTAATGTCATACGTCGTATACCTTCTCTCCTTTTTTGTTCTTTTTGTAATCTATTTTCCGTTTCATCTTGACTTTCACATGCACGCTTAGCTTTCATATACTTTGATTTAGACGTTACCAAATTTAATTTGGACTTTCCTTTTTTAGGCATTTATGACTGCAACAAATAATTGGAAATAATTAAAATCTATCTTGAGATTGACAACCGAAAATTCAATATAAAAAGTTGAAATAAATATTTTTCTAATTTAATCCTGCGAAACTAATTTTGCGTTTTAATATAATTATTCCACGCTTCCTTCTTTTCTTCTTTAATTAATAAATATAAACATATACATATACATAGATATATATGTTTTTAATATCTTTTTAAATCAGTCAATTGACATTTGGTAAAAATTTGTTTAGGTTAGAAAAAAACAAAGTTTTAATGCTACAGAAAAATATTAATTTAATAGTTTAATTAATAATTAATTTATTAAAAGTAATAATAATAGTAGTTAATGTACATGATAATAATAATAATCAATAATAAGTTGATTAAAGCTGAAATTTTAAAATTAGCGTTTTTGATCATTAGCGCCCTCACAACCCTTTTAGGAGTTTGAACTCCGTTGCAGACGTTCTTAATTAGTCTTAATATAGTCCAAGAAAGAAAAAATTCATTTCAAATTTTCATTTTAATAATAAGTTTATAAAAGTTCATAGCATCAGATAATTAGCGATTCTCATCATTAACGTGCCCCACAATTGGTGTAGGGAGTCCAACGCTCATATAAATATTAGCCTATCCATTAAGTACATGTATTTTTGAAATGGATACCAAGTTTCAAGTCAATCGGATTCATGGTTTAGTAGTTATAACGGAACATCCGTAAAAACCACTGTAGATTTATATATTAGTATAGATAATATTCAACGGCATTAATGTTTGAAAACAACTTCAGACAAATGTTCGTCTCGGCTACTTCTGACAAAGCGCATTCTGTCAATCCAATTTTCGACCACTTTTTCGACCAATGGAAGTCTTATGCCCACTATTGCCCTCCGAGTTATGTTGGTTTCCAAGGCTCCCATAGTTTGCATAGTGCAGGTTTATCGACATACAAAAAAATAATCTAAAGGCGTTGAATCATATGAGCTTGATGGCCAATTAACGGGTCATTTCCTAGAAATAATTTTATATAGATATATGGAGTCGTTTTATTGGAACCACATCGGCTTCAGATCAATACCATTTAAATTTGGTCATTGATCATTACTCTTCTTCTTCTTCATATCCTGTGTGTCAAGTTGACCCTGAGGCCCTTACTTTTGTTCTCTTGTTACGATTACGACTGTTTCGCGTCAGTCGCAATCTGGATTTTATGCGCCGTCCTTTTGGCGCGGGATCATTACTCTGTAATGATTCCCATTAACGAATTAGTCAAATTTGGATCTTCATCAACACTGGCAGCAACAGCGGCGATATTTTCTTCGAAACACACATTTTTTTTGTCTTGTTTTTATTTTAATATCGAACAGCGTGAAGTACGTTCGGAATTTGTCGATAAATCAGCGAATACATCGCTCCGTTGTGCGACTATGTGCACCATAAAAGACTCTATATGTTTGGCGCACTTAACACTGATTTGGATAATAAATTTCAACAATAGCAAGTGTTGCACTGATGTTAGATGGACCATGGTGATTTGCTAGATATTGATAATTGCCATAATTACATTTTCCAGATGATTTGACAGCGACCCCTATCGGATGTTCCGACATACTAAAAAAAACACCGTTTACTTTCATTTTGCTGATTGTCGCAAAGTTTTAAAATATATCCAATACTAGCGGACCTGACAAATGTCCTGCCCGAATGTTGGCTTTTCGTTTGGGTGGCATAATTTATTTACAGTTACAAAAAAACAAATACTATGAGATTATCACAATTACAAGTTCACAATGACCTCCAATTAGGGAGTCACACAAATATTACGAATTCCGGGTTTGTCAAATGGCGAATACGGAACCATCCAGTGATTGTCAATGTTAACCGTTGCACCGTTTGACATGGGCGATTGATATGATTGGCCACCATGGTCTGTGTCTCTACGACGATACAATGGATAACCCTTTTGTCAATTGTTAACAATTACATTTACAATAAGAAATAGATATATATATATATATATATATATATATATATATATATATATATATATATATATATATATTTATATATATATATATATATATATATATATATATATATATATATATATATATATATATATATATATATATATATATATATATATATATATATATAGTATAAATTTAATCCAATTAGGAGATTTGACGAAGTATGAATTTTTTTTATTTTGTTTTTTCCATTAAAATATATATATTATATAAAAAAAACAAAAGTCAAAAAATTCCTGGAACCCTATCTCAGTGATGCCCACCGGGTCCACTTGTGAATCTAAACCATTCAGGGACCCACTTAAACACACATAAAAATGTCAATTGCCCACCATGCGACGTCACGTGTCTCTCGGGACCGGTTTCTAGCCTTTCAGCCGTCATCAGCCGAGCTCTAGACGAGCGCAAGGAAATCAGTTGTGAGAGACGATCGGGGCCAGGCCAGGTCAACTGGCCATTTTAAAGACGGGATCGGTGGCACCACGTGGAGGAAAAAGTTTTCTGTAATATTTCCATAAAGATATCAAAATAAAAATAACTGGACATTGTGTCTGCCTAGATGACATTTTTAGGTGGTATTTTTATTTTTGTGGTAATTTTTTTATTCCTATGAAATTCGTCATTTTTATATCGAGAAACAAAAAAAAGTGTCACACCCAGTATACACATTTAAAACGAATTCCAAATATACTCACTGTATAGCACATCTTAAATACAGAAACTGATTCACGAGGATAGAGTGAAAAGTCAGGTCGTCATCATCATCACCATCTTTAGCTCAACAGTCCTCTGGGGGCCTCGGCCATCACAATTTTCTTCTTTCACCTGAAGCTATCAGCGGTTACGGGTTTTCCAATTTGGTAGGCTGATGTTTGTGGCATCTCACTTGACACTGTTCTCCTATCTGAGACCAGTCTTCCCAGTTTTCTTCTACCATCTAGCTTTGCAGAAGCATTCTGCTAAGGATTCTATTAGCATCCACTCTGATGACATGCCCCGCTCATCTGAGCCGTCTGAGTTTGATGGGACACAACGTCATCTCCTTTAAAGAGAGGCATAGAGATCGTATTTTTCGTGATTGTAGCGACGTTCCCACACTTCATCTTCGTAAACATCCCCAAATACTGCTCTTAGTAACTTTCTCTCGAAGACTGAGAGTACCTGTGTGTCGGCTTTAGTTTGCACCCATGTTTCTGATGCTTCTGTGAGAACGATGTGATGGTTTTGCTGCACTTACAGGTAGAACTCTTTTGAGAATAACTGTTAGTCGATATTTATTTACGATTGGATTGAATTTTTATCATCCTTATTGGATTCTTCCCCATATAGTACATTCCAAGACACTCGTCAGAGCTGTGTCATCTAAAGTTGTGTCAAGTTTTGTCCGGGATTTTTATCATCTCAACAATCTCTCTACCTTCATTATGCGATCGGCGAACACGCTATCATGGTTTTTTTGACCGTTTGTTCAGTAGCGGTATCAACTATAACTCTAACTCTCTAACATTCAACAGGACATCATGGATTTTGTTGACCGTTTTCTCAAAAGTGATCTCAATGAGACATGCTAAGTGCGGAGCTTCACTCGTACTCGTTTGGCTATATCGAAATTATGAACCATGAAATGTAAAGGAACTGAGTCTCCATAATGTTTTTTTCGACTTTTTTTCGGTATGTGCACCGATTCTTTCAAGCAAGATAGTAGTGCTTAATAATATAGGTCAACAAATTAAAACTTTCTTGAAGTAACATTGATGAAAATAGGTATATATAAACTATTTTATAGTCCTAAATGCGAAAACGATAAGCTTATTATTGTAACACGTACAGTTTTTTAGTTACAGGGGATCGGTGGATGGGAAAAAAGGAGATGACATATTTTTACAATTAAATATTTATTCAATATAATCCTTTTCATTTTGTGTTCTGTAGCAGTATCTCTTTTTAAAAACCAGTAGTAGTCTCTGTATCTTGCTTCCATGGTCCTGATGTCCTGATGAAATTCCCTCGTTCTGATGTTCTCTCTCCTTGTTCGTCGCTTACTGCACCCAAAAAAATTTCTGGAAAACATCCAAATAACAGTTTAAAAAAATGCATTTTTAAGGACATGCGACACCCTAATAGTTCCTAGACTTTCAAGAGCTCATCTATGAGGTTTTTATAGCTTTCATACTTCTTGTTGCCCAGTAATACTTTCACTACACTTAGAAAACACTTCCAAGCTGCCAATTCCTTTTCATTTAATTTTTCTTGGAAACGGAAATCACCTCCTTATTTGGGGCCCAATAAATATTTCTTCTTTTAGTTTTGCATCATTTAATTGAGGAAATATTTCATTTAGATACTTCAAACAATCGCCTTCTTGGTCCATGGCCTTGACAAAGTTTTTCATTAATCCAAGCTTAATGTGGAGAGGCGGAAGAAACACCCTTTTTGGGTTAACAAGGGGGGGGGGCATATTTTCTGTCTGAAATACCAGATTCAAAGGAAGTTCTATGAGGCCAATGTTTCTTACTCTAATGTTCTTTTGTTGCCTCATTGTCCTATAGATACAAAAACACAGCAATACTTTGTACCAAAATACTCCTTACTCCAAAGTCAGGTACAAATTCACTTCACTTAACATTTTAATTTCAATAATTCCATGATATAAAGGAGAAGCAGGTACTTGAAAATGGGACGTGCTATGCCATTGCTGTGAAAAGGTATTTTAATAACTACCTAAATGAAACACAATAAAGAATATTCTCATCAATGTTACAAAAACCATGTCCACCTGTGTAATCAGACGAAATTCACTTTATCCCATAATTACAAAAATATAGAACTTCTCTGTTCGAAGATCTGTTTTCGAAGACTGTCAAAAGCAAACTAATTATCATATCGGTTTGAAATTTACGAGCCATTACTAACAAGGAAGCTACTTTTCAGAAATGCAATCATCTTTATGATAACACCATCATCTATCGAAAAACATCTTATTTTTCACTTTATCCTTGTGTATTGAGTTAGGTTTTCTACTTCTTTGCTCGCATGAAAATGTTATTAGTTTCGTATTTCGTCGCATATAAGTAGTTGTTTCTAAAAGCAATATGTCTCGGTATTTTGTTAACATTTAGGAGCCCTGAAAGCAAAAGGAAATGTTATTTTGTACGGGCCTGTTTAGATCTTTTGCCAGTCGGGGCTCGTATCGCCTTCATAAATACTCATTTGCCTGGAGTGCGTCTCCGAGAGACGGCCTGGGGGAGTAGCGTATTCACGCCACCCCCAAACGCCAGCTGTTTCTCTACAACTCGTCAATAATTCAACCAGTTGATTTCGGTATCCATCTGATGTCTCCGCATACATGTTTTATGTTCGTATATCATCCCGTTTTTTTTCTCCTCCTTTTATATTTGAAATACGGTCTTTTTTCGCCCATAAACACTGTATTTTTATGAGGAGCATCTTCGGTCCTTCGAGCACGATCTTACCAATCGAATTCTGACGATTCCAGTTTCACAATTTAAGTATTTATAAAAAGCAGTTCATATCAAAAGAAAAGATAATAAATTAGCGATGATTTTCTTCATATTTGTTTGTTGATTTTTTAGTGCAGTTTTCTAGGGTATTTATTTTATAAAATACCCATTTTTCAGTAGATTTTAAAGCCCTTTTCGGTAATGAAATCAAAAATGTTTTATTTTCTTCTTCTTCCTACTTATAAATAGGAATATTGCCTGCTTTTTTTATATTTATAATAATCCTTTTCCCTGATTTATAATTGGTTTTGTTCCGTTCGGTGACTTGTCTCTTGCAATACGCACTATCCTGTTGTTTTCCATTCTTCCTATGTATTGAGCCCAATCGACTTTTCTTCCCCTTATCCACTGGTTGATGTTTTCTATATTGCACGTGTACGTTATATCCTCACTCCTTTTTTTGTCTGTCGGTGTTTTGTTTTACTGCTCGCCTTAAGATCATCATTTCTGATGATTCCATCTTCTCTGTTTTACGCTGATATCAGATCTTGTTTCAGCTACATAAGACATTACTGGTCGTACTACGCTTTTATTTATTTGTGCTTTGGTCTCGACTAAGAGGAATCTATTTCTAAATATAGTATCATTGAGACATCTTGCTATTCTGTTCGCCTTACCAACCTGATGTTTTACCTCTCCGATGCTAGTTATTTGGATGCCCAGATACTCAAACTCCATCGTTTGTTTTATTGGCTTATTTTCAACCACCAACTTACACTTGGGCTCATTTCCTAGTGTTTTGTTTTTTTTTCGGTCGAGAATGACCTATTCTATTGTTTGCTGTTAGATAAAATTGGTATAGCAACCTTTGCAGGTTGTTCTCAACAACCTGCAAAGAGCCATCCCTGCCAAGAGTTTCAACTCTTGGTTATCAATTTTATCTCCTTTTTGTTTTGACTTTATGATTTCTTATATTCATCAATTATGCTATTAAATTGGAGAGGGCTTAAACAGTCTCCCTGCCGTATTCCTTGTTTGTAATTAATTAGCTCTGTATCTCCTGCAAATCTTGCTAGTACCTGATTGTCTTTATATATACTACCGTATTGTCTTCTATTTGTACTCTGTCAAAGGCTTTCTCCAAATCAATTTTTTTTTGTTTTTTTTTGCGTTTTTTCGGCACGATCTAAAACTTAAAAAAACATCAAAAATATCTGTTTTTAGGTAAATAAAGAATCACTGGGTAAAAAAACACAACAAAACGGAGACACATTTCTCAGTGATTGTTTTTTTGTAATAAATTTGCCTAACGAACAAAAATTTAAATACAAAAATGTTTTTAAAATACATACAAACTTTTGAACGTTAACATTTCGGGAGGTCTTCTCTTCCCGTTTTCAAAACTAATCTAAACCATAATTTATATTAATTTGTATATAATACTGCAATGACAGAGGAATATTATCAAAAAAAATTATAAAATATATATATATATATATATATATATATATATATATATATATATATATATATATATATATATATATATATATATAGGTGAGGTTTACTGTGTGATTATTGTGTATTGAAATACTTAAACGTTTTTAATTGAATTCTTTAGAATCGGGAACCATATTGAATTTAAATCTACCGAAGACATTGCAATACAGTTATTTTTATTTAAATTAATTACAGCGGTTTCTTTTAATCTTCTGCATTTTGTTACCGATTCTTTTAATACCGTTTTGGAATTATTCTAATTGATTTTACGTCCCGATTCCTATGTGTGTTGGCAAATTCTAGATTTATTAAAATCACCCTTTCTAAGAAGGTTTTTATGATCTTTTATTCTAACATGTATACCTATATAAAATTTGCCACATTTGCAGGGAATTTTTTAAACCACATTTTTGGTATTTTGTTGAGTGTTGTTTGGTTTTACACCATTATATTGTTAATTGGTATTACCACATTACAGTAATTTTTTCCTTTATTTGGGTTTTTTCGCCACTATCTAAAATTCAAAAAATATCAAAAATACCTGTTCTTATGTAAAGATCTTATATAAAGATCTTATGTAAGTATCGTTGATATACACAAAAAATTTATTTACTTTCACTCGTTACTTTATATATTACAAATTAATATAATTTCTTTTTTAGTTTAATTTTGAAAACGGAGGGAGAGTACCCTCCGAAACGTTAGCGTTAAAAGTTTGTAAATTTTTTTATAACATTTTTATATCTTTAAAATATTTTTCATTAGGCAAATTTATTACAAAAAAGAATCATTGAGAAATTTGTCTCCGTTCGGTTTTTTGTTTTTATCCAATGATTCTTTCTTTACATAAGAACAGGTATTTTTGATATTTTTTGAGTTTTATATAGTGGCGAAAAAACCCAAATAAAGGAAAAAAATATATGAACACGCCACAATCATTCAGACAATACTCACATTATAGTAAACCACGTCATTTCTAGGTCTACCAAAAATACGCAAAACTAATATATATCACTTCGCCCTATAGTTTATAACATAGATTCCCCATGTTATAAACTAGCAAATTTTTTTTTAAACATATTGAATCCACTTTCGGATGAAACAAATTCATATATTAATATATACGTCAAATTTTTTTTGATAAAATTTCCAACATTAAAATTACAAACCAAAGTTTTACGGTTAGTTTTGATGTGGTGGGTTTATTTACTAATATACCAGTTGATAAATCATTTTTAATAATTAGAAATAGATTAGAACATGACACAATATTAAAAGACCATACTAAACTAAACATAAAAACAATTTTGGAATTATTAACTCTATGTTTTAAAACCACATATTTTCAATTAGAAAATGATTATTATCAAGAAAATTTCGGAATGGCAATGAGTTCTTCTTTTTCTTCTTTGATGAATAATATCTTTATGGAGGAACTTGAGAATGGCATATTAAGTAAATCTTTTAAAAACCCAATAATATGGCTTAGATATGATGCAACATGATCAACATGATGCAACATGATCTAAATACTTTTTTACACGATATAAATTGTCGAGAGCATGTAATTAAGTTTACTTTAAAGATGGAGAGGAAGAATAAATTGCCATTCCTCGACACTTTAATAACAAAACACAACAACACGTTAAAAACTACAGTTTACAGAAAACCTACAAACACAGATAGGTATCTCAATATCTTCTCCAATCACTCAAAATCAATCAAAATGGGAGTAATTAAAAGTTTATATGACAGGGCAAAACTTATTTGTACCGATAGTGATACACTACAAAAAGAAACAAATTACATTAACGACATTTTAATAAAAAACAATTACCCAAAAAATTTCATAGATAAATCTTTTAAAACTTTTGATACCAGGCAAAGCAGACAGATTACTAATAACAATAATAATAACTCTCAAACAATTAACCTCACAATTCCTTACATCCGCGGTATTTCTGAGACAATTAAATAGTAGGAAATATATACTTTTATAAAAAAAAATATTATTTTTATTTATTTACAAAATATTTGATTTACAAAACATACTTTTATAAAAATACTTTTCTTCAAATCAGGCACAGGAAAGTCAGAATATTGTACTGTAGGGATTTTTCCTTCGCCTGTTTGCCAATGAATATTTTTTATTTTCCATTTTCAATGAATAGTTTCCCAGTGAATTGTTGCTCTTTTTCCAGTTGTATTTTTTCGTTAATTTTTGTTACTAATTGCAATGTACAATTTAGCCTATTCATACCTCTATAGTTACTGGGATCTTCCTATTCTAGTTTCTTGTGCATCAGTATAACTACCGCCGTTCTTCATTCGTCCGGAATTCTATTCGATCTTGTGATTCTTTGTATGAGTGTTTGAAACTTTTCAACCAGAGAGTGTCCTCCATATTTCAATAGTTCATTCGCTATCTCGTCTTGACCGGCCAATTTACGATTTTTAAGTTTTCCAAGAGCTTCTATCAGATTTTCTTCCATTATACATGTTTCTTCATTTGTTGTTATATATAGTACTTGTGGCCTTGTGGTATCCTGTTCTCTTTTATATAATTGCGTAACATATTGTACCCATGTTTCTTTATTTACATGGCTATACTCATTTACATGGCTATATGTCAGTTATTTCATCTCACTGCTTTGTTGTCTTATGAATCTCCACATCTGTTTTTACTGATCATAGAAATCTGATTATAACTTTTTTGTGTATCCTTCCCAATAATCTGTTTTTGTTTTTTTACTAGTTCATGGATTTCTGTTCTAATTTTCTTATTTCTTTCTTTATACTGAAGATATGCATTTTCTTATGACGGCATTTCTGTTTAATCTTCTCCATGAACTATGGCGTTTTCATTTTTCATTTCCTATTGTTATCGATAGTTTTAGAACACAGTGTCTCATAGGCAGCTTCTAATATATTTTGTTTTATTTTCTCCCAGCTACTGTGTATACTATCGTTGTAGTTTATTCTGTTGATCCTAATTTTCTGTAGCACCCTTCTTTGGTCTCTCGCTCAGTCTTCCTGTGCGCTTTCTATTCATAGTTTTGTTTCATTTTCTTAAAATATTTGTTTCACTTCTGGCATTACCTCGCCTCCGACTCTCGCATTATAGTCTCCCATAATTATCATAGCTTCTCCAGTGGGTATTTCCTCTATCACTTTTTGGACGAAGTATGACACAAATATGTATTATTCTTAATTTATTATATTTCTGTACTCCTCATGCGTGTTGCGTCCCCTTCGTCTGACACCACCTTCGTTTTTGCCCAGGTTCGCTTTTAACTTGACTTTCTCCGGTTCTACTTTAAGTTATTCTATCTAACATTTCCCACAAGCAAATTCTCCTGCATTGTTATTTATGATGATAAGATCGTATACAAAATTGGAGGGATGTTATTTAATTGCCAGACTCTTTGTTTTGTTACATTGTTACTTTTTCACATTATTAAATATTTTATTACTTTTTGAAGTTTTCGTAGAGTTTTTTCTTGTCTGTTGGCTGTGGATAGAGTCTCCTTATTCTTGATGGTATGATATATGTCGGCGCCCTGATGAGTATGAACCTCGAGAGACTAAACATATGTCATCCAGTTAAAGGGATAGGTGGGGCTCCTTTTCGGTCAAGCAATCAACAAAAATGTTCATTTCGGCGGAGACGCAGATTGTTGTGTGTTATACATGAGATTGTGGAATCCAACGGTTGGGTGTGTGATGACACTCAACTACTGCTGTCTCATTGGACGCAGGCAGAAAATCCAACACTACATATATACGCCATCCGACGGGAAGTCGGCGAAAACATGGGTTGTTGGCTGTGGATAGGGTCTCCCTATTCCCCTATTCTTGATGGTATGGTATATGTCGGCGCCCTGATGAGTCTTAACCTCGAGAAACAAAACATATGTCATCCAGTTGAAGGGATATGTGGGGCCCCTTTCCGGTCAAGCAACCAACAAAAAATAATGTTCATATATATATATATATATATATATATATATATATATATATATATATATATATATATATATATATATATATATATATTTGTTAGTTCGTAGTGTTTCGCGGATGGCTAATGGCCAGACTATTAGTCCGGTAGTGCATCCGATCGTTTGTGTCCCGTTTGTTGGGAACGTGCAGACGTTTCGCCAAGGTCACACTTGGCATTCTCAATGCTTGTCTGATGACTGAAAAAGTTCAGTCTTCAGACAAAATCCCTGGTAAAATGAGGATTTTTATTGGCCCAGAAGTAACAATTTCGTTTGTTAAAAAGCCCTCTGGAAAATTTGAACTCATCAGTCCAGATTATTTTTTATAAAAATGTGGATCTTTCTGGAAATGAACTAATAAATTTTCACAAAATTCCACTCTTTGTTGTCTCGCTAGAGAAACTGAGCTTTAGAAAATTTGTAAGGGCGCATGCCATGTTTTTTCAGTATTCTTTGTATTGAGAAAAACGTTACATGCAGCTAGTCTTCAGCTTTTCTGATAAAAGATTGTGGATACGCATGGAAATAAGTCAGAATGTTAACCTCGTTATCCTCATCAGATGTTACTGGCTTGGTAAAATTTCGGGGTGTCTTCGAAAAACCAAAATTTATAAAATTTGTTTGAATCCGTCTAAATTTTCTTTTATTCATTCGGGCTAAATTAGAATACATTGCGTTAAATTGTCTGCAGGTGTGGTCAATAATTTTGTCACACTGTCCATATAAAATAAATAAATTCATGATCACTGCATTCGAATAGTTAATTTCTTCCATTCTTTATTGAGACAATTACTTACTTAAATACGCTAATTATGAATTATCAAACTAATAATGTCAAATACAAACATATTTATAACATTTGTTTAGAAGTAATGTCAAACTAGCCGGCCGTGGCCTACTACTAAAACAAACCAATATATTGGCATTAATTGCATTATTTTGGTTTTTTGCTTATAAGTCGAAAACCGCTAAAAATAGGTATATCATCACTTAATACTTTTAAATACAAAATTTATTGCTCTTTAGTGCTCCACTATAAATTACAGGATGTTCCATTGAAAATTCCTACATAACATGAATTTTTAAGTTCTATTAAATCCGCACTATTCTGTAAACACCCTGTATGCTATAAATTAGTTCTCATGTCATATTATTATAAAGCAACCTATTAAGGAACCGTGTTTAAAAATTCCTGATATTTAGCTATGCTGGCTGAAAAAAGAAATAATTTTATGTTCAGGGATGTTTCTTGCCAACTTTCTTAAAGAATATTTTTTATTTACGAAATGGCTCAAGATGGGTATAGCATGTGCTATATAAAAAAGTTTCAAAATACGTCACAAAATGTAAAAACAAGTTGGTATCAGCTACAAGTAGATTTGGCAACACCGCAGCACAGAAAAGATTTTTATATGGAGAGCTCATATTTATTGACATTACATTAAATTAAAACATTACATTAAAAGTGTCTAACATTTCAAATCTTTACGTTAAGTATATATATATATATATATATATATATATATATATATATATATATATATATATATATATATATATATATATATATATTTTTTTTTTTTTTTTTTTTTTCACGTATGGGCCCTGGTGGACCACGCGAAGTACAGTTAGAGGCGTTTGTTGTTGTTAGCCTTCCTTTGCGCCCATACTAATTTCATTCTTCCGCTATGAGCTGTTTTCATTTCGTCAAACCAAGTTGTTCCAGTCTTCCTACGTTTTTCTCTCTGGCCAACCTTCCAAACGTTAACCTTGTGTCTGAAACAGCCTTTATCCTGAATATTTCTACTTTAGCTCTACTTCTATTTTCATAATTTTGAATTTGTCTAGTTAGCCTACTCGGATTAATCTGTTTTATGTGTCCGTAAAACTTAAGTCTTCTTTTCCTCATATCGCTATGTATATCTGTGTATTGTTTGATTTCTTGGTTTTCTCGAAGTCGGTATGTTGTGCTATTTATTTGTTTGGGGCCTAAGATTTTTCTTATGATTTTTCTTTCCTTCTTCAAAGCTTCAAAATGAGCGTTTCTGCCCCATATAGACATTCTGGCTTAACAACTGTGTTTTTAGCTGTTTCTTTTAGGATTTCAATCTGTTTTTGTACCGTTAATATACCTTGAGCCAAACTTAACTGAGTTAAACTCCCCAGTTTAACGGGCTGGTCAATATTCAGGGCCGACTTTTTTTCACACCACTCCTTTATTACTTTTTCTGAGGGCTCTGAGATGTCACCCATGAATTTAACTTTTGACCTTGTGTTAGTTAATGTTGCTTTAATAATTGCCAGCGTTCTCTGATCTGGTCCTTGTTCTTTCAAGATTTGGAATAAAGTATTCGCGAACAATAGAATCATATGCTTTTTTGAAATCCACAAATGTACAGGCGAAATTTTTATTGTACAGTTTTTAAAGTCTTAGGATCAACTTTAGATTCAGGATCTGTTCAGGGTAGGATCGGCCCGGTCGAAAACCTATTTGATATTGACCAATTTTAGGTTCTAATTGTCCCTATGCTCTGTCTAGCGGACATTGAGATATTATCTTTTAACAAACTGGGAGAAGAGATATCCTTCTGTAGTTGTTTATATCCGTTCTATCTCCTTTCTTGTGTAGTGGATGGATTAGGGCATCTTTCCAATCTTCCGGAATCCGTTTAGTTCGTCAAACTTCTTCTAGAATTTTGGTTATTTCCTTGATTGTACCTGGACCAGCGGATTCCAAAAGTTCAGCAGTGATTCCATCTTCACCAAAAGCTTTGTTATTTTTAAGTCGCTTGATTTGCCTAATTATTTCATCTTGATTCGTTAGTAATGAATCTGGGTTTGTTTGTTTAGGGTTTAGTGTTGGTAGTTGTTGTTTAAGGGCTCAGGACAGTTTAGTAGTTGCTCAAAATATTTCACAAGTTCTTTGCAATTGTCTTGGTTATTTAGAGCTAATTGTCCGTTTTCCTTTTGGACGCAAAGGCTTTGGGGTTGATTAAGTTTTAATTTAGTTTAGATGTTTTGTAAAAGTTTCGGGTGTTATTTTTTTGGAAATCTTTTTCTATTTCATTAAGTTGATTGTTTTCATATTTTCTTTTAGTTTGTCTAATTAGCTTCGATGTTTCTTTTCTTACTTCCCAAAAGATTTTATAATTAATTTCTGTTTTTTAACTGTTTCAACCTTTGAATGCTTTACTTCGGCTTAATACTGCTTGCTCGCAAACTTCATTCCACCACGGATGTTTTCTAGGTTTTTGTAAAGGGACCAACTTTAAAGCTGTTTTGTATAATGTTTTGTCAATTCAGTTCTTGCCAGTTCTGTGCTGGTTTTTTATCAAGCTCGTCTGTTAGGGTCGAACTTTGGTATTAGCAATCTCTTTTGGATATATATATATATATATATATATATATATATATATATATATATATATATATATATATATATATATATATATATATATATATATATATGTATTTGTGGATAATTTATTAGGAACTATTTCGGTGAATCGTGTTATGCAAAACGTTTATCTCCCTTTTTTTGCAAAGCAGGATTGTTAAAGAATCTGAAATAGTTAACATATCTTCGATAGTATAGGTTGATTGACAAAAGTTTCATATCATTTTGTTGGTTAAGTCAGAAATTATAGCTTGTTTTTAAATGAATACATTTTTTGATCAAACAATTTGCATAAAATGTTATCTAAAAACCCAATTTTGATACTAATCTTAAAAGCCTTAAAAAAGTTTTTCAATCATGAAACTATGTCAAAAAAATGTTTTACAAGTGCTACAAGCACTGAAAAGCAGTTAAAGACGAACCTTGTTCAGGAAGACCTTCCTCGTGAACCAACGGAGAAACATTACCAAAATCAACAATGTTGTGCTAAGTAATCACCGATTGTCCATTGAATAAAAACTATGCAAATTTCTGGCATAACAATTCTTGATTTTGTATCATTATAACGAACCATCGCAATAATTAATCGTAAATTTTCCGTTAAAAACCAAATAAACACGGTTCAACAAGCCTCATATTTATCAGATATTGCACCGTGTGATATTTTCCTGTTTTGTGCGTTATTTTGAGTCGATAGAAGCTATTCAAGAGAGCTCGTTGGACAGAAATACCGGTACAACGATTTGAAGGAAATCTGAAAAGTTTAGTATAAAAACTGTTATTACTGATGTTGTAGTGGGGGGTTAGTTTAAGAAATTTGCTATTATTACGTGGAATACAGAAAAAATTTCCCTTGTTTTTTAAATATTTTTAATACTTTATATTTAAAATCCCAGTGGTTATATGTTAAAATGTTGTTTCTACAAGTGTTCACTGGAATTTTTCCTTCGAAATAAGTGATAACGTTATGTTTGACTGTTACAAAAGCACTTTAAAACAAACGCAACTTTATTCCTAAACAAATCCGTTTATGGTTAGCTCATTAAATAACAAAATACTGTAACGAATTCGCCACCGTAGTCCTCCGCGTTTAATCCTCGCACAGCTAAAAGGCTTCCGAATTGATTTATATCTTATTAAAAGTTTATTTATTATACTTAAACCTCGGGGTATTGTCGGAAGAGTTGGCACCGCGTCTTCCATGGATTAGCTCAACTCTGGAGAAATGTATTTACAAATAAACTTAATTAACTCTTTGGAGTGGCTGGCGGTGGATGGTTTTATGGAGAAGAGGGATGCGGGAGTGCGGTGGGACCAGTGGATCTTATGCTATTAGCTATTTTGAGACTTTTAATCTGTTCGGATTAGGGTAACTCCGCATTGTAACCGGATATAATACAGAACAATTACTGGGCTGGTGAAAATTTTATAATTCTTATATAGTACAATATCAGGACAGTGCTTTGCATTTTTCAGCTATGAAAAACAACACTGTAGAACAGTATATTGGTTATAAACTGTCATCAAGTGACTAATATATTAGATGCTCGACTTAATTCTTGAGCATGTTTGACTCTCTGACATTTATTTATGGAAAAAGTTATACAAACATAATTTTCGAATTAATGTCCGTCACTTCTGGACACTTTCGCATCTTTTCAGGCAATTGTCGAATTCCAGATTGATGTTGAAAAATCATTGATGCTTCTTTCGAAGCGGTTATGAACCAGGTGATGTTACAAGGATCAGCGAATGAAACGGAAAATCTGAAAGGGGCAAGTCTGGACACGAAGATAAATCAGGCGAATACGGAGGATTTTGAAGCACAAAGATTCACGGCGCTCGATATTCGGTCCCCACTCGAATGATTCTCTTCCACAAACTGTCCATAACACCCAGATAACATTCCCTAGTAACATTTTGGCCCTGTGGAACGAATTCCCAAAGTACTTTTAGTACCTTTAGATTTGTCAAAATTTATAGAGACTTTCTAAAGTACCTTTAGATTCTTAAAAATAAATCTCGTCTTCTTCTTGGAAACATAATTTTTTGAATTTCTAAGAGTCGGGGACTCCCGCGTAACACTTTGTCACTTTGATTGAGGATCGTGCTTAAAGCACTAAGTCTCATCTCCAGTTATAATCGATTGCAGGAATGTGCCGTTCTGTCTGGCAGTTTTAACAAGCTTTTTGCATTGTGCAACGTGAACAATTTCTTGATCCTCATATAAGGCGTGAGGAATAAATCAAGCCCAGAATTTCCGTTTGTTGAAATCCTTTGTCAAAATTTCGTGGATCGTGTCTTCGGTCGTATTTAATTACCCCTCTATCCATGTCACTGCCGAATTCGTATCATAGGCGATCATTTGATGCACGTTTTCCACCAACTCATCGCGATTTTAATTTTTTAACTAACCTGACTTGTAGCGGCCTTTCAAAGAATCACGACCGTCCTGGAATCGCTTATATCAGTCTAACCCACGTGTACGGGATAAGTACAATTCAAATGTTTCTGTAAAAATTTTACTGAACTTGATTAATATTTGATTATTATTAAATTTAATATTAGCTCTTTGCTCCATCGTGTTTATTCGTGAAGAGATGACAAAAAGAATTATCACTTAAGCGCTATAACTTGACAACCCGTTAATAGATTCTAATGATGACGCTCTCGTTTTGTGAAGAAGATATTCAGCTAATTGACGGTTTCAACTTTTATTTGATGAAAATCCATGATAAATTACTTTAAAATAAAACTGCAGGTTTATACAATTTTCACTGAATTATATTATTCTGACATGTTTCGTCAACATGCCAGAATAATATAATAATTGGTCATCGTTAGAAATTAATAAATTAAAAGGTTCAAATATAATGTTAAATGACCAAATAGAAACAAATAATTCACCTTTATTAAACTTGTAATTTAACACTTTTTTCCATCTATAAAATAGTGTGGTCTATGGTCGAACCAAACACAATAAAAATAAATTACAGGTAGTTTCAGTGTCATAAAACAATAAAGTATTTTTAAGGAATATGTAACCGAAATTAGATAGAAGTAATTTAGGTTATACTCAACATCTGAAGAATCCTCTCTGTTAGCGAAACATGTCGGAATAATACAATTCAGTGAAAATCTTATAAAACTGTAGTTTTATTTTAAAGTAAGATATACATCTTTCAGATTATTTATTGTTTCAATAGATGGCGGTAATAATTGTCTTTAAATTTAAAGTGTCGTTATTTTTCCGATATACTATACTGTGTATGCAGGAAGTTTTATTTCTTAAATCTGAAAACCAATAACACAACAACATCAAGGTATCTCAGCTGTGAGTTCATAGAGGACCCAACGACTCTCCTTTTAAATTTTCTTGAAACTTGTATAAACCTTTAGAAATGATTTACGGTGCTACTCTGAGTTCCTGTCCGAGCTCTAGCAGTGTAAGAACTTTCTTGCAGTAGTGCTTCCAATTTTTCATCTTCTACTTTTTATCTTTTTATCTTTTCCTGTCCCGTACACTTTACATCATTTAGGTCAAAATGTTTCGTTCGGAATTGCTGGAACCACTTCAGTACAGTACGAAATAGCATAATCTTCCTAATCCGAAAAAATCATATCATCAGCTTTCTAGGCATTTTTTTCAGTTGAAAAGCAAAAATAAGATAATGATCTAAATAAAGATAGTGCTTCAAAAAAGAGAGTTTTCTTTCTGACCAACAGGTCTTGAAGGGGGTTGAAACTGAAAGACAGGGCCTTAAAATCACTCTACGGCGGGATGAAATCTCTTTTTCAAATACGTTCTACAGTAGAATACTTCTACAGTTCGATGAAACGTAGAGAATTACCTCGAGTAATAATATTCAAAAAAAACCAAATTCAAAATAAGATCTATTCAACTTTACAAATAAATATAAGTGCAATCCATCATGCAAGACCATATACTTGTTCAAGTACCTCTAAGGCATCGTTTCTCAACCTTCTTAGTGTCGCGACCCACTAAATAGCCAAATTAAAAGAGTTGCGATCCCCTTAATATAAAATGTTAATTTGACGTTTATCAAAGTTTTATATCGGCCGGTTACATGGCACCAATTCGTCCTTTTATCGTGATGTATGAAGAATCGTTTTTACTTTTAAATGGCTTATTAAACTTATCCGAGCGTGTTTATACGCTTACGAATCGTGAAAAAAACTAATCGTCTATTTGTCTGTATTAAATGATGAATCGCGAATGAAGGATGTATGTGTAATAGGGCCGTTATACATGAAGAAATGCCGTACACGGACACAAATACCGAACCACAAGACTCTCCCTTGTTCTTATATTATTACTATACCCATATATATATACCCATATATTATTACTATTACCAGTTCGAACTTGCGCTCTGCACTTACACGCACTTGACCCGCCCGCGCACCTCGCGCTGGCCATTCGCGCATGCAAGACGAATCATTCGTCCCGAGCGCGCCTTGGCAGGTTCGTACAAGCTATGCGCTTTGGTAATATAAATAAAGAAAAGGTTGAAGAGTTTCACTGTAAATTACGTTTTTACGAAAACAATTACTTCGATTTATTTCATCCAGTGTTAAATACTACTATTTCTTCTCTCATTCAGTGGTAAATATGTTAATTAATTACAGTGTGGTAATAAAATAAATCAATAACATAAATAAAATGGACAAATTTGAGCGATAACGGGGAAGAACAGTGGATAAAGCCATATCGGGGACACAAACAGTGCCGTAATGGTAAAATTAAAAGACGTTATGCCACATATGGAATGGACGCACCGCTTTCTTCAAAGAAATGCGCATTATACAAAAAAAAATGGTAGATAATTTACAAAATGAATTGTCAGAAGCCGTTGAAATTGTTAATTTTATTAAAACAAGACCATTGCAGACTAGATTGCTTTTCATATTGTGCGAAGAAATGGGTGCCAAATACGACCCACTGATTTTCCATACTGAAGTCAGGTGGTTGTCGCGAGGAAAAGTTCTAACGAGGCTTTTTGAATTGCCAGATGAATTAAAAAGCTTTTTTGCAGATAAAAATAGCTTATTTTCAGAGTCTTTTTACAAGATAGAGAATTAGAGAGACTTTATTACTCTTACTTATTGTTATTACTAGCTGACTTGAGTGATATATTTTCACATTTGAATAACTGTTTTCGAGAAACAGTTATTGAAATAAATATACGAAAATAAAAAATACGAGTTTACAAGGCCCATAACAAAGACATTTTACTAATGAGAGACAAAGTTAATGCCTTCATCAAGAAGCTTGGTATTTGGATTGTACCTCTTGTAAAACACAATTTTGATACATTCACTTTAACTTCGGATTATATTACTAAAAATATGGATTTAGAAAACTCTGCTATTGATCGCGTGTTGGAGAGAATGAAAACGAATTTACGCGAATTGAAAATTCAGTTACTGGAATATTTTCCAATCGCAACGATGATTTGTCGAAAAGATGGGTTCTCAATCCGTTTGATGAAAATGTTGTTGCAGCTGCTGAATTACCTATTGAGATTCATAACCAACTTATTGAAATATCGGCCGACAAAACTCTGCAACTAGATTTTTTAACTCAAGATTTAAATAAGTTTTGAATTGCACGACCATGTGAATACGGAAGCCTAATAACAGAAACTTTGGAAACATTGATCCCCTTCGCTATTTCTTACTTATGCGAAAAAACTTCTCGTTTATGGTGGCTTTAAAAACTAAATATAGAAATCGTCTGTTATCACTACAAAATAATTTACTTATGTGTGTTTGCAATGATGACCCACCTATAGAAAACCTTTTAAACGACAAACAAAATCAACCGTCGCGTTAAATTATTATTGAAAAAAAAATGTTTTTAAATTAAAAAATACTTTAATAAATGTTTAATATACGGATTTTATTTTTTGAACATATTGCGACCCCCAAGTTGAGAAACCATGCTCTAAGGTTTTGTATTTTTTTCCTTTATTTGGGTTTTTCGTCACTATCTAATACCACTATCCGCGGTATTTCTGACACAATTAAAAGAGTAGGAAATAAATACAACATAAGAACGACATTTAAAACAAAAAATACTCTTAGATCTCTATTATCAAAGACTAAACCAAACAATATACAACAAAATACCAAAAAGTAGATTTAAATTCAATATGGTTCCCGATTCTAAAGAATACAATTGAACACATCTAAATATTTGAATACACAATCAGTACAATAAACAATCACACAGTAAACATTACCTATATATATTTTTTGGTAGTATGTCACTGTCATGAAAAATCTATTGTTGTCAATGTAAGTATCGTTGACAAAAAAAATATATTCACTTTCATTAGTTACTTTATATATTATAAATTAATATAATTAATTTTTTAGTTTAGTTTTGAAAGCGAGGGGAGAGTACCCTCCGAAACGTTAACGTTAAAAGTTTGTAAAATTTTTTATAACATTTTTATATCTTTAAAATTTTGTTCGTTAGGCAAATTTATCACAAAAAAGAATCACTGAGAAATTTGTCTCCGTTTGGTTTTTTGTATTTACCCAGTGATTCTTTCTTTAAATAAGAACAGGTATTTTTGATATTTTTTGAGTTTTAGATAGTGGCGAAAAACCCAAATAAAGGAAAAAAATATATGAACACGCCACAATCATTCAGACATTACTCAAAGGTTTTGATCAAGATATTCTAAGGTATTCAGAAAGAGTTACGATAATGATGATTATTACGAGAATTCAACTGTTACGAATTGTTATAGTAATGTTTTGTTTCCTTTTAAATCGCCTATATGTCTTGAAGTCAGGATATGAATATGAAGAATAAAAAATATTAGATTATAGTATTCTTGTCATTTTTCTCCATAGAATATACTCAAACACGTACAATTTCACTGCCACAATAACTGGAAAATAAACCTTTAGAAATGTCTCACTAAAAAAGGAGATACGCACGCACACACACATAAACCGGGAGCCGCTATTTTATTAGACTCCCAAATAAAGAAATTTATAGAGTTGTTCGCCGACGGCGAACATCCCAACCGCCCATAAAACCCCCTTATGATTTTTTTACCCCCTATTTCGCACGGCCCAACCATCCCGATGCACCAGTTACCTAGTCCACCTAGTCGAATTTATTTACATTTCAGTTAGGGGTTGAAAGGGAAGGAGGGTTAAAATAACCGATTTCAAACTTGTTTTACATCCCTTAAATTTTAATGTCGGTTCTTGGGATTTCGCAGTTCGAACGTGATACTTTTTCCATGTTAACATTAACCTCGAATTTTTATCGCCTATAAAAGTTTAAACGTGTTTGTATGTGTGTGGCAAAGGGTCTTGATTTTTTATCGAATGTAATTGTCTTAAATTTGTAGTACTTGAATTTGTACCAGGGTTGTTTATTTTGTTGTACAATAGACGCTCTATTATGTGCACTTATAAATACTAGGTGTGCTCTTTTACTTCTTTTATCGACTAGGAAATATTCTCTTGTTTGTCTTGAATATGTTTCTGTTCATATGTTCATCCTTGTTGTCTTGAATATGTTGTATACATGATTCTTTACATTATTTTGAATAAAGAGTATCTAAAATGCAATCATATCTGCGGAAAATTTTATTATATATATATATATATATATATATATATATATATATATATATATATATATATATATATATATATATATATATATATATATAAATTATAAATATAAATATACCAGGTGTCCCATTAAGGATGGATCGCGGCCGTGTCTTGAAAACTATTTATCCCACAGCTTTGGGGAAAAAAAAATGTACTAAAAATGATCATGAGAAATTCACCAAAAATATTTTTAAGCTTCTAAAACGACCGCAAGAGGGCGTGACGAGCTAAACATTTTTAAAAATCATTTTTTTGTGTGTATTTTCAAGTGTTAACCGAGTAAGAAAAATTCTCAGTTATAATTAGCAAACTGTCTCCTACAACTTTGTTTTATGACATTTTGTCGTAATTTCACAAATAGAGGGGTGCGGGGAGTTTTACCTATTGAGATAAAAAGTCATCTAATGTCCGTTTGCCTTAACCGATTTTCCTCAATTTGGATTCATTTAAAAGGCAATTGCTGGAGCAATCAGATAATCTAGGAGATAAATTATTTAGTTGATAAATAAAACCGCTAGGTGGCGTTACATTCAACAACAGTTTTTTGAAGTTTTGTTCAGTTTTTTCAAATGGAATGGTACAGCTTTTATTACATGGCTAGAAAGGCAATTTAAAGAGGAATCATCCAGTGAAACCCCGAAATCGATATCTCTGACATGTCAAGAGATATTTCGATTTTTCTGAAAAAAATTTTTCTGAAAATTTCACTACTACCTGCATTAAGTTAAAAAAAATATTAACCTAATGTTTGCCTTCCTTCACACATTATCCTTAGGACTGGTCCAAATTCTTCGTGCCATATTAATTTGGAGCGTGTTTAAAGGCCAACGGGCCAACAACGAAGATAATAATAATAACAGTCATATAAAATTAACAGCACAACAGTCTAATAATTAACAGAATCTGAACTTTAACGCCTTTCTAAATGTTAAAAATGCCTTCCATCCTTAGAAATGCAAAGATTTATTTTTCGACGAGTACTAAAAACGGCAGCTTCAATTTCCGCTCTTGAAATGCTGGTTATTGAATTTTGAATTCTTTCAATCATGTTTTCTCGTGTGGTAGGACGAGTTTGAAAACAAGGTCTTTTAGTCTTCCCCACAAGTAAAACTCGAGGACTGTCAAATCCGGTGAGCGCGCCGGCCACGAAAATAAACTACCCCGTCCTATCCAACGATTTGGAAACGAAGCATTCAAGAAGTTTGGAACCATCTGCGAGAAGTGGGCAGGGCATCCATCATGCTGGTACCACATTTGTCTTCTTGTTTCCAAAGAAACATCTTCCATTAGTTCTGGCAGTCCATTTTGTAAAAAATTTAAATATGTTTCACTATTCAAATGTCCATTAAAAATAAAGGGACCAATAATTTTGTCTCCCAAAACACCACACCATACATTCACACTCCATCTATTTTGGTGGTTGATTTCTAACATCCAGTGTGGATTAGCCACTACCCAGTGGTGCATATTATATAAGTTAACGCCACCATCACTGCTAAAAGTAGCTTCATCAGTCCATAGTATGCGTTTTAAGAATTGTTTATTTCCACTACACATATTTTTTAACCAGTGACAATAGTCTAACCGTGTGTCGAAATCGTTATCCAAAAGGGCTTAGTGTAAGCAACATGATATGGGTGCAGCTTGTTATCTCTTAAGATTCGATGAACGGATGTCTTGCTAACACCTAATTCTTCAGATATTTGTCTGATACTTAAATGGGGGTTGGTTTCAACATAAGCCAGAACATTTACGACATTATCTCCATTACGAATCGAACGTAACCTGGTGCGGACTGGATCTGGATGCATAATTCCTGTTTCTCGTTAGCGTCTTGCTAGACGTGTAAACACCTTCTTCAAATAATGCCTTCTTTGGGGATATTGACTTGCATATTGCCGCTCTGCAATACATGCATTTTTAAAACATTGGAAATACACCGCCAACATGTCATAGGCCTCGTTATTCGTAAAAGGCATTGTTAGATATTATTATAATAATTATTAATAATCAATAAATGCAATGTTGAAAATGTAATGCATTTCAAAACTGACAAGTTAATTTGAGTGTTTTTGTTCGTTTCCATGGTTCCCTTCTTACACTCTTTGTGTAATGTACCTAAGGATTGCATGCGTTTATTTGGAAACCCGAAAACGCATAATTTCATTCATCCATTCATTTAGTTTAAAAGAAAGAGTAGGTATATTTATTAATGACTGATTTCAATATTCTGTCAAGTAGTATTTAAGCATCACAAAAGAGAAAATGCAACAATTGGGGAAACGCATTTTTTCCGCTTCTGTAATTAAATTAGAAAATATTATCAAGGTCAGGATTAGAACATTTATGATGATTGATACTGAATACATAATTTTTTTTTTTAATAAAATTGTTACGGTTGCGATTGCGACTTAAATATTAAGACCAATTTTTAACTTAATATTAGGGTAAAAATTAAAACTTATTTTTTTCAGAAAAATCGAAATATCTCTTGACATGTCAGATATATCGATTTCGGGTTTTCACTGGACGATTCCTCTTTAAATTACCTTTCTTGCCATGTAGTAAAAGTTGTACCATTCCATTTGAAAAAACTGAACAAAACTTCAAAAAACTATTGTTGAATGTAACGCCACCTCGCGGTTTCATTTATAAACTAAATAATTTATCTGTCAGATTATCTGATTGCCCCAGCAATTGCCTTTTGAATGAATCAAAATTGAGGAAAATCGGTTAAGGCAAACGGACATTAGACGACTTTTTATCTCAATAGGTAAAACTCCCCCCCTCCCTATTCTATTCGTGAAATTACGACAAAATGTCATAAAACAAAGTTGTAGGAGCTAGTTTGCTAATTATAACTGAGAATTTTTCTCCCTTGGTTAACACTTGAAAATACACAAAAAAAAGATGTTTAAAAATGTTTAGCTCGTCACGTCCTCTTGTGGTCGTTTTAGAAGCTTAAAAATATTTTTGGTGAATTTCTCATGATCATTTTTAATACAATTTTTTTTCCCCCAAAGCTGTGGGATAAATAGTTTTCAAGATACGGCCGCGATCCATCTTTAATATATATATATATATATATATATATATATATATATATATATATATATATATATATATATATATATATATATAAATACAAGACTCAGATAAGCTGCAAAGACACGTACAAGAATTGCAAAGGGCTGCGGAAACATTTGGCTTGAAAATAAACCAGAAGAAGAGTCAGGTCATGTCCAATAAATTTGCTGAGGACAAAACGATTTCTATTTTAGGAACGGATTTGGAAGTTGTGGATTACTATATATATCTTGGGCAAAGGGTTTCAATGGAAGGGGACACCGTCCGATATATATGTTTAAAAAATAGTGAAGTGGGCTCGTAGATAAAGATTAAAAACAAAGAAAATTCACCCCCGCTCCAAGTTGGTGCTTTGTCATTCCTTCATCCGCCATCCAAAGCACCAGCAAGTGTCTCCCAAGACCGGTTTCTGGCCTTAAGTCATCATCAGATGGGGTCAAGCTGAACGCCTGAAGAACGGATCAAGGAACGTTTAAAGTCATGACCATATAAATCGGCATTGTCGAATGGTTGCTGCAATAACATGCAGGTCCGCTGCCATAGACAAACTGTGTGAGATTATTCGTGGCTCGTCTGACCTCAGGTAAGTACCAGGGATGTTAACAAAATAGTGAAGTGGGTTCGTGGAGAGGGATACTGAAAACAAAGAAATTCACCCGCGCTCCATGTTGGTGCTTTGTCATTCCTACATCCGCGATCGAAAGCACGAGCAAGTGTCTCCCACGACCGGTTTCTGGCCTTAAGCCAAGCTCAAGCTGAATGCCAGTCTATCTGGAGAATACGATGCATGTGAAAGTTATCAAAATATGGATCATGGAGACTTGAAGTAATAACTTGAGATTATGACTAGTTTAAATTGAAAGTAACATTCAGTTTGTCCAGTAATGATACGTAATACTTTTTCGTGATAGTGTTGCATTTTGCCAGATGGTTTATGAGCACCACACTATGAGAATACCAGGGAACCTAAGCCATGATACAAATAGTACCATTTTCGTTTTCTCTGCTTGTGAGGGAATTTAGAAAACAGTTCCAAAAACTAATTTTAAAACACTACATAAACGGCACATAGTAACTGAATTCGAAAACTACTGATAAAACTGTAAAAACTGTTTTATATAACCGCCGTTAAGGACTAGAATTAGGCATGGGTAGTTTTTAAGGGCGAGCGATGTAAGGGGAAGGGCATCAGCGCGCACACCGCCACATGTGCTCCTTGTAAATGCAAATTTAATAAGTCCCTATCTGGCGGCCCATCTCGTTAGCGTTTTACGTGTCGGCTATCAATTTTAAAGCGATCTCGCCTGCTGCGAAACGGCGTGAAAACAACCCCTTTTGCCGATACGCCCTCACCCCTTCGACGGGCTCGTTGGAATGCTTGCTGAAACACGTTTCGAAAACGTTTTAATTATCTTTTTTTTCCATTAGTAAAATTTTTCTCATGTACTTGTTGTTGCAAACTTTAAATGATCTCATTGGATTGAAAATTAAATGAAACTAAGTGAAAGTTATTGACTCGGAAAGTAAGTTTTAAAGGATTTTGTGTTTTCTACATTTCTGTACAAATATATGGTGATGCAATGTTGCACAGGAAGGTGAATTTGCCAAGAGGATTTTTGATCTAAGAAATGATGTATCTAATAATTGTCAATTGGAAATTGACTAATAAAAATTTACACACAATGCTTTCCAATCTTGCCAGATTTATTCAGCATCTACTGAACACAATATTTTTTAATGGCAACACTCTATTTTTAAAGTCGAAATAAAAATGTTATGCCACATTTCTTTATTCGAGTAGCCGTTTTAAAACAATTAGCAAAAACAACTAAAATAATCTGCAGTCGGCAGGAACTAAAAGAAACTAACATAGCAATAGTAGGCCTTGGAAATTAAATAAAAATTGTGTTGTTTGACAGGAGCTATCATTATTGTGCTGTCATTGTAGTATTTGAAAGCTGTTGTATTTGAATGTGTATAAAAATAACGTTTTAATTCAGTTGCTAAAATAAATCAGTTATTTAATCAAAAAGACAAAGATCTCCGTTCTCTATATATACTGCGTTAAGGTCACAATGTTTGGTTACTTTGGCTAACTCAGTCACTGGACATGAATCCTATAGAAAATTTGTGGAGCATTTTGAACCAAAACAGGTGTAACCCAAAAATATGGGAGACTGTTGAATAAATTTGGTATTCCATTCCGGTTGAAGTGTACCGCAGATTACTAGATACCTAGACGATGTGCCATAGTTTCCGAAAATAAAGGCTATCCAACAAAATACTAACTAACAAGTTGATTTTGACTAGTTTGTACTTGTTATCATTTTTTTTCTTTTTTTTTATGCGTGCTGTTTCTAAACACTATTATTTTTGTGACCAAGCTCTTATTTATTGAAAGTTATGTATTTTTTGAAATTTATTTTGCATTATTTTGTTGTGGATATTTATTTGATATGTTCCTTTGGTGAATAGACTGTTCTGTTCTGGTTTATTCGTTCATACAAAATAAACTTATGATTCCTACATAGTATTTTGATTATGTATATATATATATATATATATATATATATATATATATATATATATATATATATATATATATATATATATATATATATATATATATCCCAATTAAATTCGGTAGACAAAACTTTAGTCACGAGGTCACTAAAATCGTCCGATAGGGAACATAAGTAAACAAAACTTAATTCCCTAGAAACGGCACTAATTCAAAAAATTGCCAAAATTTGCCACGTATTCAGATCCCGTTTGCTTAGACCAGTAAAGGATTATATTCTACAAGAGTCACATGGTGTCTATGAGATTCCTTGTTCTGATTGCTCCTAATCATATATCGGCCAAACTAATAGATGTATCCAAAATCGTATATACGAGCATTTTCTCGCCGTCCGAAAATCGGATCTCTCCTCGACTTTAGCAGAACATCATATCCAAACGGGTGACAAAATAGATTTCGACAAGGCCAAAGTAATCGCACCAATATATTCCTACAAATCCCGCATAATTCGTAAAGCAATTGAGATCCAAAAACGTCCAGACTGCTTAAACAAGAGGGACGACGATGTTAGAGTTCCAAATACCTGGAAACCGCTTATTTCCAAATTGCCCATCCGGAACCCTTCCAGTCAAACATCCACCTCCCCCACCCCTCAACCGAGCATCCCACCCACAACCTCACCTATTAATACAGAGGTCGCGCCGTCCACGTTCTTTTCTAGTTCTGAACTCTGTGGAGTAGGCAGATTGAGGCCTCGGAGTAAATCAACTAGATTCTATATCTGTATGTGTATATGTGTGTGTTTTTCAATTATTTTGGGTGTCGATCAGTTCAAACTCAACGACCAAAACGCAACGACCCGTGCACATCATTTGACCTCTTCACTCGAAGCGGACAACACTTGAAAATGCCAAATGAGATTTTAGCGAAACGTCGTGATTCTTCACAGGATGAACGGATTGACACCCGGGATAATTTAGAAACATTATCTACCATCCGTGAAAATATTAAATATGTTACCTCTAATCTAAGTCCTTCGAATATACGATGAAAAAAAGTTCAAGAGGGTCCAAATTTAGCACCTACTAGTTACATGATTAATCAGAGTGAAAAAATCGAAAAAAAATCTGCAGAAAATGACAAACAGCGTAAACACATATTTTATTTTTGCTAGTGTTGTTTAGTACATGATAAAATATAAATAAAGTAATCAATCACTCTTTGCAATTAAGAAAAAACCTACCACCTACCAGAAAAAAATTAACCTTAAATTAAAATCCAATAAAGTACAGGAATGGTCGGTTAAAAATACACGTACCATCGGGCACGAAATACCTTCATACATTAAAGAAATACTAAAATAATTTGTTTTTAATTTGGTTCGTGACCCGGGGCGTTAACTGGAACAAAAGGAACATTTCCCACCCATTTCCATGTAACATCCGACCTGTGTTTCCGAGAGTCGGCACGTGACCTTGCCGTTACATCGGTTTCTCGAAACACCTCCACGTTTTACGTACCAGAATAAGTCAAAATAAACATTTCACTCTGGTAAATTAGTGACTGTAAACAAGCAAATTATTTTCCTCTTTTCTGCTTAGATTCATATTAAAACTCTCAATAAGCTACGAAACACACTCCTAAGACAGTTCTACTAAACATGATCGGAAACTCAGTTGTGAGCATATTGTCTCTCCGGGACTATCATTGTAAATAATTTTCCAATAAGTGTGTCTGAAACTTTTAAATATATACTAGCGGCAACACTGAAATGTAAATGTTGCTCAGAGGCAGCTGTGTTCAGTACATTGTGCGAATTCACCGCGGAACGATGGACTATTCAACAACGTGTAGAAATTGGAAGTTGCAGGTTGACTCACTTTGGGAAAAAATTAACTTCACTTCTGCTTTAATAGGTTTCTGAACAAACATAACTGCAGAATTTTGGACGATGAAAAATCTCCAGTGATTCAGAAGCTAACTCTTCATCCTCAGAAAATCAGGGTTTCTTATTTTTTGGAAGACGACGGTGGAATTCGTCTTATTGTTAATAGTGAACGCTATAGGAATATACTAACATAAAATCTTTGTCTTGGACTGATAAATGTTGAGATAAAAAATGTTTTCTTTCAACAAGACGTTGCAACTTTCACACATTCACACATTTCACACAAATAATCGATTTATGCAAAGAAAAGTTTTTTGTACGCCTTATTTCGCGACATGGTTATGTCAACTGACCACCAAGATCATATGATCTCACACCCTTGGATTATGTTTTGTGAGGTTATAATCTCTGGTTTACAGAAATAACCCCCAACAATTATTCATCTTAAACGCAACGTTCAGGTAACCATTGAAAATATCACGCGATGTATGTGAAAAGACAACAGAAATTTTGAACGATATTAGTTTCATGCCATTGTTTTTCATAAAAATTACCAGATTATCACTTGTAGTTATGATTAAGCCTCGTGTTAAAGTTTTGGCACTCTTATTTGACAACCCTTTATAAAACTGTATTTATTAGGGAATGGCTGTAGTATTCTAAAAGGAGGGAAAAGAAAAGATCAGAAGCTAAAGATGGTCTTAACATAAGCGGCAGGATTTTTTTTATTATTTCCACCACCATGGAGCATTAAACTTTACTACTGAACCATTAAACTGAAGGCATTACAAAATGGAGGTGTTGTTAGTCTAAATGTATTGAGTGGAATTGAAAACATTTTTTAATTTAAAAAATATTTGATTTTTTTTGTCAGACAGTAAGTAAAAGTGTATCGAACATTTCCGCAATATAAGTTCATCGAAGTTGACAATATTTGCTCTTTTTACATTCTCTCAAAGTAGTGTTTGAAAACGTAAAATCGCTTTAGGAAACTATAGTCACACAAATTTTGTTTAAAAATAAAAGTGATAGATAACAAAGTAAGAAATTGTTTTATTCCTTTTTAAAAAATTAACTATCACAAAGTAATGGACAAATCAATCAATAATTTGCTATTTTAACTCCACAACGCTAACTTTTTTCGAATGTTTTATATAATAGGGAGGTTTATTTTCATCTTGAAGGCTATGTGTATATAGAAACGAGAAGCTAACAGCTCCAGAACGAGTGACTGTTTGGTGGGTATTTTGGGCAGAACATATCATCGATCTGTACTTCATTGAACATGCCGATGAAAAGTCAGTTTTAATTAATAAAGTACGTTATAGGGATGTGATAACAAACTTTTTGTGACCTTGGAAGAAAATTATGGGCAGACGCCCTATTGTTCAACGGATGGTCTTAAATTCGAAACAAGTCGCAAAACGATCTTTTACAGACGAAATTTTCACATTGTGGAATTTTTAGAGATAAAATATTAAATGACTACAAAGATCGTCCTCCGAGATTCTTCATTTGTGATTAAATTAAAGAGAAAGTGTATGCCATATAATCCACAGGAGATTCATGAGCTCAAGGTCACCATCCAATCTATTAAAGTCCAAATGTTGCTAAACATTTTAAAAAGAGGGTCAAGGTCTGAAAGAAAAACCAAGCTGAATATTTTCGCGATGAACTATTCCATACAAGACTCACATGTCTTTCATTAAAGATTTTATTTTATTATTATTATTCACGTATGGGCACTGGTGGATCACGCGAAGTACAATTAGAGGCGTTTGTTTTTGTTAGCCTTCCTTTGCGCCCATAGTAATTCCATTCTTTCGCTGTGAGCTTTTTTCCTTTCGTCAGACCAAGTTGTTCCAGTCTTCCTACATTTTTCTCCCTGGCCAACCTTCCAAAAGTCAACCTTGTGTCTGAAACAGCCTCTATCCTGAATTTCACTTTGTATAATATTTGCTGATCTTAGGTCCTCTTTAATTGCAGCAACCCATTTAATTATTTCTACTTTAGCCCTAGTCCTATTTTCATAAAATTCAACTGTTTGTCTAGTTAGCCTACTCGGATTCATCCGTTTTATGTGTCCGTAAAACTTAAGTCTTTTTTTTCTCATATCGCTATATATATCTGAGTATTGTTTGATTTCTTGGTTTTCTCGAAGTCGGTATGTTGTGCTATTTATTTGTTTGGGGCCTAGGATTTTTCGTATGATTTTTCTTTCCTTCTTTTCAATGGCCTCGATGTCTCTCTTTCTATTCAAAATGAGCGTTTCTGCCCCATATAGACATTCTAGCTTAATAACTGTTAATGTCTCAGTTTTGTGTTTTTAGATAGGCATTTTTTGTTGTAAATATTTTGTGTAAGTCTCAATGCCGTTTCCATTTTTTGACATCTACCCTTATTGGCCGCTTTTTCCAAACCATTTTCCATGATTATTTCACCCAAACATTTCAATTGAGAGACTCGTCTGATGTTACCATATTTTGTTTTTAGAAATGGTGTTCTTAGTCTGTTGCAGGTCATGTATTGTGTCTTTTCAAAGGATATTTGGAGTCCTACCTTTTCTGCTGTTTCTTTTAGGATTTCAATCTGTTTCTGTGACGTTAATACACCTTGAGCCAAAATTGCTAGATCATCAGCAAACGCCAGACAATCAGTTTTGGTGTTGGTTCTCCCCAGTTTAATGGGCTGATCAATATTCAGGGCCGACTTTTTTTCACGCCACTCCTGTATTACTTTTTCTAGAACACAGTTAAATAATAGTGGCGAGAGTCCATCCCCTTGTCTCACTCTAGTTTTAATTTCGAAGGGCTCTGAGATGTCACCCATGAATTTAACTTTTGACCTTGTGTTAGTTAATCTTGCTTTAATAATTACCAGCGTTTTCAGATCTAGTCCTTGTTCTTTCAAGATTCGGAATAAATATTCGCGGTCAATAGAATCATATGCTTTTTTGAAATCCACAAATGCACAGACGAGATTTTTATTGTGCAGTTTTTGATGTCTTAGGATCAACTTTAGATTCAGGATCTGTTCAGGGCAGGATCTGCCCGGTCGAAAACCTGCTTGATATTCGCCAATTTTAGGTTTTAACTGTTCCTGTGCTCTGTCTAGTAGACATTGAGATACTTGTAACAAACTGGGAGAAGAGATATCCCTCTATAGTTGTTTACATCCGTTCTATCTCCTTTCTTGAATAGTGGATGGATTAGAGCATCTTTCCAATCTTCCGGAATCCCTTTGGTTTGCCAAACTTCTTGTAGAATTTTGGTTATTTCCATGATTGTACTTGGACCAGCGGATTTCAAAAGTTCAGCAGTGATTCCATCTTCCCAGAAGCTTTGTTATTTTTAAGGCGCTTAATTTGCCTAATTACTTCATCTTCATTCGGTGGTAATGACAAATACAAAATGATCTACAACTTTTGATGTGTCTAAGGTTTGGCGGGACCTACAAACCATGTAAAGGCATAATTGCCAATGAAGAAAAGAGGAACAGTGCAATACCCCAATCTTCCATCGGCTATTCGATCTATTCCACATTCAGATAGTTTACCAGATTCCCCCAAAATTATGAGCTTGAAGTAGAAAGTGAAAACAGCATGGAAGAAAAATAATAAATCTTACACATCCCATGACTCCGATTTTTCCCTTCAAGTTGTGGGCTGTCAGTGATGAACATGGAGAAAGACTCCATCAGGATATTTCTACGATGGATGAAAGATATCAGGGCCATTGGAATGAAGCAATGCTTACGAATTACTGCTGGTTTGTGTATAGGGATGCTCCAGATCTCACTTATAACAGGCAAGCCAAACGAAAACGATCTCATGAAGCTATCACATGATCCTCGTCAGACCCAAATAACCTGCCAGGTATTGTCCCATCAATTTTGAGCTCTTAGAATGTAACTGTTTTCTTTAAAAAAATTGAAATGTTGTTGGCTTATGTAGTTAAAATGTATCGTTCTCTTAATCCGTTAAAATGAAATACTTCCGCCTATTGTATAAAACAGAAACAAGAGCTAAAAAAAAATAGTGAGATTTGACTTATGAAGAGATGGAAACATTAAAAAAAGTAGGTCAGTGTTATTTGCCAACATCCTCTCATATATGAAAACATTTTTAAAATATAAATAATTAAATAATTTAGTTCTACTTTAAATATTGATCGATATTAGCAGCTTAGTTTCTAATTTCGTCTGTTTGATTTAAGAGAGTCTGTATCGTTGCTATAAATAACTAGTAATCTAGAGACAAAAATGCATTGCATGATTGGATTGGATATAAATAGTAGATATAAATAGTAAGTGCAGTGTAAAGCAGTAGGAATGTTTCATCCGATTCGGGACAATATGCGGGTATTTATTGATACATATTTTCTTAGAATAGAAATATTTTGAAAAGTAACTAAAATATATCAAAAAAACATTTGTTATCCTTAATGATCCGAGTATCTTTAATAAAAAAATTTCGCCTGAAAGGTGTAGTTAAGTTCAATTCTTCTATTGGAACCTTCGGTGTGAAACACTAAACTCCAAGAGATTTACCACTATACAACAAATCCCTTTTTGAAATTATTCGGCGCACGTTTCGCTAACAATGTTTAGTTCGATGCTAACATGGTTAGCGAAACGTGCGTCGAGAAGTTTCAACAAGTGATTTGGTGTTTAGTGGCAAATCTTTTCGAGTTTAGTGTAACTAAGTGTTCTAAAACAAGGATTTAGAATTGGAGAAATTCTTAGTCCAATGCAGTTTTTAGTCGCATTCTTTCCTCCTCACTGAAGGTATTCTCATACTGAATGCGCTACTGAATAAATACTATTCAATGATTTCATTTCAAAAGTAGCTATCCTTATTATATTTCATAGCAATGAAAATTAGCTCTAGACAAAAAACACGTGAATTTAGATATCAAGGAGAAAATTCAAAACCAACATCCGTTATATTTTGTTTCACCTCCTTACCTCCAGTCACCTCGGCATAAAAATTTGAAACGGCGACCTCTATCTTGTAACATATAATTTTAAAGGTGTTGAAAAGCACAATTAAACTGGTTTTACAAAACTGAAATTGGCTGATCCGTTCTCCTAATAGAGGGAAAAATACATTTTAAAATGTTAACGGAATCGCAACATTATGTTTACAATGTTTGTTTTAATTTTTTTACGCACACCATTTTTCTATTCCTATTATAAAAAGTCAGATAAGGGAAAGTCCCTTATCTGACTTTTGAACTGACTTTTGACTGAAAGTCCCTTATTTTAACTCGTCGCTCATTTGTGTTTTAATGCCACTTTATTCATCATTGCACCTAAAATTAAAAACTTTTTATCAGAAGTGCCAATTTTCAACTGGTTGTCAAGTGGTGTCAGGTGCAGTGACAATGACAGGATCAAAGGCTTCCTGACAAATGGATAGGTCGAAGAAGGCTGTTGAATGGTCGGTGTGATCTCCAGATATAACGCCAGTGGATTTCTTTCTTTGCGGTTATCTAAAGACAGTTGTATACAAAACTCCGCCGCAGGATATTGAGGACTTGAAGAAATATAATTATGCATACATGCCGGTTAATTAATAAGAACATTTTTCAAAACGTTCGAAAATAATTCAAGAATAGTTTTAGTAAAAAAAAAATCACTGGCCCGTAAACTCTGCTGTGCTAAAGCTGTGCTTGCTGCACAGTCATCGATAGTAATATACTATTATTTCTCCCTCTATTACGAGAACGAATCAACCGATGTCAGTTTTGAAAACTCACTTTAATTATGATTTTCAAGGCCTTAAAATGATATATTACAGTATAGGGTTTGCCATTTAAAATTTTTAAGCACAGGTCACTAGAGGTTAGAAGGTGAAACAAAATAAAACGAACATTGGTTTTGAACTTCCCCCTCGATATCTAAACTGACATGTTTTTTTTGTCTAGAGCTAATTTTCATTTCTAAAAGGAATAACGAGATTGGGTGGCTTTTGAAATACCAGCACTGTATACAGGATGGGTGGCAAAAAATAATTCTTAAATTATTTAAGAGATGGCGGTGTAAACAATGGTCAGTTCAAGTCTAATCTCTTATATCATTTTATTGCTACAACTGTATCTTTTAAAATGCCATTGATGTTTATATGATTTCGAGTTAGCGTCATATTTTTTTCGTGTAGTAAACATTTCCAGTTTCGAGCCAAATAATTTTTTATCCAATCAAAATAAAAACGCGAGAAAAAGTCGTCGTCCTATACTTGGAAACATACAATGACAATATCTCGACGTAAGTCGCTTATGGACGTTGGTTTAGACGATTGAAAAGTGGTAATTTCGACTTGAAAGACAAAGAACGTCCAGGTCAAACGAAAAAATTAGTAGACGCAGTATGGCAAGCATTGCTGGAAGAAAACGCTATGCATATATGTTTCTAAATCATTCCCGGCGTCGATCCGTGGATCCTATTTTCCTTTTCAACTGAAAAGTCCAACTGACCTTCAGTCGAAGCGGACAACACTTGAAAATGCCGGAGAAAACGAGATTTTGGCGAAACGTCGTGACTGTTGTTAGCCTTCCTTTGCCCCCATACTAATTTCATTCTTTCACAATGAGCTTTTTTTCTTTCGTCAGACGAAGTTGTTCCTACATTTTTCTCTTTGGCCAATATCCCAAACGTTAACCTTGTGTCTGAAATAGTTTCTCTCCTGAATTTCACTGTGTGCAATATTTGCTGATCTAAGGTCCTATTTAATTTCAGCAATCTATTTAAATATTTCTACTCTTATTTTCATAAAATTCAACTATTTGTCTAGTTAGTTTACTCAGATTCATCCGTTTTATGTGTCCGTAAAACTTAAGTCTTCTTTTTCTCATATATCTATGCATATCTGTGAATTGTTTGATTTCTTGGTTTTCTCGAAGTCGGTATGTTGTGCTATTTATTGGTATGGGGCCTAAGATTTTTTTCATGATTTTTCTTTCCTTCTTTTCAATATCCTGGATGTCTTTTTTTTTATTCAAAATGAGCATTTCTGCACCATGTAGACATTCTGGCTTAGTAACTGTGTGGTAATGTCGCAGTCGCAGTTTTGTGGTTTTTGATATGCATTATTTGTTGTAAATATTTTGTGTAAGTCTCAATACAGTTTCTATTTTTTAACATCCACCCTTATTGGCCGCTTTTTCCAATCCGTTTTCCATGATTATTTCAGCCATATTTGAATTGAAAGACTCGTCTGATGTTACCATATTTTGTTTTTAGAAATGGTGTTCTTAGTTTGTTGCAGGTCATGTATTGTGTCTTTTCAAAGGAAAAAGTCCTACCTTTTCTGCTGTTTCTTTTAGGATTTCAATCTGTTTTTGTGCCGTTAATATATCTTAAGCCAAAATTGCTAGATCATCAGCAAACGCCAGACAATCTATTTTGATTTTGGTTCTCCCCAGTTTAATGGGTTGGTCAATATTTAGGGCCGACTTTTTTTCACGCCACTCCTGTATGACTTTTTCTAGAATACAGTTAAATAAAACTGGCGAGAGTCCATTTCCTTGTCTCACATCAGTTTTACTTTAGAAGGTCTCTAAGATGTCACCGATAAATTTTACTTTTGACCTTGTGTTAGTGTTGCTTTAATAATTGCCAGCGTTTTCAGATCTAGTCCTTGTTCTTTCAAGATTTGGAATAAAGATTCGCAGTCATTAGAATTATATGCTTTTTTGAAATCAACAAATGTGCAGACGAGATTTTTATTGTACAGTTTTTGATCTCTTAGGATCAACTTTAGATTCAGGATCTGCTCCGCGCAGAACATGCCCGGTCGAAAACCTGCTTGATATTCACCAATTTTATGTGATAACTGTCCCTGTGCTGTGTCTAGTAGACATTGAGATAGAATCTTGTAACAAACTGGGAGAAGAGATATCCCTCTGTAGTTGTTTATATCCGTTCTATATCCTTTTTTATGAGTGGAAGGATTAGATCATCTTTCCAATGTTCCGGAATCCGTTCAGTTCGCCAAACTTCTTGTAAAATTTTGGTTATTTCCTTGGTTGTACCTGGAGCAGCGGATTTCAAAAGTTCAGCAGTGATTCCATCTTCACCAGATATATACAACTTCTGAAATCTTTATTTTATAATTATTTGCAACTATTCAAGCTTTATATTAAATGATATAGATTAAAAATAAAAATTCTATATATATATATATATATATATATATATATATATATATATATATATATATATATATATATATCATATATTTATATTTAAAAATACAAAAAAAAACTTAAAAAAGTGTTAATATTTTGATACAACATTTTTTAATAATTTATAGGTTTTGTACTATTTTTTGTAATAAATATTGACCAAAACTATGGAGTTTTGTTTGGTTCAGAAATAGATTCTTTGATGATAACCACAAGCCATTTAGGCTATTTTTGGAGGAATTTCGGGCACGCTTTTGTTCGTAGCGTGCAAAGGATTATAAATGGATGTGAGTATTGGTGAGTGAATGTGTTTTTTCTATCGGTATTCTAAACTACTACTAACTATTAATTTTTTATCTATTATTAGTTCATTTCAAGAGATCGTGGATTATTTTTTAGTTAAAATTCATTACTTATTACTGTTACAGCAACTAAAAGGACGTATTTTAGAAATTGAGACTAACTGGTTCCTTGGTTGAAGCCATCTCTCCAAAAATGCAGTCATACGGATAGGAACATTTGGAGATCATTAAATAGCGAAAGCGCAGAGTTTTAAGGTTATTCCTCATTTAGATACGGATGTAGATTTTTACGTTCTTCTGCAGCAGAAGAATCTTCTTTTCATTGATCAAGGTCAGGTATTTTTGATAGCATTTGCAATTCATTCGATCGGATTGCACTTAATAGATCTTCGCATCGACTTAATTATTCGTAATCAGATCAACGCAGATACTGCCCCCAAAATGCCATCAAATACCGCCCTTGTCCGTGGCCTACTAAGTTCTTCTCCTATTGGGATTCTAAGTCTTAACCTATTGGGATTCTTAAAGTACTTTTATTTTGCATAATCACATTTAAGAGAAAAATATTTTCAAAGCGTTTTTCATACCGATTCTGTAGCAGCTTTCGGGGGATGAGAGTATGAAGATATACAAATAAAAATTGAACCCGCACTATAATAGAATGAAAGAATGTTGAAATCAGTAGATACTTTGCGAATGTTATTTGATATATTGTCTTTAAAAAGTTCTTATGGGGCTGTAAAAATCACTAAATATGTCGATACAAACGTTTTTAATTTTTGAGATAGTTCATTCCTTTATTAAGCTTTTGGGCCCTCTTTTATGTTATATTTTCTTCATAGTTTTCGCTGTTTTGAACTGTTACTTCAAATAGTGACACAAGACTGTACGAATTTGAAACTTCATTATACATATTATAATATAAATATAAATATATATATATATATATATATATATATATATATATATATATATATATATATATATATATATATATATATATATATATGTATATGTATATATATATATATATATATATATATATATATATATATATATATATATATATATATATATATATATATATATATATGACATGATTTCATGACGTACGTATCCTTAGCAGCCAAGTTATTGCGCTGATAGTGTCAGTGTGTCTATGTCATCTGAGCGAATATTAAATTTTCTTTTAACCTTGGTAAAACATTTACCGAAACGTTTAATTAATGAAACATGTGTATGGTGTGGACTGTTTATAGCGTGGCGGAGTCCACGAGTGGTTTAAACGATTCAAAGAAGGTGGTGAGGACATCAAGGATGATGAACATCCTAGTTTGAAAAATTCCATGGTTTACTTAAAGTAACATTGAAATTGTTCGTAAATTTATACAACCTCAAAAAATAGTAAAAATTATTAAATTAATAAATTTATACTACCTCAAAATCTTCGTTGCGATACGTGGAAATGGAATTGAACATATCCAAAGATTCAATTCATCGCATTTTAACCGATCATTTGTGACTTCGGAAGGTTTGTGCACGCTTTGTTTCCCACAAATTGACTGACTACCAAAATTGCTTCGAATCCAACATTGCAAGGACTTGATTAAAGAGTCGAAAAAGGACGACAAAATGAAGTACAGCACTATTGCTGGTGATAAGACGTGGTGTTTTCAATATGATCTAGAAACCAAGCGACAAAGTGTCGAATGACGGTACCCGAACGAAACAAATCCGAAGAAAAGCCGTCTCCGGAAGTCAAAAATCAAAACAATGTTGATTTGTTTCTACGATTCAGAGGCAATTGTGAACAAGGAGTTCGTTCCACCTGGTCAAACGATCAAAACTGTGTTTTATCACGGTGTTATGAAAGGTGTTATATTCGTCGTGTGTGGCCACAATACCATCAACAAAGCAGCTGGAGCTTGTTGCACGATAATGCGTCGTCCCATCGCTCGACGCTCATTGCTTTTTACCAAAAATTACATTTTAACCATCAATCATTCACCATACTCGCCTTATTTGGTTTCCTGCAACTTCTACCTGTTCAAAAAACTTTATTTGCCAATGAAAGAAAAAGGCTTTTGCCGAACTCAAAAATTGATTCGTCAACCTAATTGACCGTGCAAAACTTATTGATGCGCAAGGAGACCATTTTGAATAAAATTAATATTTATTTTTCCGAAAAAATAAATTACAGCACAATGCATGGCAAATACATTAATACCATGATCTTTAGTAACGTTAACGACGAGACCGTAACAATGAGGTTAAGAAGAATTTTCAGATGATACCACTTTCGACCACTTACAAGACTGGAGAATGCTGAGTAACCCCAACGGAAAAATACCTCGCGAGAACCAGGACATATACAAAGTACCTCATGGAGATTACGAGAATTTCTTCGTGGGACAAACTAATCGACGAATATCCGTAAGATTCGAAGAACAAAATACTGTCAGCCATTTTCCAACCCCATTGCGAAAAAGGACACAAAATCAATTTTAAGAGCTGCAAACAAATAGCAAAAAAACAAAGATCGTTCGAGAAGCGATTGAAATTGAGAAATTTGGAAACTTCAAAATGAACGATTATAAATTTATACACAACTTTGTTACATCAAAGTCTGGTGGCGAATCAAAAAAGAGGCGATAGTGTATAGAAATTGAAGCAGATTACTTAGTATCTAGTGTTTGTAATACCTTTTTTTTTATAAATAACTATCGAAGCTCCTTAAAAAAAATGAAAAGAAACATAAAAAGTTCATAATCTAATAATATTTGTAATATAATAAAGTGTAAGGGAAATAACTTTCGTAAATTAAACTAGCAATTCTATATTTCATTTAGAATAAAACGTTTTCTTAAAATATATGTCCAAAATGCAACCATTGTCTCACAAACCAGATCAGAGGTTTTCGGAATTTGAATTTTCTTAAAAACTCACAATACCACATCGCCATTTTCTACATAAATTTGGTTTGTAAAATTGTAAGTCTATTTCCCTTGTCCCCTAGGGCTTTGGTTTGACATTTTCTTGATATATCTACCCATCATTTTGTTGACGTCTCACTTTTTGGTTTTAATTGACTTCGTCACAATATCTTTAACTGTACACAACGGAGTTTTCGTTACGAAGACGTTTCTGCTGCGGCTGCATTTACATTAAGCCCCCTATTCAACATAACATACTTTTAACAATTTGCTTATCATCCGGCGATACATTTTTTCATTTCATATCATTATCTTGTCAAGAACGCCACATTTTTAGCACGTTTGGAAAAACAAAAATGCGATGAAAATTATAGAACTGCACTGTTTAAAAAAGAAGGCAAACTAAACTAAAATATTTCAAAACTACCAAACCAGGTATAAAATTAATTTTATCTTTTTACCTGTTATTTTATTAGGCCCGGCCCTGTTTAGGTTCTTGCAACTTTGCCGGGTTTCGTTACTACAGGGGTTGTTAACAGTTTATTGCAGCCAATCGGTCAACAATATATCTTGAACCGCACAATAACAATATTTATTAGGTTATTTGTAGTTTATTTGTTAAATAATATTCAATTAATATTTGCCATATATGATTTTACACCTATTTGTTTAAATTGTTGATTCTTATCGTAGCTTTTGGATATAATATTTTTGGATCTTGAATTTTGACTTTTGTTGCAAAGAATTTATATATCTTTATTCATTCAAATGATGTGAAAAATCTTTGTTTAAATTTACGAAAGTTATTTATACCCTATTTAATTTGGACATATTCGGGAACATGTGGAAGTATAAAACTTAACACAGTACATAAAATGATATCCAACCATTTTATTCCTTCCAACCGCCCTAGTTCAAATCCAAAACTCCATAATTTTCCCGGTAAAACGGCTCCCCCAAGTTACCCTCCATTCCCCTTTCCTCTGCCGCCGCCCGCCAAAAAAGCGCCCGATAAAAAAACACGACACGGGGCGCTCACATAAAAAGAAAAAAAAATAATTCGGTCGGAGAGAATGCCCTTCGCACGTTTCGTCCCACTGTCTGTCCGTCCCTCTCGTTCTTTTTTCATCGCGCAGTATCTGTCCTTTTCTCCGTTGTGGATTTATTACTCATTATAGAAGAGGAATTGCACTACTCGGCTAAAGCGTTTACTCGTTTCGGAAATAATGTCGGAAACTAATTAAGTGAGAAATTATGACCAACGCTTTCCACACACATCATTTCCTGTTGGCCATTTCCCCGGTGTAATATCCAAGATTTTTTTTCAGGTTCGTATCGAATTTTTCTTATAGTTAATTTTTCTATGTAACATTTCATATTTTTTTGTAGTCTGGTTTATATTACAGGCATTACTCAAATAGCAACCTAACGGGAGTAGTTCATTTAATTACTTTGCTTTAATTATGTTAAAACATCCATATAATAGATGTTTCGGTTAAATGTCGATTATTTCGCAAATTTTAAGCGTTTATTTCCATAATAAAATAAATTACCTTAATAATCAAAGTATTGGCCGCCGTTAGCTATTACTTTTTCGCATCTCTTTGTCAAAGAATAGATTCTGGGCCAAAAGAACTTTTGGTTTTTGAGGCCAACCATTCATTCACTTCTTTGTAAGAATTTTTCACTTCTTTGTAAGAATGTAAGAGTTGTTCTGAAAATCTGTGCTGCTTGGATCGAAATAAGAGATAGTCCGAAAGGGTTAAGTCCGGTGAATACGGCGGGTAGGGTAAGACGTCCCATTTATCATTTTCCAAATAGTTTTTTACAGCACTAAATTTTGAAAAGTTATTTCGTCGTGTCTTTTGGACGTATACTGCTCGTTATCCCTTCAATGCTAGGTTCAATATTATCAATTGCTGTCGGTATCGATTGCCAGTAGTAGTTTCACCAGGTTCCAGCAGTTCGTAATACACAGCTCCTCTACTATCCCACCAAATACACAGCATAGCCTTCTTTGTATGCATATTGCGCACTGGTTGGGATGTTGAAGGCTGTCCTAGGTCTACTTATAATTTTTTGCGGTTAGGGTTGTCAAAATATATCCACTTTTCATCACCTACCACAACTCGATGCGAAAAACCTTTTCTCTTCTGCAAAATTTCACACGTCTTTTTCCGCATTTCAATATCTTCCTTCATTTCATATGGAATCCATTTTCCTCCCATTCTGGATCTTTCCCAATGCATGTAGATTATTTGTTAAATTGTTGTGATAGCATTGTGCTTGTTGATTGCATATGAGTTGTTTCAATGTATGTGTTGAGTCTTCATCCAATAACAGCGGGGGTTCGTGGGGGAAAAACAAATGCGGCACGTATAAATAAATTTTGGAATGGGGATAGGGAAATGCGTCGCAACCAAAAATTTTGCATTTCTTAGTATCATACACGCTTTGCTGTGTAGAAATACGATTGTAACTGTCAGACATCAAATTTTCAAATAGGTGCCTAGATAATAAAATTTTACTAAACTCACCATAGGACCATGACCATTAAATCTGTATGTAGTTGAAGTCCATCCTCCTAAATTTCTGAACGGCAAAGTGGTCGATCATTTGATCATTAAAATTTTAAATTGACTTCAATTGATTGACTGAATTGACAAGTTTTTTTTTCAATAGATATTGCTAACACGTACAGGCGTTGTTGGCTCATAGTGTTTCTTAGAAATGTTTTGATTCGTTTGAGAAGTAGAGAAACATCTTTCGCTTTTCACAGTCGTCATAGGGACGATTCACAAAACAGTCAGCAATTCTACAGATTCACTAAATGTTTATGTTAAATTATTTTGGATAAATATTTGTAACAGCGGCACAGCCCCACTGTGTTTCATAAAATAAAATTTTCATTTGGAAAGACGGCTCGATATTCACCAAATTTTTCAGTTTCAAATATATATGCAACAGTTAGGTATACATCGAAACTAAAACGTTCACGAACCTGCATGGTTAAGGTATCGCAGATTTCCTTGCATTCGGATTGGAGTCCTCCTTGTCAGTACATTTTCGTTTCTTTCTGCGTTTCTCTATGATCGTTCATATATATCTACATGTTCAATAATTTAGATAAGTAATATTTAACATAAAAATTGTTCAATAGTTCTAAATTTTCGGCCCATGATTGATCATATTCAATAAGAACCGTTGCAACTCCTTGCAATGTCCATATACATAAGTTACACTTGGATCGCTTTACAATGTGAAGATTTCCTTGGATTTGATCATAGTAATTGTGGCTCCCATCGACAACTACTTCATTACTGTCATTGTAATGAATAATATAACTAGTGTTATCTTTAAATTTTTCTGAAAGGACATATTACCATATATATTTAAATATCATACCATTTCCCCGGAGATTCAAACGCAAATTTCCTTTCAATATTAAAATCAAATATCTTGGGACCATTTTTTCTAACATTGTTGACAAAATGGCAACTACAGACCAGTGAATGTTTTGAGCGTTCCCGATCTAGTTGCCTAGAAATAACACAATCATTTTTATACGTCCATGCCATCTTATAAATATTGTTTACAGTCGGGCAGAAAACACATTACCATTTTCAATTAAAACAGAAACATCAATATTGTCAATACAATTTATATAACAGATTTTGTAAAAAATCAACTTACCAATAATAAATTCAACTGAAATTGACACGCATAAAGGGTAAAGTAACATAACCTTAAATTTACTTCCACCCAAGAAAAAGTCAGAATAAAAATATTTTACGAGCAATTTAAATATGTTAAATGTAAAATATAATTTGAAGATTACGAAACTGTAAGAGAAATTGCTTTTTAAACTTGTAAATAGGAGAAAATGACTAACAAAAATTCTTTGTTTGGAAAGGTTCCATAAGCTCCGCCCATCACTGACGTCAGCGCTTAGGATGTCTCTAAGAATGGGGCAGCGCCCAAGATATGACGTTACAAATGCGTTTAATCTCCGCGTTATTAGCGAAACGATGCATTGGTGGTATTTTTTTTTTTTGGACGTGATAGTAAAGAAAACAGTAGCTACACAAACTTGTCTGTGGCCAAAACACGTCTTTTTTGATAGGTGCGCTTTGACAACCCACGACCTATTTCCTTATCTCGAATGACATTATGGATGTTAGACTATAGAAGTCGCAAGAAGCGTGATCATAGGCAGAACAGAGAATGAATTAATATAAAATCTGAAATTATGTTTTCCGCTTTATTTTTATTTTTTTTTGGTTGGGCACGTGCCCACATGTCCTTATGGACTAACCGCCACTGTCCAATAATGTTTGCAAACCTGCATTTTCAAACTTTTTGGCTGTACTGGACGCTCAATGGCTTTTATATCAGAATCATCATCGTTTTAAAGTCCTTGAACTATCGTTCACAAGTTTTTTGGGTTACAGCACCAAACCAAACCAACAATTTATAACTTTCAGTTGCCGTTCTCTTCAAGAGAAAGAAGGTTTTTTTAACAGACCCGAAAGTGTCTTCTTTTGGTATATATATTTGATATGTTTAAAGCTATGAAAAACTATGTTTGTCGCACAATGACAATAAAACGAACTGGGCTTTTGATGCCGTATGTTTACCCTCCAAAACGCCATAGACGTCCTTAGTCCAAACCAACAATTGTATTAGTAACACCATCTCTTAGCAAAATCGACATTATTAACCGAAACACCCATTATCTTCTGAAAATGTCCGATCTTTCGTTTTTTATTTGCTTATTGTTGCGGAATGACGTGTTTACTCATAGTCATATACTGACTGATTATACTATATATATATATATATATATATATATATATATATATATATATATATATATATATATATATATATATATATATATATATATATATATATACACACACACACACATACACATGGTGATTGAAGAAATAATATCATTATTTCAGCTACATATTCAGGGACCAAAATTGAACATAAACATTTCTAGAAACGTGGATCCTACTGCCAACTGTTACTGAAATACACGGGTAAATAAAACTTAAAATGTTTTAGATTGTTTTAATATTACTTTTATAAGAAATAGTTAGGCTACATTTTGTAGTTTTCAAAAATACCACCAGTTACTTCCAAACACTTATCAGCTCTCTTATGAACAGCTCGGGTTGCTTTGTGAATGGATTCGAGTCTGTTCCTTCTAATCGCTACTGCATTTATGATCTGGTCGAGTAATGCATCTCTAGTGTCTACCTTAGTTGCATATACCAAAGATTTAACTCACTCCCAAAGACAATAATCTAGAGGATTAAGGTCTGGTGATCTAGCTAGCTAATTGTGCGGACCGGACCATCTCGTCGAATGCACCGGTTTGAGAAGTTGTTGTTTAATAAATTTGTCACTTGTAAGCTGTAGTGTACAGAGGCTCCATCATGTTGTGTCGTACATTAAGTAAATCGAATCCAAATCCATTCGAATTCCATTCGATATATAATCAAACCAATTTAAAGTAATTCAAACTAATACTAACATCTAGTGTAACAATCACTATTTGTTATTATTGAGGATTAAGGATAGTGAAAATCTAAAATTATTTTGTTTCTTCATGTTCAAACCTGTATGTACCAATTTTCATGGCGATTGTAATTTTTTTTTAATTTTTATTTTAATTTAAATGTTGTAACCAGTGAAAGAATTTGTGAAGAATACGTGATGCGTTCCAAACTTTATATAGAAAAAATGAGACAAAGGAAAAATGAGAGAAGGAAAGGGAAGGACTGCGACTCGAACCCAAATCGTTCGATTACATGTCGAGGGCTTTGTCCAGTTAAGCTACCCGCCCTATACAAATTTTCTCTCACTTTTATCAATATCCATTGAGTCACATTGTCTATCGTACATACTAATTTAGTACTAATTAAATACTGTAATTAATTATAATTTAAATACTGTAAACAGGAAAAGATGTAGTTAAAGTGTATGAGTTGATGCGCTATAGCCACATCTAGTGGCGATAACAAAGTGGATAGCGCGAAAATATTGACCGTGTTTAAATACCTATGTATATCAATTTTCATAGCGATCGGTTATACGCTGTTAAAAGTTTATATCCTGCATCGCCATCTAGTGACGAGTTACAACAAAATGGATATCATAACAACCTTTTCCATGAAAAAATACTTAGATGGTGAAAGTTTTATGGTGATCGGTTCAACGGTGTCGGAGTTTATCGTTCTTATATATATGAGAGGAAAACGAAACAAAAATGAACAATGAGAATGAACAACAGAACTTTATTCCATCCAATCCGAAGAAAGTATTAAGGACCTACTTTATACCTTCTGCACAACGTGAACTTACTTCCAACCAGTCTAACAACTGCTGCGACGTTTGCAGAATGATACAGCAATGTAAATACAGAACTCGCCTAAGAACAATCTAACAAGATTCAGACCTGTTAAAGAAATAGCGAATCAAGTCCAACGGATACAAGATCATTCACATAACATTCTCTACTTGACTATTCACATTCACATATTGAGTCTTCTGTAAAGTACACGCATGCGAAATGTCTAGGCATATACCTGGATCGAATATTTTCATGGCAAAACACCTCTTGAGCAAACGCAAACATTTTGTACTCAAGCTAACAAGTTACAGCTATCGCTACAGAACAAAATTCAACTTTATAAATTTACTCTGAAGCCAATTTAAATATATGGGATTCAACTGTAGGAAATGCTTTGAAATACAATATCACCATTCTCCAAGGGTTCCAAAATATGACGTTAAAGATATCATGCAGCGTGATATGCCATTTTTCTCAATTAGTGAATTGATAAAACAGGTCAATATGAAGGAGGACATTAGGCTTAAGAACACTCTAATATCCTTGCAAACCAAGTGAACGTAAATAATGAGAGAGGGGTGAAGAGATTGGAATGATACTCTACGCGTTAATTTATTTACTTACTCTCCTTGGAATAAAAAAAAAAGGAATTAACCATCTCCTTATGATGCTAATATATTTAACGAAACGCATGTCGAGTAATCATAAAAAAAAGTAAGTTAGTTCTGTATAGAAAATGTTCTTCAGTTAAATTCGTGTAATGTACTTGAACCACATACTTGGTAGATTATCATGTTTGGAAACTTTAATTAGCCCTACAAATTTCATCTAAATAGTCAATTAAGCGTGCCAAAATCGGCTGGAAATAAACCCATATTAAAATAAAACACTAAGCCAGAACGCCATAACCATATTCCACAGAGACACCATTAAATTTAGACTGGTTCGTGAAAGCCTATCGTTTCTCAGCTTAATAGAGAATGGGGCTTATAAAATGTATAACATCGTTAATGTCCCCGAAAGTTTTCGAATATTTATCTAACTATATCATTCCAATCTATAAGATACCTTTCTACACTGTTCATAGCTGATATAAATAGAGTTTTCAAATAATAGTCTCAGAATTTTAAAAATTAATTACGGCAACACCTTTTGAAATCTAAATATCTCTCATAGACTGCTGCGTTCAGTATATTGTGTCAATTCACCATGAAGAAATACTCGATACACGAATTGAACTCTAGAAAAGTTGGAAGACGACCCCCCACTTTGGGGAAAAATATTCTTTTTCGACAAAACGCACTAATGGGTGTGTGAACAAACATAACTGCACGATTTGTGCCAATGAAAATCCTCAAGTGATTCAGGGGTCAACCTCTTCATTCCAAGAAATTCACTGCTTGGTACTATTTTAGGGCTAAAGGAGTGACAGGACCTACATTTTTTGAAAACGATGCAGGAAATTTTCATGGCGAACGCTATAGGAATATCTTTGACTTGGACTAATAGATAAGGATATAACATTTTTTTTTAACAAGACAGTGCGACTTGTCAGTAATCTCACCCAATAATCGATTTATTACAAGAAACGTTTCCTGGTCGCTTTATTTCGCGAAATGGTAATGTCAACTGGCGGCCAAGATTATGCCATCTTACGCTCTTGGATTGTTTTTTATGGAGTTATGTTAATTATTTGGTTTACAGAAATAAAACTCGAACAATTCTTGGCCTTAAACGAAACATTCAGGTCACCACTGAAAATATACCACGCGATATGTGTGAAAGAGTAATCGAAAATTGGATCTCCATAATGCATTCCACGGGACAAAGTCGAGGGAGATATTTGGCCAACATTATATCTGAAACATAATGCCATTATTTTTTCTTCAAGATAAACTAAAACTTACCAGATTATCACCTGTATTTATTATTGTACCTCATTTTAAAGTTCTAACACTCTTATCGGACAATCATTTATTATAAAGTTAGAACTATTTTGTGAATTCCAAATAATATTTACTTTTGCGTTTTATATTTCTTTTTCGGTGTTCGTCATGGCATCATTATACCACGTCTTCATTTTTCTTTTAAATACTTATAACTTTTCGAGAAATTGCCAACCATACTGTTTTTTTCCTTATTTGGGTTTTTCACCACGATCTAAAACTCAAAAAATATCAAAATATCTGTTCCTATGTAAATAAAGAATCACTGGGTAAAAACAAAAAACCAAACGGAGACAAATTTCTCAGTGATTCTTTTTTGTAATAAATTTGCCTAACGAACAAAATTTTAAAAATATAAAAATGTTCTAAAAAATATACAAACTTTTAAGGTTAACGTTTCGGGAAATATTCTCCTCCCGTTTTCAAAACGAACCTAAAAATAAAGTATATTAATTTATATAAATTATGAAAAGATAGAAAGTAAATATATTTTTTGTGTATGTCAATGATACTTACATTGACATAATTTATAGAAATTAATATACCTTATTTTTAGGTTCGTTTTCCCGAAATGCGAGACAATAGAGGTGACAGATTGGTTGATTTTGCTGAAGGACAAGAACTATATATTATAAATTCGTTCTATAAAAAAAATATCAGCAGAAAATGGACATGTAAAACTCCATCTGGACTCACAAGTGAAATTGATTACATCATGACCAACGATAAAACAATACTTTGCAATTGTACTGTCCTTAACAATTTTAATTTGCGATTTTGAGATTGCTTTGTCAAACCGGTTTACTGTGTTACAAGATCCGGATGAGGTGAAAATATCAGTTCGATATGAAGAAATCTTTATTTATCTTGGGCAGAGGATTTCAATGGAGGGGAATACCGCGGGGGAGGTGGAACGGCGTGATAAATGTGGCTGGCAGGCTCAACATAGTGTTTAAGAACAGACTCCCACTTTGCCTGAAAAGAAAAGTCTTCGATCAGTGCATTCTACCCGTTATGACATACGGAAGTGAAACCTGGACACTTACATCACAATCAATTTAAAACTTCGGGTAGCACAGAGGGGAATAGAAATATGTATGCTTGGCATTACAAGACGAGACAGAAAGTCCTGCGCATGAATCAGGGAATAAACGAACGTCTGTGACATGATTGGAAGGGTAAAGCAAGTGAAATGAAGATTGACAGGCCATATAGCGAGGCGATGGGACGACAGATGAACCAAGGCAACCCTGGAGTGGATACCGCTTGATCGCAAACGTCCGCGATCCGCTTTTCCACTTTTCGCTTTTCGAAAAGACCGAAACCACGATGGATTGATGACATCGTTAAGTATATTAGACCCGAGTGGCAGAGGAAAGCCCAGGACCGTGAAAGTTGGAAGCATGCTGGGGAGGCCTTTATCCTGCAGTGGATTGACACTGGCTGATGATGATGATGATGGTGATATATATATATATATATATATATATATATATATATATATATATATATATATATATATATATATATATAGTATTTCGTTTAGTTATTCGAAAAGGTAACCATTTAAAAACAACTGCAAAAAACTGTGACGTTCATTCAGAAACGTTAGATATTCCTACTATTTCCAATAAAATATTGTTGTTAGCGTGGTCAATATTTCAAGAAGATTTAAAGTAGACCTAAAATTAACAGATACGGTATATGAGTTCCATACAATCCATACATTAGAAGAAAACAAGACAAGAACTAAAATGAACCATTTCTTGATCTTGTGGAGATTTCACACAAGAAATTGATATTGAAAAAGAAATTGATATTGAAAAAGAAATTGATATTGAAAAATACATTGGCGCTGTCTAACACAAACCCCACCACCAAATTTATACCTTAGAAATGTCATTCTCTATGCTTGGTGGAGTATTCAAAGCATAACCCCTATGCACGTGCTAGAACCAGGCTCTCCAATGCTGATAACTTGACAAAACAAAAAAATGGAAGAGACGCGAGGTGTTGCCTCAACCACCTTATTCACCTGAACTTACATCCTCCGTTTTCCGTTCATTTAGTTCTTTGTATGACAAACCTAGTACTTGGCGGTGGCGTCTAGATCGATAACATCCGAGTGGAGGAAATTATATCTTTTAAGTACTTGGGACATGAGACTAGTCTAAGCAGAGACAATCAGACTCGTTAAATCTCTAGAAGATTCGGACTTGCCTGGGCTGCTTTCGGAAATCTGAGATATATATTAAAGTCAGAACTGCCGGTTTTCAATCAGTGTGTCCTTTCAGTTCTCACATATGGTGCAGAGACTTGAACAATGGCAAAAACAGATAATTAGTAAGATACGAGTGACACAACTAGCTATGGAACGGACAATGCTGGGTGTTTCTCTGAGAGATCGAATATTAAGTACGGAATTTCGCGAACGAACGAAAGGGATTTGATGCCGTAGAAAGAATAGCTATGTTGAAGTGGAAGTGGGCGGGTCATGTTGCGAGAGCGTTTGATGACAGGTGGACTAAACCAGTCCTCGGATGGAGACCAAGATCGGAAGCCTTCAGAAACAGAGGAGGCCCCTCCCCCACCAGATAGGCTAATGACCTAAAACGCAACATCAAAACAAACCGGATGAAGGCGGCGCAGGCTACTCCGGCTGCAGGCTACAGGACTTCTCTAGACTGATGATGGATGCACTTTTAGAATGTAGAATTACTGATTCGAAATTACCCTAGGAATTTGCCCACTGGATGACAACAGGTTATTGATAAAGGAGTTAAATAAAATACTAATAATTATCAATATATAATAATTAATTGTATTTTTAAATACAGTTAGTATGACTGACGAACTATGTACAACTAGACGACACGGTTCATCTACCCCTGTCGTACCATCCCTGTTTAGAAATACGGAATTATTTATTAAGAATAAAATAATATTAGAAAAATATATTCAATTTATGAAATAAAAAAATATTATTTTGTGATACAAGTCATAAAATATTGTTCGTTCTAGTTTTTTCCAATACTATTTAAATATTTATGGTAAAATCGTAAAATTTACCAAATATAAACCCGATAAGTGTGAGCAAATAAACGCGTAGGTATTGAAGGAAATCTTTTGAAAGATTCATAAGGTCGTAAAATCCGCGGAATATTGCCAATATTGACGATACATTCGAAGGGATAATAAGCAGAATGGCACGTTGCGAGCTAAGACGGTCATGCGCGGGCACTTTATCGCCACCAAAATTGCCGACAAGCGGCCGTGGTTGCCGATCCGTCGGCCGTACACGGCAAGTGTGCGTTATAGAGCCGGATATGATATGTGGGCGGATGCCGCCTGCATGGAATGGCTCTTAAAAGCACGCGTTTGTCCGAAATTTCGCCATCGAGCCTTGTTTTATGGATACGTCTGATGGATTTCGATGCTTTCGAACAAATACGAAAGATATACGATTTTTTTATTTCTATTTGGTACATGGTTTGAATGAAAATTGACCATTTCTGTTAAATTTTTTATAATTGAGATTGCCAAATCATATACGTTTTAAACATTGAGAAAAACTTCTATCAATCACTTGGTTTGATCATTTTAATCTGAATTTTTAACGAAATAATATCGTTTTAATCAAAAATAAAAAGTTGTGTAAATTTGCATGGTATTTTCAAGGTAACGTTTCTGTCAAAGTATGTTTATGTCAAAGTATGTTATGTAAAGTTCCTGCATTATGCTTCTTCTTCTTTATATCCTTTATGCATCCACTCGTGAATATAGGCCTCTTCTACCACTTCTTATATGTTGTCCAAACAGTATTTCTGAGTTATTACCACGTTTCTTCTGTGTGTTGTGAGACTCCATTATATGATGTTTTTGGCCTTTTAGTTGTATTTAGTCAAGTGAGCTCAGTTTCTCCATATGTCTCCCTTTCTAGTGTGCTTTCTGAAAGCTAATTCATAGCTCTCAACGCCTTGCTAGCTCTCTTCGCATTTGCTGATTTTACAGTAAACACCGCAGCTTACGTTCAAATGTTTCGATTAATTCTTAGACGTATTTATTCATTTCTTATGCTTATTTTTTCTTCTAGTTCACCATCTGTTTTAAATAGAAATCACAAATATTAAAAATAGGTTATTTGCTCTTCTGGTTTTATTGTTTATTTAAATATGAATAGAATGTCTTAGTAGAATGTAGAACTTTATCCATTAGTTCACTTAATAAATAACTAATAATAATCATTCCATATAGACACATTTCTCAGCAAATATTTTTTCCTATCAGCTAAAATTACTACATCATCTAGTAATAGTATTTCTAAAACTTCAACTGGCTGCAACTTTCAACATCCAGTTCTAATTTTGCTATGGTACATTATCTAAAGCAGTTGACTCAAATCAACTAACATTAAACTCGAAGAGATTTGCCACTAAAGACCAAATCACTTTTTGAAACTTTTCAATGGGGTTTTAATAACCATGCTAACATTATGAGGATATAATTCAATTATTTGATTGATCAGAGATCGAATCGTTTCCTGATAATGCTAACATGATTAGTGAAACGCGCATCGAGATTTTTTAATAAAGTAATTTTGTGTTTGATGATAAATCTCTTCGAGTTTAGCCTTTCACACTGAAGGATCCAATAATGGAATTGTTGTTATAACATTTCTAGTTTCTTAATATATGATTTTAATGCTTTTAGCAAACTAGTTTTAATTCCTCACTTTGCCAAAGTTTCTCATCTCTGTTGGTGCAATGAAAATCGATTACATGATGTTCTGATTATGACACAATTTAAATTATCACCTAGACTTCGTTTAAAGGAACAGATTCGATAATCCCAATTTCTAACTTTGTGCAATAAATCAATGTTAATTTAATAAATCCAACAAGAGTTTTTTTATTTCTTTGCACATATGAATAATTTATTTAAGCAACCTTACAAACAGTAATCCAAAGGAACGAAGTCATAACTTTCTAGAATCCAACAAATGGAACTTTGATGGAATGGGATGATGGAACTTTGACAGCTCATAGCGACCATATTTGTTTACCGATCCTTGACATGTCTTGTCAGTTGTTTTCTGAAAGGTTTGCAATTAAATTATGGTTCGTTTCACGTTAAAAGAACGTTTGAAAATTGTCCAGTTTTATTATGCAAATTCGCGGTCCCCCTGTGCTACTCCACGAGAGGAATCAGACCCATCGTGGCATTCGTCGTGATGGTCCTCGTTGTGGTGGAATAGACTATTGATCGTGTTATTAGAAAATTTGAAAATGAGTTTACTCTCCACGATAGTATAGTGCCTGTACGACAATAAAAAGCCAGAAGTGTTAAGAATAATGCCGCCGTTCAAGCATGTGTAGCCGAAAATGACAACGTCTCAGTTGCTCGCCGCTCGCAAGAGTTAGACCTCTCACCAATAACAACCTGGCGAATGTTGAAGGTTGAATTTAGGCTTGCATCCGTATAAGATTGTACTGACACAAGAATTAAAGCCAGCCGATCATCGTATGCGTCGTGAATTTGTCAAATGAACTCTCGGGAAATAATGGAAGCCAACAACGAATTTTATCGCAAAATCATCTTCTCCGATGAGGTTCATTTCTGGGTCATTGGCTTCGTCAATAAACAAAATTGTCGGAATTGGTGCGAATCTGATCCACACGTGATACATGAGAGTCCTTTATATCCGCAAAAGATCACAGTTTGGTGTGGATTTTGGCATGGAGGAGTCTGAATCTCTTAAAGTATTTATTACGATCTTAATAGGATTCTGAGCAAAAAAATGTGTGTTTTATTTAAATTGGAAGTTTCATCATTCTTATTGTAAAGCCTTTATATATTATGTATTATTATTATTATTCACGTATGGGCCTTGGTGGACCTCGCGAAGTACAATTAGAGGCGTTTGTTGTTGTTAGCCTTCCTTTGCGCCCATACTAATTTCATTCTTTCGCTGTGAGCTTTTCTCCTTTTGTCAGACCAAGTTGTTCCAGTCTTCCTACATTTTTCTCTCTGGCCAACCTTCCAAACGTTAGCCTTGTGTCTGAAACAGCCTCTATCCTGAATTTCACTTTGTATAATATTTGTTGATCTTAGATCCTCTTTAATTGCAGCAATCCACTTAATTATTTCTACTTTAGCTCTACTCCTATTTTCATAAAATTATACTAATTGTCTAGTTAGCCTACTCGGATTCATCCGTTTTATGTGTCCGTAAAACTTAAGTGTTCTTTTTATCATATCGCTATTTATATCTATGTATTGTTTGATTTCTTTGTTTTCTCGAAGTCGGTAGGTTGTGCTATTTATTTGTTTGGGGCCTAAGCTTTTTCTTATGATTTTTCTTTCCTCCTTTTCAATGTCCTCGATGTCATGTTTTGACATCTACCCTTATTGGCCGCTTTTTCCAACTCATTTTCCATGATTATTTCACCCAATTATTTGAATTGAGCGACTCGTCTCATGTTACCATATTTTGTTTTTAGAAATGGTGTTCTTAGTCTGTTGCAGGTCATGTATTGTGTCTTTTTAAAGGAAATTTGGAGTCCTACCTTTTCTGCTGCTTCTTTTAGGATTTCAATCTGTTTTTGTGCCGTTAATATATCTTGAGCCAAAATTGCTAGATCATCAGCAAACGCCAGACGATCAATTTTGATGTTGTTTCTCCCCAGTTTAATGGGCTGGTCAATATTCAGGGCCGACTTTTTCTCACTCCTGTATTACTTTTTCTCGAACACAGTTAAATAAGAGTGGCGAGAGTCCATCCCCTTGTCTCACTCCAGTTTTAATTTCGAAGGGCTCTGAGATGTCACCCATGAATTTAACTTTTGACCTTGTGTTAGTTAATGTTGCTTTAATAATTGCCAGCGTTTTTAGATCTAGTCCTTGTTCTTTCAAGATTTGGAATAAAGATTCGCGGTCAATAGAATCATATGCTTTTTTGAAATCTACAAAGGTACAGACGAGATTTTTATTCTACAGTTTTTGATACCTTAGGATCAACTTTAGATTCAGGATCTGTCCCTGTGCTCCGTCTAGTAGACATTGAGATAGAATCTTGTAACAAACTGGGAGAAGAGATATCCTTCTTTAGTTGTTTATATCAGTTGTATCTCCTTTCTTGTGTGGTTGATGGATTAGAGTACCTTTCTAATCTTCCGGAATCCGTTTGGTTCGCCAAACTTCTTGTAGAATTTTGGTTATCTTTTTGATTGTACCTGGACCAGCGGATTTCAAAAGTTCAGCAGTGATTCCATCTTCACCAAAAGCTTTGATATTTTTATGTTGCTTGATTTGCCTAATTATTTCATCTTCATTCGGTGGTAATGAATCTGGGTTTGTTTATTTAGGGTTTAGTGTTGGTAATTTGTTTAAAGGCTCAGAACAGTTTAGTAGTTGTTCAAAATATTTCGCAAGTTCTTTGCAATTGTCTTGGCTATTTAGAGCTAATTGTCCGTTTTCCTTTTCGAAACAAAGACTTTGGGGTTGTTAGCCTGTTAATTTAGTTTTAAATGTTTTGTAAAAGTTTCGGGTGTTATTTTTTTGGAAATCTTTTTCTATTTCATTAAGTTGATTGTTTTCATATTTTCTTTTAGTTTGTCTAATTAGTTTCGATGTTGATTTTCTTGCTTCCAAAAAGATGTTATAATTTATTGCTGTTTTTTGACTGTTCCAATCTTTGAATGCTTTACTTCGGCTTAATACTGCTTGCTCGCAAACTTCCTCCCACCACGGATGTTTTCTACGTTTTTGTAATTGGACCAACTTTAAGGCTGTTTTAATAATTTTTTGTTTCAATTCTTGCCAGTTCTGTGCGGGTTGTTTATCAAGCTCTTCTGTTAGGATTGGTTTTATTTTTGTAGGGTCGAACTTTAGTATTAGCAGTCTCTTTTGAATAAGTTTTCGAGGTTTTAAGTAAAATTTGATTTTAGTCAAGTAGTATATTATATATATATATATATATATATATATATATATATATATATATATATATATATATATATATATATATATATATATAATGTGTATTATAATATTAGTCATAAGTCTACAGTGGTTGCACTGGTAGAAATATCTTGTTGAAACAATATTTTATTCAAATAAACTAGAGAACATAGAACGTGGAATATCTAATATACACATTTGATTTAACATTAAAAAAAACTAACTTTACAGCGTATTTTCAACAGAACAGCTGTTATACTTTTCGCTTGCTTAAAAATATGACAAAGTAAATGGTGTAAAATATTTAGTTTCGATCAGATTAGTATTATGCTATGTTTGTATTTTGCTATGTTTATCAAGCTCTTCTGTTAGGTTTGGTTTTATTTTTGTAGGGTCGAACTTTAGTATTAGCAGTCTCTTTTGAATAAGTTTTCGAGGTTTTAAGCAAAATTTGATTCTAGTCAAGTAGTATATTATATATATATATATATATATATATATATATATATATATATATATATATATATATATAATATATATACATATATATATATATATATATATATATATATATATATATATATATATATATATATATATATATATATATATATATATATATATATAATGTGTATTATAATATTAGTCATAAGTCTACAGTGGTTGCACTGGTAGAAATATCTTGTTGAAACAATATTTTATTCAAATAAACTAGAGAACATAGAACGTGGAATATCTAATATACACATTTGATTTAACATTAAAAAAAACTAACTTTACAGCGTATTTTCAACAGAACAGCTGTTATACTTTTCGCTTGCTTAAAAATATGACAAAGTAAATGGTGTAAAATATTTAGTTTCGATCAGATTAGTATTATGCTATGTTTGTATTTTGCTATGTTTATCAAGCTCTTCTGTTAGGTTTGGTTTTATTTTTGTAGGGTCGAACTTTAGTATTAGCAGTCTCTTTTGAATAAGTTTTCGAGGTTTTAAGCAAAATTTGATTCATATATATATATATATATATATATATATATATATATATATATATATATATATAATGTGTATTATAATATTAGTCATAAGTCTACAGTGGTTGCACTGGTAGAAATATCTTGTTGAAACAATATTTTATTCAAATAAACTAGAGAACATAGAACGTGGAATATCTAGTATACACATTTGATTTAACATTAAAAAAAAACTAACTTTACAGCGTATTTTCAACACAACAGCTGTTATACTTTTCGCTTGCTTAAAAATATGACAAAGTAAACGGTGTGAAATATTTAGTTTCGATCAGATTAGTATTATGCTTCTTCCATTATAAGGATAACTTGTGAGTACGAAGGTAGACTTAGCCAAGTATTTGTCGAATAGTGTTTAAGGTCCTGCAAGTACATTGTATTGTTGCGGCGACAGACCGAACACTTTTTTAGATAAATATTTATTCGGCATATACTTACAATGGGGATGCATCTCTATCATATTTATCGGGTACTTTCTCTTATCGGGTACAACTAAACCCGTCGTCTACGATCTTGCTGCCATAAAATTGAGTAGGACCTAGAATGAAACTCTATTTACTTTAGTGGTAAGGTTACCATTTGTTTAAGTGCTTGGATAGAATTAAATTTATCGAGTACGCAAAATTTAACTTTCACATTTGAACGGCATTACATAATCAAAATATAGCAAACCGTCATTAAGCCGTATTTGGAAGTTCGTCTAAATCTCATCTTCCAGCAAGATATAGATCGGAGTTCATTTAACAGTGCAGTTGTTAAAAGAGTCTATGCTAGCTATGTTTAACTGGCTGGCAAAACCTTCAAATTTATCACTGACAAACCTGCCACTCACCATATTCTCCTGTTGCTACACAGTCAGATTATCATCTTTTCAGTTGGAACGTTCCCTGCGTGGAAAAAAATGTTCTGCTACGATAGCTATCAAAATTGCACTAGAAAAATAGTTTATTTCAAACTCATCTTAATTTAACAAAAAGGGAATAGAAACTTTGTCAGGGAGATGGGTGAAGATTGTCAAGTATATATGTGTAAATACTATTGCCAAATATTACTTGGTTATTACTTAACCAATAAACTACAAATAAAGTAATGAACATTGTTAAAACATTTCTTTTTAATCGAGAATCATATTCTACATCAACCGACAACGACGTGGCGATTTCGCAATATCGCCACGATAATGTTATTTTGCAATAGCAATAAAAATTACCATTACCTGTCAGTACATGCATTTAAGTTCGATTTAAAACCAAAAATATATTCTGGCGCGAATATGATGATATGCTTCGTATTTACGCACAAGCTCTCCAAAATTCCGAATAAACTAAGTTTATTTATGGACAACGATACCCAGCAAGACCGCCTTCAGTTCGACAAACAATGTCTAAGTTTCTCAAAGACTTTTGGATGGTGATAGTGTGGTTCCAGAATTTCAAAAATGTGGGCGGCAATTTTTTATCTTGTTGAAGAGGATTCTGCCAGATTCGAAGTGTCGCGCGACAATCTGGAGTTTCCCATTGGGTTGTATATACAATTATCCTACCCTTATAATGTACAAAGGATACAAGCACTCTTACCCGCTGATTTTTTAAACAGGTAAAAATATTGTGAATTGTTTATTATCCAAAACCAAAGGAATCCAAATATTTGTCCAATATTTTGTCAACCGACGCTGCTTTCATCAGGAATGAAATAATAATTTATTAAAACAATTAATCATATGTTTCTAATGTAGTGTGAAAAATTAGTGCTAATAATTTCAACTTTGACATTTAAAGAGCAAGAGAAACAAACCAAATTTATACTGGAACGTATGGAATAAATGGCTATATAAACATTACATCATATTTAAAAAAAATACTTTCAGGTGCCAATGCATGTATCGAAATAAACAAGATGAAAATAGACGTTGCCTTAGTTAAGGCAATTACACCTGTTTGCTGCGGCAATAGTTGCAGTTTAGATACATGTTTTAAGGGAATAAAAGTGATAGATAGCAAAGTAAAAAGTTGTTTTATTCCTTTTTAAAAAATGAACTATCACAAAGTAACGGACAAATCAATCAATAATTTATGTTTTAAGGGATCTACATCACTGAAACACAGAGTTTCCACACGCGACTTAGCATGTTACAGCTGCATGACGACTATATTTTTTTTTATCTATCTGCTCTATGAGTACAGCAATCAACCCGAAAGCAATAAGCATTTGTTATGTTAATGATACTTGACAGGTAGAAAATCACTTTAATGAGCGATCTCTTTAAGACTTAAACTTAATAATAAAGTTTGTAAGTTCTGGCAATGTGAATTAAAATATATAAACCACACATGAGTCCACTTACATGCCACCCAATATTAGATCTAATGGCTGAAAGCGTTTCAATTTTTGTACTTGACTTTCATCATACCCATTTAACTTGTTGGTCAACACATTGGGATGCACTTGTACTTCACACTATATTGGTGAATGACTTCTTTAATGGAAGGCAGTAAGATATCACGCTGGATGATGTCATTGGAGACATAACAGGGAGCATCAACAATGACGCACTGATTCCTATTTTGGAACCTCTGGAGTATAGATGTTTGGAACTACTGGCAGTTCCCCACAGTTGGATTTCGTAAGTCCAGAAAGGTTTCAGAATGGTTTTGTAGAGTAATATCTTATTGTCTACAGAGAGCTTTGATTTGCTACCTATGAGCCAATACATTTGACTACGTTTTAGACCGAGTTGTCTTCGTTTAGTGAATATATGTTTCTGCCACGTTAATCGGCGATCAAGGTATATACCGAAATATTTGGCATCGTCGGCTTGTTGAATCAGTCTGTTGTTAATCTTCACTGGTAGACTAGTATCTCTACGAAAGGTGAATGTTACATGCGTTGACTTGGAATCATTGACTTTCATGCACCATTTTTTTATCCAGTTTTGGATCTTTTCAAGGTTTGTTTGTAACTCTCTTGAGGCCTGTCTATGGGGCGCCGGATTGTATAGGTTTTAAATCAGTATATTCGCTACCTTGTTTGAAGAAGAAGTGCCTTTCTGTCAAATAGGATTTCAGTAACAGGAACTGTTGGTATAAGAGGAACGATTTTAATTTGACCAGCAGATCAGTATGCAAATGCCCAGTCAAAGGTCTGGGAAACGTCAATGAAAGCAGCCGAATAATATCTCTTGGTATTTAGATCTCTATTGATGTTGTTAACCAGTCTATGTACCTGTATTCTACTGTAAAGTCCTTATTATGAAAACCGAATTGATGGTCCAGATTTAGTTTTTCTTCTTCTAAAGTGCTTCCCAATAGGGACGATGGGATTTGATATCCAATTCTTGACATTTGCTGTCAATTATTTTCAGTAATATTTGCTATTTCACCATGAACAAGTTTTCGTTGCTACAACGTTTGGAAATTGTTTAAACATTTCATCAGAATTCGAGAAATTTTGTTGCTACTCAAAGAGCATTTCGTTTAAAACACGGTCGTCATTGTGCTCCTTCTTATCAAGCCGTCCGCCGTATAATTGATAAATTTGAACGTGAGTTTAGTCTTCATAACGAAAATAGTCGTAGTGGTGGCCATAGTGAAGACAATATCGCGGCTGTTCGTGAAAGTATTGCCGAGAACGATAATGTGTACCGAGAACGATAATGTGTATGTTCCGCGCCGTTCTCAAGAGTTGGGCTTATGTAGGATGACCACCTGGCGTAATTTGCGTTTGGATCTCGGTTAACACCAATGCAAGATTGTATTGGCACAAAAACTTAAGCGAACTGACAATCGATTACGTCGGGAGTTCGCAGATTGAGCGTTGGAAGCAATGGAAAACCGGATGTTCATCGCAAAATCATCTTCTCCGATGAAGCTCATATAAACAAAATTGTCATTATTGGTGTAAGTCGAACCCACAAGTGATACATCAGGCCCCATTCATTATCCCAAAAGAATCATTGTTTGGTGTGGATTACAGTACGGTGCCATTATCGGACAGTATTTTTTCAAGAACGTCTAAGGGCGAACTGTCACTGTTAATGGCGAACGCTATTGTGCCATGTTATCCGATTTTGTCTTTCTGAAAATTGACGAAATTGATGCGGACGAATTAGATTTTCAACAAGATGGCAACTTGCCACGCAGCACGCATTACGATGGACTTATTGAGTAATCAATTCGAAGAATCGGTAATTTCGCGGAATGGCCCTTACAACAGTCCACCAAGATTTTGCGATTCAATACATTTAGACTATTTTCTTTGGGGCTATGTTAAATCGGAAGTTTCCATCAACAAACCGAAGACTCTTTGAAGCCAACATTCGAGCAATCATTATTGCCATACCACCGGATATTCTCCACCGAGTCATCACAAATTAGGTCAATCGGATCAACTAGTGCAAGAAGAGTCGAGGTGGTCACTTGAGCGATATTTTGTTTAAATCGTAAATGGCATAAAATATGCCATCTAATAAAAATAATGAGCACCGATTTTCTGTGTTTTATTTCAAATACAAATCCTATCGCTCTTATTGGGAAACCCTTTATTAGCGACTTCAATTTATTGTTGTACATTTTTTCGACAACCTTGAAGAGCATCGTTAACAAATTTATTGGTCTATATAAAGCCGTTTTCTCTCGTTTTTTTCAAGGCTTTAATATCGTAATAATTTGTGCAACTTTCCAGTTACTTGGAAAGTGATTTATGCATAATATTGTTTTAAATATGTATGTTATCAATGTTATGCATTTTTGTGAAAGTTCTTGTAGACTACTAAATGGCAAGCCCTAAAGATTCATTTATACTGTCATTCTGAAAAGCACTCGATTTTTCTGACGCCCGGTGTATGTGTATTATCATTTAAAAAATTCAGCAGAACTCAATAAATACAAAGCAAAATTTTTATTGTTTTCTTTGGTTTTCGATCGAATTAAATCAAGCTACTTTGTTAACATTTCCTGTAAATTCCTGTAATAGATTAAATGATTTATCGTCCATCCGTGCATCTAAATAAAGTAGAATAAAAAAACTCATAAGATAAACTGATCTCATCGCTGGAATACCATCACGAGAGAACGTTATTTCGCATTCCTCCCGATGTTATAAATTCCTACCGTGTCGCGGTGCGTTCCACCTAAATCAGGCCGCATGAATTTTAATATGCATTTTGTGACGTACGCACGCACTAAATCGCAATTAAAAACAAAGCCGGCGCAGCCCCCGAGGACCCCCTTTTCTATTGAATAATGGCTTTGGATGAGAGACCCTATTAATTTGGCTTATTATCGCTGAAATCTGAATAAATACCTATATACCAGGTTCACTCTATTTTCTGTAATAGGGTCATTTGAATTCGCAGTAAAGATGAGAACGTACCCGACCTGACGTATAGATGGCCGTTGTTGTTTGAAAAAAAAATGACTATGTTAGAAAGGACCAATTTTATAAAGCTTAAGTTTGAAGTTTGACGACGCTGCGTTATTTAGTATTTGTTTGGCAGCCATTCATAGTGAACACTCTCAGTGAATTTGTAAACATGGAAAAAATTGGTCAGTTCATCGTGTTGTGATACTTTCATTTGAAAGGTCTCAGTCCAACCGTTATCAAAGCCGAGCTAAATTCTACTCTGGCGGAGTCTGTTCCTTTGTTTACAATAGTAAAATATTGGGCGGCAGAGTTTATATGAGGCCATACGAACTGCCAAAACAAACATCTCAGTGGTCGACCAAATTAGGTGACCACGCCAGAAATGGTGAAGAAAATCTACAAAATGGCATTGGATGACGGTCGATAGAAAGTGCGCGAACTAGCAGACATGGTAGGTATTGCAAAAAGTGCTGTACATCGCGGAAAATTTGTATATGAAAAACTGCGCGCAAGATGGCTGCCGCGATTACTCATAATGGAACAAAAACAGCATCGTGAGGCTATTTGAGTCAAGTGTTTGGCGAAGTTTCTCAGGAATAAAGCTGAGTTTTTGCGTAGATTCATAACCATGGATGAAACATGGGTCTGTTACTTCACATCTGAGATGAAGGAATAGTCAAAACAATGAACTGAAAGGGGAGAATTAGCTCCAAAGAAGGCCAGTACAGTTCTGTACGTATAAACAATGTTATGTATTAAATAATGTAGTTCTTAAGGATTTTTATAATTCCAATATTTCTAGTAGGTGTAATTTTGTATTTTTCGTTTCTTAGTGTAATCATTTAACATAAACAATGCTAAATTATAACACTCAGAAAAGAAAAGTAAAAAATCAGACTTACTCGAAATATTGGAAAGAAAAATATCCTTTAGAAATAGTCATATAATAACAACGAATGACCAGCTAAATTTCCAAAACAGCCCGGTAATATCAATTCTTCTATTGGAACCTTTGATGTGAAACACTAAACTTGAAGAAAATTACCACTAAACACCAAATCACTTTTTAGGAACTTTCGCTAACCATGTTAGCATCATCAGGAGATGATTTAATCTGCCCGGTAATAGATAAGATCATATTGTAATTGAACAGTCCGGTTTTTACCAGGCGATATTTAGGATAATTAGATTAGACGTTACGAAAAAAACAAGAAATAAAAAAGAAATAATTTTATCTGTATACTTGGGAACACTGTGTTTGACCATTAATATTACTTCAAGCTACTCTTGAGAAAGCCCTAACAAAGCAAAGATATGTAGATCAAAATCTATAATAAACTTTTGAAACATTAAAAAGCTACAGTGTATCATTGGTAGAGCGGAGCTAGTTGAGCAACATTTCGCTTGATCTATAACTTTAAGAATATGCATCGGATTTAATTGATTTTTACTCTGTTAGGCTCGTAATTTACTCTTCTCCAAAACGTCTAGCGGTGCAAAAACGATCCGAGTACAAGTTTAAAAGTTACTGTCGGATATGCAAGAGCGCTCCAAGCTGCTCAACGTGCCCCACTAGTGGGGTTAGTTGAGCATGGGTATGGAGCTAGTTGAGCAATGGCTAAAATGGACTTGATGACTGTATAGAATGATTTGAATACAAAATAATTGCAATCAACAAGCAAATATTTACTTATTATAATGATTACTTACGTATATCGTTATTATAACTCTGGAAAAATAAATTTGAAATCAAACAAAATTAAATTTTTCCAATCTTTGGATTCTTATTACACTTTTTATATTTAAAATTATATATTTAAGAATAATTATAACGTAAATAAATATTAAATTAAAGTAATAACTAATTATGAGATCAATAATATTGCTAGATGATAAATAATCTCTCTTTATCTCTATCACAATTAATACAAACATATATCTTTAAAGTGATCCTGTTAATATTAAATTGTTTGGCTGCAGCATTTACACTCATTTTTTCCTCCTCTACAGCTTTTACTGCATCGCTCAATTGTTGACTAGTAGCTAAACATTTTGAGGTTTTTCTTTTATATGTACGCATCCTAAAATATATTAATAATCATTAATACAATTATTAATATAAACAATTTTAATTTGTAAACTTACATAGTAGATGTAGAATCATCACATGCACAATTTAGTAAGAGTTAAAAATAAATAACAATCTATAATCGAAAGAACAATAATTAAGTAATCTTTAAATACTTACGTGGTCCTTATGAAGTGTTTTTATACGAGTATAGTAGAAAAATTATGTTGACCTGTAATATTTTTTTTACGTCGAAAAAAAAAGCGTTCTATTATTTTATCTGAGCACCGGACAGCAATTGACAGTCGCGCTATGTATTCCCCTCCCATAATCCCTGCTTTTCGCCATTTACAGTTTTGTTGTAGGTTGCTTAATTTTCGAGATATTTCGATTGCACAATTTGCCACTATGATCAACTAGCCCCGCTCTACCCTATTAACAAAACAAATATTTAAAAAAACTAAACTTTTTGATACATATAATATTCAATAAATATGCTCACTTCTTCATAGTTTGCAATTGAAAACATTTACCCTTTTTTAAACATGAACTGCATTAAACTAGAAAAATAAAACCACTACGCTTTTGGTACGGTAAATTGTAAGATCCCTTGAAATGCTAATCCTGAAAGACTCCCGTATGCCTTTCGGTGCAACGGCTAAATAAATTGCAAACTTCCACTTTTCCCATATCCATAGAAAATTTCTTTTCAGTGTTGAAAACATATTCTTGAAATTTCGGAATGTTTATGTGTGTGTGCAACGCAAACAGGAGTAAAGTTATGTATTAAAATAATTAGTAACATAACTGTTAGTAACATACAATTAGTAACATAACATAATTCTCAATTTGCATGCATATCTGCATATCATTTTCATATCTGCATATGCATTTTCATGCATATCTGGTACTGGTACTTGAATATAGGGCATAGGTTTGAGTCCGAACAGTGGACGCCAAAACAAACATCGGGAGATGCTTGTTTTGACGTTTGATGGCGACTAAAGGATTGATAATTTTACGTGGAGCACAGGGAAAAAAATCCTTGTTTTTTGAATATTTTTGGTAAGTAATTCTCAAACTTACGAGGTGTGACGATTGAATAAAGAGACTGGCGCTGTAAAACATTTTATTTTGATTTCATACATACTTTCTTATTATCACCTTCAATATACACCCCTCCTCTATCCCTACAACGCTCCATGCGAATCTTCCATTGTTCGAAACAGTGCTGGAAGTCTTCTTCTGTCATCGCCTTCAAAACGCGTGCCGCTTTCTCTTTCACAGCTTCAACGGACTCAAATCATGTTCCTTTTAAGGCAGATTTTACTTTAGGAAACAGATAGAAGTGCATGGCGCAAGATCCGGCCAAGTAGGCGGATGGTCTAAGACTGGGATGCTGTACTTGGTTAGAAACCTCTTGACAGACAACGCAGAATGAGCCAGCGCATTGTCTTGGTGGAGAAACCATGACTTGCTCCGCAATTCGGGTCGTTTTTTTGCTTATTCTTTCACGGAGTTCAGCAAGAACGTGAATGTAGTAATGTTGATTAGTAGTTTGACATTCAGGAACCCAGTGAAGGTACACAATCCCATGAATATCATCATTGCTTTGAATTTTGATTTGCTCATTCGAACTTTTTGGGCTCTCGGTGAATTTAGGCTCCTCAACTGCATGGATTGGCGCTTCTTTTCAGGATCATAAGTAAAAACCACGATTCGTCACATGTTATTATCCTTTCCAATAAGTCTGGGTCATATTGAATGGCATCCAAACTGAAGGTACACAAATTTTTGCGAGGTTCTTGTAGTTCAAACGTGAGAATTTGGGGCACCATTTTCTCACACATCTTTTGCATGTTAAAATTGTTATGTATAATTTGTCGTACGCATTCTTTGTCAATATCTACAGTTTCAGCAATCGCACGAACATTTAATCGACGGTCAAATCGAACCAGATTACCGATTTTTTCGATATTGTCATCCGTTTTTAACAGAAGGGCGACCCGGGCGTGGATCATCTTCAACGTCTTCCCAGCCATCTTGAAAATGCTTAAACGATTCAAAAACAAGTGCACGCGATAAACATTAATTGCCATACACTTCTTTCAATAAATCATGAGTTTCAGTAGCGGCTTTTCCAAGTTTCAAGTGAAATTTCACAATAATTCGTTGCTCTATTGTTACACAAAATTTTTCCGGCGAAAAAAAACAACTCTAATGCGAAAGAAGGCTACGGTTATACGGATTTGTTTACAGAAGCGAGAGGTACTGCATTCGAAATAGTAGGCCTCACGCTAAACAGCTGTTGGTCGCTGGCTTTTGGCGCAGGCTTACTTCTTCTGTAGCACCGTCAGTCTCGTTATTTAATAGCCACACCTCGTATTATATATTTTGGCCAAAACCATGGTAATTTGCTATAAAACGTTCCAGAAAAATACAGTTTATTACCAAACCACCGAGGGAGTTCAGGCTCATACTGAAGATACATCGGATGTTGGCTTGTTGGATGTTTGGCCTACTCTCCAAGGGGGAGCCAACAGCGTTGCCAAATAGAACACTACGCCTTAAGAATCACCACTTTATTTACACATCTCGTATATGTTTTCTGGTGTATACAAGAACTATCAGTCTTTTTATCTTTTAATATGTTTAGTATAGTTTTTAGATACCGATAGATACAAATATACAAATCCTACACCACAAAATAACACAAAAATTGTCATACGAACATGGGTCCAAAAATTCTTCGTGTTCGAGATACAGGGGGTTGAAGATTTTATTTTTTTCTTTTATAATTTATATCTTTCGCATAAAGATAGGTATTGTAACCAATTTTAATACACATCATCAGTCTTCCGGTTACCATAGTCTGAGAGAATATCAAGTCCTACAAGTAGCCAGTGGCGGAGTTATAGGATTTTACTACTAATTAATTTAAAACATAATTAGTACGGTCCTGTTCAAAATTAAATTTAAATTTAAGAGACTTTTCAACACAGAATATTATTCTCTACAAAAAGTGTATCGTGACATTTTTTCGTATCTGCCTCGGTTTCATAGCAAACTTGATTTTTCACTTAAGATATTGGTTTCTATGAACAAAAAAGGTTTTTCGATAAGGATTTGAAAAATGAGAGGAATCTCTGAAGGACTGGGTTTATCAAATTTGATATACAGAAACTTACATAAAAGGTCAACATTGATGGAGGTGGTTGATCTCCTTTAGGAATTTTCACCCAAAAAATTCTAAAGGTCTTCTCTGAATGCAAATATTTCTAAATGAGTTGTTATTTATTAATTAAAACCCAAAATATTTAAATTAGAAGCTCGAAATGGCTTTTACCAACCTCTATACATGCCCTACATATACGCACCATTGATTCACGGGTTCGTTCTAAAATTCCAGGAGTGTTGTGAATTTTATCAAAAGTTTGCTTAATTCTTCTCCTCAACATTGAAATTATCTTGTTCCCTTAAACGCCGATAACCATCAAGAAGCATTCTTCTAGTAGGATATACGCGTAGTGGAAATGCTGCCTGGTACAAAAGTCTTGCTCTTCTCGCATTTCAATTGGCCATTCCGTAATAGAGGGTACTACATTACTACATTCTACATTAGTATACTTATCCATATTTCTGCCTTGCCCATATATTTTAATGTATTTTAAAGTAACAATAACGCCAAACTATTTCAGTTGCTAATGACTAACATGTCGAAAACTAAGTGCAATTGGAGTTTTGTCAATCTGACATTTAAGTAAATTATTTATCTTCATAGGTGTTGAAAATTGTATTTAAGTTTAATTTTAAACAGGACTGTACTAGTTATTTTTTAAATTAATTAGTAGCAAAATCTCATAACTCCGCCACTGACTGCTTGTAGGACTTGATATTCTCTTAGATTATGGCAACTGGAATGCTAATGATGTGTATTAAATGTGGTTACAATACCTTTCTTTATGCGGAAGATATAAATTTAAAAAAAATGAAATCTTTAACCCCCTGTATCTTGAACACGAACGATTTCCGGACGCATGTTCGTATGACATTTTTATGATATTTTGTAACGTAGAATTTGCTAAAAAAACTCTGCCAGAGTATTTTATTAACACCCTGCATATTTGAGCTTTAACTTTCCGTGTACGAGGTGGGGTATAACACACCCCAGCGGTTAAAAACTCGTAATAATTATTAGACAATACAGACACGCGAGTTCATTTTCTCAGTAGCTGCAAATGCGCAGTTGCTATTCCGATCAGTGCAATTCATTTAGTCCGGCGTTTGCCACAAAGCGCGTGACACGTGCGTAAAGTGCGCTTGGGTATCACATACCCAAGCGAAGTTAGACTATTTTTTTTTATTTATTCGTATATCTATTTATGTGTTTAACGTAGAAAAATAATATTTGCAGGAAATAATTTCATTAAAACCTGTCTCGGTTAACAGAATCTGATATACAACGAGCACTTTTAGACGAAGAGGTTGATTTTGATTGAAAGTATATGAAAGAAGAACGGGAGTCTGATAATGATTCCGATCATATGAGTATTTAAAGAAATACAGACAGTGAAGTAGATACTGATATACCATATTCTGATTCAGACAGCGACGACATACCACTCTCGGAGCTGCAACAAATTGCTTCTACTGGAACAAAATACTATAAAGGTAAAGATGGAGTTACAAAATGGTAAAAAAATCCATACAGGACTGCGATTCGCACCAGAGCTGAAAATATTATTACTCATCTACCTGGCGAAAAATCAGTTTCGAGAGATAAAAGTCACCTCTTCAGAGTTCAGTTCATTATTTTTTCCTGTTAATATGATTGATGACATCGTGAATTGCACCAATGAGAAAATCCGTTCGCAGTCAACTATTGATTCCGAAAAATCAGAAACAACGCAGGAAGAAATGAGGGCACTCTTTGGTTTGCCTTTCCTATCTGGTTTGGTCGTCAAAACACTATCGACTTATATTATTACTCATCTACCTGGCGAAAAATCAGTTTCGAGAGATAAAAGTCACCTCTTCAGAGTTCAGTTCATTATTTTTTCCTGTTAATATGATTGATGACATCGTAAATTGCACCAATGAGAAAATCCGTTCGCAGTCAACTATTGATTCCGAAAAATCAGAAACAACGCAGGAAGAAATGAGGGCACTCTTTGGTTTGCCTTTCCTATCTGGTTTGGTCGTCAAAACACTATCGACTTATGGACCACCGATGGTACATGGATGGATATATTTCGAGATACAATGTGTACAAACAGATTTGCTTTATTACTGAATAATTTGAGATTTCATAGCGCTGCTTCACGAAGTGAGAGAATAAAGACAGATCGATTAGCCCTAATCAGAACTATATTAAAAAAAATTGTTAAAAAATTGTCAAGATGCTTATATTCCGAATGGAAATCTTACTTGGGATCAAGAACTGGTTGCCTTTAGAGGACGATGCGGTTTCCGTCTATACATACCATCTTAACCAGCGAAGTATGGTATAAAAATGTATGTTTTGGTGAACAATAAAACCTATTACACCCTAAATATGGAAATATATTGCAGCATACAACCCGAGAATAGTCCTCATGCTGTCAATAACAAACCCTATGACGTAGTTCACCGAATGGTACAATGTGTTTCACAATCTTCACGAAATATTACAATGGATAACTTTTTCACAAGTTACGAAAGCGCTAACATTATGAACTCACAGTAGTTGGAACTTTACGCGCTAACAAAACATGCATTCCACCTAATTTCAAGAAAAATCGTGAAGTAAATATTACAATGTATGGGTTCCAAAAAGATATTTCAATTTTAACCTACGTACCAAAGGCACGATAGATGGTGTACATGATGTCGTCATTACATCACGACAAAAAAATTGATCCTGAAACCGAAAGTTAGCAAAAACCGGCATTACATTTTACAATCAAACCAACAGTGGCGTTGATGTGGGAAAATTCATTCGGGAATTAGGTTTATCTTCAGTAAGACCCCATCTGGACACAAGAAGATAGAACCAAAGGCTTCCTAGACAACTACGTCATAGAATTGAAAATTATTTTCCAAAATTCCTTGAAAACCTACAAGAACCGTCGGTAAAAAGACCTAATGTAATACAGATATGTTCAATGTGCCCGAAGAAAAAAGATAGGAAGACTGTAAAAAATGTAGCACGCCGATATGTTTGGAACATGCAGATTTTTTTTGTCAAGATTTCAGTAACTTAGATCTTTATGATTTCAACTAATATTTTTTGTTTTTACTATAAATTGTCAATAAACTAAAAGTAGATATACAGCAGTCTTATAAATTGAAAATACTGAATTTTTAGCATGTGCCATTTAAATTTAGTACTCAAAAAAAAGAGAACTGAATAGTTTATAAGTTGAAGAAAAAGTTGAGTTTTCATTAATTTTTAAATAAAAGTCTATTAAAATGTATAAATAAATATATGTTTTACTTAAACCCATTCCCTGTTAGTTATTACAATATATTTCTTATTAATAAGTGTCACAAATTATTAATATGTGTGGGTTTATTTCCTTTTATTTTCGGGGTATGTCAAACCCCACTTAGTATGGCATGGGAGATTCAGTCACCCCGTATACGGAAGGTTAAGTTTGACACAACAATTTACGTGTTTCTATTTTGACTTTGCACAACCGTAAAAATAGAGCGAATTTTCGTTGAAACGGTGCCCTCTAAAATACCATTTTCTATTTTATTCCCCCTTTTTTTTGTTTGCCATACGACGACGTATTATTGTAGTTTTATCGTCATTCCTGTGGTCATTAAAAAGAGAACGAGAACTCGTGGGTGGTAGGAAAGCAGAGGGGTATTTCGTATTTCCGTAAAAATGCATTAACGGTGATATATTCGATTTGTGCATGCGTGGCGAATTTTTATTTCTAACCGCTGACGTACGGTCGGCATTTTTAGAATAATTAACAAGGTTTCCGGTAAATTACCGGATAAATTACCGGTTCTCCGAAACAGCGCGGAAAGAGAAACGACAAAGAGAATAACGTGCAGTATTACTGCTCGTCGGTGTCGTTCGTGTTTCTCATTCTTGGTCGCAAATGTTTACAGTGTGCTCATAAACGTCAATCTGGATCGGAGATTCTCATCAGAAAATTATTCTGTTCATATTGTATCATTTTCTTTTGGATTTAACTCAAAAGTTAAATGGTACTATATTATTTGGAGCTCATTTCATACGAATTTGATACCCTGAATTCAAATATGGCATTAATTTGGCCTAGGAGCTGAAATTTGTACGATATAATATTTTAGTGTAATATAATTTACACTATTTTAAGTTATTATTATTTTTATTATTATATTATACAAATACAATTATATACAAAGATAGAGAAAAAAACCACCGATGAAACCAGCTAATCACTGAATACTTCAGAAGCTTATTTGCCGTGCCATTCTTGAATGTATTTTGAAACAGTCCCTTTTTAACCCTTAATTACCATGGCCAAAATTGTAACGTTCATACCATGGCAGTGTCATATTTAAGTATTATCTGAATGATTGTGGCGTACTCATATATATATTTTTTCTTTTTTTGGGTTTTTCGCCACGATCTAAAACTCAAAAAATATCAAAAATATCTGTTCTTATGTAAATAAGAATCACTGGGCAAAAAAACCAAACGGAGACAAATTTCTCAGTGATTCTTTTTAGGTAATAAATTTCCCTAACGAACAAAATTTAAAAAAATACAAACATTTTCTAAAATAAATACAAACTTTTGAACTTTAACGTTTCGGGAGGTCTTCTCATCCTTTTAGTCCTTTAGAAAGTCCATACTTTTCAGAATCAGACAATATTTCACTTGAAAGGTTAACTGCAATTTTATTAATGAAATTTTTGTCTGTATGTTTTTTAATGTGTTTAGTATTTATTCCATGTTTTTCAATAATTAAAATTTTAAATTTCTTAATGTGAGTTTTTTTTTTGATATTGAAGTGATATATGTAACTGGAATACACGCTATTATATATATAATTAAAATATACTTCAGTTAGTTTTTCGTATATTTGTTGTAATGTATTATCAATGTCAGTCTTTAATTGTTGTTTAGTGTATATGTGATGTTGAATGCAATCTTTTAAAAGTGCTAAACTAGCCCTATGTAAAATATATATGCTTCTGTTTGTGTTATATGGTATATGTAAACGTAAACATTTTGGTATTATGTCGCAATCTTTACATTTATAAATAAATGTTAAGCTGGTTTCAGAATGTTGTAGTTTAATTATATTTACTTTCTAAATATCTAAATAAAAAACATATATCAGGCCCATATCTGTAATCTAAGTATTGTCTGAATGATTGTGGGGTGTTAATATATTTTTTCTTTTTTTGGTAATCGCGACATAAAATCGATTGGAATAATTTCAAAACGGTATTAATAGAATCGGTAACAAAATATAGTAGATTAAACGAAACCGCTATAATTAATTAAAATAAAAATAACTGTATTGCTATGCCTTCGGTAGGTTTAAATTTAATATGGTTCCCGATTCTAAAGAAAGAATATAATTAAAAACGTTTAAGTATTTCAATACACAATAATCACACACTATATATTTTTCTCACCTATCTCACCAATATAATCGAATATATCACCTCACAATGGTGATATACTCCGTTCCTAGTTCTCTTGGAAAACATTTTTCTTGCGTTCTGTATTGTAGATGTGGTTCAATAAGTTCTTGGCCTAGGGTCGTCAAGAAAACCCTGCTTTCCAGCAATATCCAGAATTATTTATTATTGATAAATCCAAATAAAGAAGAATTAGAGGGTCACTTCTCTTTTGTTTATTTTTTTAACGGTTCCGACGTATGTAATATTATGCTTTTTCAGTTTCTTTACTATTTCTAAGGAGGAGAACCAATTGTCTGCAGCAATATTCCTATTAGTTCTATATAGATAGTGAAGGGATAAGATTCAACAAGTCCAATGTATGAATTATAGTTTTCTTGGATTCGTTTTATGAGTATCCTTGCCAGTGTATATGAAGGCAATTAGGAGATAATGTGTTCTAGCGTCCACCAACCACAGTATTTTGATTCTGTACTTGTCCGGCTTATTTTTTAGGTACATTCTAAATTTGCACCTGTCCCTAAAAGATATTAGCATCTCATCTATAGTAAGATATTCGCCGCAGCTGTAGTTGGATTGACAATTAGTAATGAAAATATCAAAAATATTGCATATGACAGCAAGTTTGTTTCCATTGGCAATACGAACTGCTGTTGTAGTTTTATCATCAAAACACATGACGGAAAGTAAGAAATAAAAATAGTGTAAAGTCATTGTAGCTCGAAATATATCGCGGCCGGTACTATTTATGGCAAATAATGATGTCAAATCTTTTTATTTGATTCTAAAATCTCTGCCAAATAATATGCCCAAACATGCTTTTATTTAAATAATATCCAAATGGTTTGTATACTGACAAGAAAGGTTATGCTTATTATACTTAGCGGTCATAGTAGTGATTCTTTCGTTAGTTTTTTCGAGTATTTCTACAATATATCATCACTAATAAGACATTCTCAACCCCGAACAGGGTTTTCCGGTATAATATTCCGCGCCCCTCCAATAACGCCTGGTAAGTGAGTTATTATATTATGCTTTCGATTCCTAGAAGTAGCGGGTGAAATTTTTGCCTATTTGTATCTTATTTTTACCGTAGAAATAACTTTTAGGATTTTTCTTATAATCAGAAGTATCGCTACTACTTACCTATGTCTCTTTCGCTTTCTTCGTCTTCTTCTTGGTCAGATTCTGTTTTGCGGGTGGTTTGTTCAGTATCTTGATCTGAAAACTGACTGTTACTATCCAATCCATAATCCATAATATTTTTTACTTCTTTTTCGAATTCATTTTGTATCAATGTCTTACTATTATTACTACAACCCTATCAATTCTTCTATTGGAACCTTTGGTGTGAAACACTAAACTTGAAGAGATATACCACTAAACACTTGTTTGAACTGCTCGACGCATGTTTCGCTAACCATGTTAGCATCATCAGGAGATGATTTAATCTAATTCTAAAACTAAACTATGTTCTATTTATATGAAAACCATACCTAACGAAGCGTGTAAAAATCATGAACCGTAAACGTAAGCTTTACATTAATAACTGAAAAAGTTGACTGAAAGGAATCGGTCCTTTATCTCGGTTCATGATTTTCTTACATTTTTCTATTTGAATGCTTTCATATGCATCCAAAGCTCTATTATTATTAACACTTTTAATTAGTCTTAAATTACTTATATTTATACTGTGGTCATGTTCGATTGCATGTTGGGCAACACAAGATTTTTCATTTCTCCCATATCTAATGTGGGCAATATGTTCTTTATATCTTGTCAATATGGATCTTTTTGTTTGCCCAAAGTTCCTTCGATCACAGTCTTGACAACTAATTTCGTAAATCCCCGACTTTTCATGTTGCCCTACTTTATCCTTTGGATTACCCAGAACTTCTCTTAATTTATTATGTGGTTTGTACACAACCTTAATGTCCACTTTTTTCAAAATTTTGTCTAGTCCTCTTGTCAATTGGACATCAATGCAGGTATTACCTGCATTGATTCAGCAGGTATTACCTGCAGGTATTACCTGCATTGACTTACAATTCATGGTATTACCATGAATTTCTTTGTGTTCTGATCCTTTTGAAAAGTCGAAGATTCTTTCAATAATTTTCTGAACTTATGTTTTCTAATTAGTTTATCTACAATGTTCTTATAATAACCATTCACTTCAGATACCTCCCTAATTAATTTTAATTCTTTGTTATAATTATCTTTATTTAAAGGAAAATTAATTATCAATTTACCATAAAATTTAAACTAGCCATCTTATTTTTGGAAGCTATGATTTGAATCGTTAGGAATGTATCTCGAAGTGGTGGTGGTTTTTCTGAAAATATCAAAATCTAACCTATTTTTATTATTTCTACCGACTAACACATCCAGAAATGGATGTTATTATTTAAGTTCTTAATAAAAACATCTAAATTTTCATTTTTGGAATCGAAAATGGTAAAAATGTCATCCACATATCTTAACCTTACCTTCGGAAAGTAACTGAATTTATCTTTTGCCTCGGTTTCAAATTTACTCATAAATAAGTTGGCTAAGAACGGTGACAGAGGATTGCCCATTGCCGTTCCGTCTTGTTGTTCATAAAACCTGTTATTAAGCTGAAAACAATTTTGCTTCATACATAATCTTGTTAAGGAGATGTACTCAGAAACAATCTTGATATTAAAACCGTTTAACTCGAGTAACTACCTCAGGTATTTCAAGGTATGTGGAATCGGGACACTCGGAAACAACGATGAAACGTCAAAGGAAACCAAAACCTCACCTTACTGTAGGTGTGTATTTTTGACTTTTTCTATGAATTTGGTTGAATTTATCACAGAACAGGAAGGTAGTTGGTTTGGTAGATTTTCAAATTCCTTTGTTAACCTCTTTGCCACGTTGTATGTTGGAGAATCAATGGCTGATACAATTGGTTTCATTGATTTGAAAACCAAATAAAAATCAATGATTGATTTTATACAAATGAAATTTTATCACACTTATATCATGAGCAGGTCAAATGACCGCACCGCGGGTCATTTGACCTTATAGGCACCTAACTCTACAACAATGCAAATTAAACCAACGGCATTTTCGTAGATTGATAGATTATTGATCGCTCGAAGATTAGCACAGTGCATTCAACGCCCCTTATGTTTCACTAGCGAAATCTATCATTGAAAATGTATGGGGTCACATTTGACCCCGCCATGATACTTAATGGTTAAACTCTAGTAGTGATCTGCTATCATGTGAGTATCACATCTTCTTGGTAGCGGTCCTCCATAGTTTTAATATCCTGGTGAAATCTTTCACCTTGTTCCTCACTGGTGTCTCTTAAATTTTGAGGAAAATGGTTCAAGTGGCTGTGTAAATAGTGCACTTTAATACTCATGTAACACCAAAGGGGTCTGAAACTGGTAAGCATCTTGCTTGCTAGTTCAACATAGTTTTCAGCTTTGTTTTTGGCCAGAAAATTTCCGACAACTGCAACAAATGATGCATTAACTGCTGCATGAAATCAACTCCAAATACCCCGGCATCAACAACTGCTGGCCTGTGTTATGTTTTTTCCTGTTATGAATCGCCTGAACTTTATCCCTTATCCAATAAATGATAAAATTATATCGTTTATGTAAAAATATTTAATAAATCAAAAATATATCAATAATAGCTGGATGTTTTAGTATTCTTGAATTGCCGTTACCATTCAGACAATAAACAAGTACAGTATTCGATCAGGAACAACAGTGAATGTTACAGAATTGTTTTCCGATAGCTGAAATAAAATATTTCCAGATTTTCAATCTGATATGCGTACTAATAGATCGTAAAAAAGAACAACAAAATTAAAGATCGAAATCTAACCGAATGTTCTAGTTCTGGTCGTAAAACGAAATTTAAAGGAATCCAAACTGCGGCGATCAGTTTTGCCGGGAACACGGTCGGTCGACTTGACAATTAATGCGTTAGTAATGGCAGTTTGGTTTCCCTGCATGAAGATCGCTCTGTTGGAAAATGCATCGTCTAGTTTAAACCGATAGAATTATCGATTATAAATGATAAAATGACCCATTTCGTATAGGATTCCAATCTAATTGAGGTAGCTTTGTGCTTTATAACAACATTTAAAACCCAACTTTTATTTTTTGTGATTTATTCACCGTGATATAACATCATCCTTTAATAAATAATAATATACAGTATGTCGGAAAAATAACGGAACTTTTTAAATAAAAAAAAAGTAGGCAGTCATGGAGACTGCCGACAGAAGTGAAAACTTGAAACTTCGGAGTAACTGTGTTTTTTTTTTGAATTTTTAAATTAATTATTCTTTAAATGTATCATTTTTTTTTCACGTAGGATTGGAGATCTAAACATATATAGAAAATGGACATTTAGGAAAGCTATTTATAGCTTCGTTCCAACCATCAATCACAAACATGTTTCCAACAGTTTGCAAATCGTTTTTAATGCGCATGTCTGGAAAATATTTAGATCTCTGACCAATTTATGATTAAGTTGGAACAGCTGATAATTAATTTCAGGCATACTCATCAAATATTTGCAGTCTTATAACAGATGGTTGTAGTTCTGTATTTTTTTTTTGTTTCACATAAACGTGGATAAAATTTGTAAACAATGGAAACAATTTATAAACATCATAAACCATGGTAAAACGATCATTTTTCTGATATTCCGTCATCGCTACACATCTTTAGACGTTCAAGAAAAATAGCAGATCCTTAATTAAGAACTTTTATTCAATAGGAAAGAAAATGGAACAAGAAGGTAGTAGCCCTCATATTATTTCAGAAATTTTAATATTTAAGCACTGATGTTTTTTGAGGTATTCTTGAGGAATTCTTAATTTTTCCCGGTACATCAGAACTTTAGCTCCAGTCCAGAGCAGAAGAAAGGCATGAATTTGTGGTCAATTGGACAAGCAATCTTACCATTTTATGGTAAATCATTTGTGCAGAATTAAATTAAATTTTCAAAACAAATTACAGCGTAAATCACGTTGTGAATAGGTGGAAAGTGGTTGAACGTTCCTGCAAAAATTTATTGACAACCAAAATAAAACGGGAAGAGGCAAAATATACTTCGAATATAAAGAGTAAATGGATGAAATATTTAAAGACAAGAAAAACGTTAAGCCTGAAGTGCTTCTGTTCACAGATAACGTAGACCATATAGTGGAAGAAAAGGAACCACACGCTACAGAGCCTCGGCCATTTACCAGCTCAACTGCAGCACAGACCCCCGTAAAAGTTTCGCATTAAAAAGAAGAAAAGAAAATATTAAGTAGGAATTTCATCTATAGAGCAGATAAGAAGGGATAGAAAAGATTACAATAATGAGAGGAAAGAGGAGAGTTGGAAATTCAAAAGCAGAAGGTAAAATTAGTGAATTTTGAGAGAAAGAAACAAACTCCTAAAAAAATGTGTTCTGCTTGCTCTAGAGACTTCTTATGAAGCAAATTTTCTTTTTCTATATATTTATTATTTTTATACTAATGTTATATATAAAATATCAATGTTTAGTGTTGTATATAAGATATTGATCATGATAATAAATAACAGACTGACGAGGTATACAGAAGAAAAAATTGGAGATTGTTAATATGGCTTTAGGAGAGGCAGATCTACCATAGACGTGGTACATGTAGTAAAGCAAATAATTGAAAAATCTCAGGAATATGGAATTGAATTACAAATTGTGTATATTGATTTAAAATAAGCTTTCGATAGTTTGAAACGGGGACAAGTAATGAAAGCTATGACGGACATGAAAATACCGGGCAAGCTAATAAGACTAACAGAAATGACAATGAAAAATTCGCAAGCAGTAGTTAGAACAGCGGAAGAAGAAACAGAGGATTTTGAGATCAATATAGGAGTGATACAAAGAGATGGGTTATCAACAACATTGTTTATATTAACACTGGATGCAGTAATCAACGAGTGTAATTTCACGGGAACAATCATCAATAAAGCGACAAAAGCAGTTGCATACGCAGTTGATCTTACTGTGCTAGCTAGAGACAGAATAAGCCTGGAAGAAGCAATCCAAAAAATTGGAAGAAGCAAAGAAAAGAGGCCTCACAATAAATCAAGAAAAATGTAAATATGTGGAAATAAGGAAAGAAAATAAAAGAATTACAACAAAATCAGTAAAAATAGGAAATTACGAATTTGAAGTAGTGGAAAACTTTAAATATTTCCGAATAATAATAATAGCAGAAGCGACAGAAACATAAACAGTAAACATAAAGAGTAATAGAGAGTAAACCATTGATCACAGAGTACAGGCGGGACACAGAGCCTGTTATAAACTCAAAAGCATTATGAAAAGCAAAAACATAAGTATAAATACAAAAATGAAGGTATATAAAGTAGCTATTAGACCGGTGGTGACCTTGGGGCAGAGATAATGAATTTAATAAGCTTGGAACAGGAAAAGTTATGAATATTCGAAAGAAAGATAGTAAGCAGAATATATGGAATAAGAAGGTTGCAGAAGATGAACACAGAAGGTTAATGAATTTTAAAATAAAAACCATTTTGAAATGAGAAGATATAGTGAAGACTGTAAAAGTGCAAAGACTGCGCCGGTTTGGCCATATAAGAAGAATGGAAGACAACAAAGTAGTAAAGAAAATTACAATGTGGAGACCAGATACTAACAGAACAGGGAGACCAAAAAGTAGGTGAGAGGATCAGGTGCGGGAAGACATAAGGAATATTGTTTTTTCTTTATTTGGGTTTTTCGCCATGATCTAAAAATCAAAAAATATCTCTTCTTATGTAAATAAAGAATCACTAGGTAAAAACAAAAAACCAAACGGAGACAAATTTCTCTAATGAACAAAATTTTAAAAATATAAAAATGTTCTAAAAAAATATACATATTTATATATATATATATATATATATATATATATATATATATATATATATATATATATATATATATATATATATGTATATATATATATATATATATATATATATATATATATATATATATATATATATATATATATATATATATATATAGAGAGAGAGAGAAATAAATTTTTGATTTATTATAGGGCAAATAAATCAAAAATTTATTATAGAGTCAATCTGGGGAGAGACTCAGTGACTTTACAATGGTAGGGTGTTTGCCACCCGATTCCAAATGACACTAGCTTCCAAGTCTTCTTCGTCATTTTGTTCTTTATCACCTGGTTATTTTCATCTAGTTCCACTGGTTCATTCACAATAAAATTGTCGTCTAAGGCAATGACACTTGCTTCCTATAATATTGACTCGTTTCAAATCGTTCAGCAATATTATTAGAAGTTTGCCTTGTTAGTCTGAAATGTTCAAACAATACTGCCTCTGAATACTCTGGCACTATTTCATTTGAAAATATTAACAGTATAAAATACTATGTATTTTTATTATTCTCTGCAATAACCTACCTAAATAGTTTTGGACCTTAGCTCGCTGCTCGTCCAATAATTCTAAATCATCGTCATCCCTACTTTCCATGAATAATATGTCACTCTCTTATATTCGTCACTCATATTTGCCGATTCGTAATAAAGTAATAAATAAAAGTAATAAAGTAATAAAGTCTTTCAAATATATACGTAAAATTTGTTCAAATCAACCTGTTTAACACATTGAATTCTAGGTTATGTTCTCTTGCATTCACAGGGAAAAATTTGTCTCTATTTTATACGCCTGCGCCAAACCATTGGTTAGAAGATAGTCCGTAAATCGTTCTGATAGTTTTCGAACAGTTTTCAAACTCAGTTGGAACAGAAAACGAATCGTTCAGTAACTGTTAGTAACCACAGCTGTAACAGTTTTTAATTACTGCACCGAATCCTGACTGTCAAAAACTGTTTCTGACGCTGCTTGGAACGAAACTTATATTACAATACTTTTTTGTAAAGTTCTAATGGTGAAATAGAATGATATAAGTTTATAAATAAACATTTTGCAAAAAATAACAAAACGTATTTTATTTCTGACAATTTAAACCAATAAACAATAATTTTGAGAAATTAAATTTATTATAAAATTTTATAGAATGTTTAATTTTAAAATCGGCGAAGCTAGTAAGATAACTTCTAAGCCACTACTGAAATATTCATTGCACGAGGTATTGATTAAATATTAGAAAAATAAATAATATTAAATTTTTCAAGGCAAATATTGTTACCAATATTGGAAATATTCGAAAATAAATGCTTTGTTTTTGTTATTCATTTTTCTACACAAACATAATAGCATATTAAGTACACACTTTTATACTGCACAGTGATTCTACAATTAAACAATTAAAATAATGATTATCTAAAACACAATTTAATTTATAACACATTAAAACACATTTAAAACATAATTATCGTCACGCCAGGGTGACGTCACTAGCATGTCGGTGACGCGAACCCATAAGTTTTGCCCCTACCGAAAATCGCTCAACGAGGCTAAAGAAGTGTTCACTTAAAAAAAAAATAGTTATTATGTCGAAATGATTTATTTTTATTCAAAATACATCCGCTCCGCATTAATACACCGCTGGACATGTCCAATCAATCAATGCTTGCATAGATGTTTTATGTCGTTTTTCGAAATCATTTGAATGGCCATCGTCGCAGCCTCTTGAATTTCAGAAACAGAAAATAGTCACACGAAGATAAATCAGGCAAATACGGAGTATATTGGAGCACACAGACTTATTTTTCAAAAATTCATAAATAGCGACGGTCCTCTGAGATAGCGCGTTATCGTGCAATGAAAACCAAATTTCCGACTCTCGTTATTCGATCCTAACTCGAACAATTCTCTTCCACAAACGCTCCATAATACCCAAATAATATTCACCAATGACGCTATGGAACGGATTCCCGAAGTATAATACATTTAGAGTCGTAAAAACAACATTGTCTTTTCTCGTAACTTCTGGATAAGCAATTTTTTCGATTTCGGGGAGCATGGGGACTTCCACATTGGACTTTGGCGCTTTGTTTGAAGCTCGTACTTGAAGCACCAAATCGCATCATCAGTTCTAATCGATTCCAGGAATGTGCACTTCCGTCTGGTTAAGATCCTTGCATTCTTTAAAGCGAGCAATTTCTTGGTTCCCATTTAAGGCGAGGGTTTAAGTTTATTTAAATCCTCTATTAAAACTTTGTGAATCATATTTTTGGTCGCATTTAATTTCTCTACTATCCAACTCACAATAGAATTTGCATCGTAGGCGATTATTTCACAGTCTTCTTCCACCAACTCATCGCGATTTTTATTTTTTGGCCAGCCTGGCTTTGGGTTGTCTTCCAAACCATCAAAACCATTCGGAAGTCGGTTATACCACTCTAACACATGTGTATGGGATAAACAATCATCATCATAAACTTTTTCATCATTTCAAATGTGTATGTAAAAATTTTATCGAGCCTAAAACAAAATTTAATATTAGGTCTTTATCCCATCGTGTTTTTCTAACGAAGTGACAAAATGTATTGTATATATAACTATAACTTGCGCTATAACTTAACAATCAATTGATCGATTCTAATGATGGTGGTCTCGTTTTATAGAGGAGATATACAGCTTTCAGATTATATATTGTTGCAATAGATCACGGTAGTAGTTTTCTTTGAATTTAAAAAGTTTCATTGTTTTTTCAACATACTGCTTTAAAGCCCCAAAATGAGCAGATGTCTCACCTTTGGCCCCCAACTGTCTGGCTAACTACACTCGAAGAGATTTATCACTAAACATCAATTCACTTATTTTAAACTTCTCGACGCGCGTTTCGCTAATCAGGTTAGCCTCATCAGGAGGTGATTCTCTTCGAGTTTAGCGTTTTACACCGTAAGTTCAAATACAAGAATTGTTCAGCTGACTATAAAATCATCACCGGGGAATATTACGCTTTACTACTGGACCAATTGAATAGTGATATTCAGATTGAATTGGTATTCAGATATTCTGGCTAAAAAGAATGTGCTTTTTCACTATAATAAGCAGTGAAAAGCTTGCTCTTTTACTATACACATCTCGAATTTTTTTCGGGAACAAAAAAAATTGTTTCATCTGCTCTATAAAGTGCTTCCTTATGGGCCTTGGCTCCCAATAATTAGTTCCTCTTCTCAAACCTACAAAAATAGCTTGCTGAAGAAAGTTTCACATTACGTAATGAGGTCAATGCTGAGACGACCGTTTATTTTACAGAGTTGAATAAATCACATCATATTATGTTATTGTTCCAAATGTATTAAATTTCAAGGTGACTACGTTAAAAAATAAAAAAAAACATCGTATGCCTTCTTTGTTAGGGGGAAAACTTTTCGAGCGATCTTCATAATATTCAAAATAACTTTTATTATTTACATGCATTAATATTTATAATTACACAAAAATATTACTAAATTACATGTTTAAATAAATTATTCACGGTTTCAACTTTAACTTGATGAAAATCCATTATAAATTACTTTAAAATAAAACTACGGTTTTATTCAATTTTCACTGAATTGGGATTTTCAAAAAAAAAATGTTATAAATGGAAAGATGGGTTCTATTTAAAGAACTATTTATATTTAATTTTTTTTTCCTTATAATTAAAAAGTTATATCAAATTAAAAATAATTTTTTAAACATAGTATCGAAGACGCGCCAACAGTTTCCGAAAAAATCCCAGCATTGTGACGTCACAATGTTTATTTCCCGTCGACATTACAGACAGCTGTTATTTCTGTTTTAAATTATTAATTGATTTGTTCGTTACTTTGTGATAGTTCATTTTTTTAAATCGATTTAAATTTTGAGAGTGTTTGAGAATGTAAATCGTTTTACGAAACTATAGTCACACAAATTTAACAATACACGTGATAGATAACAAAGTATAATATTGTTTTATTCGATTTAATGAGTGTTAATTATTATTATCAGTGTATTTATTGAATATGTCAAATTTAATTAGTTATCGTGCCAGTACCATTTTATATGAATACCACAATTCTTAGTTTTTCATTAATAATTAAAGTACCTGCATAAACTTTACTCAGAACTTTATGTTCTGAGCATACACGTCCTTTCACCTTGCAATTACAATTTTTGTGGTTCAATTGAACATAACCTGTAGACTGTTGTCACTGTAACTTTCGCGTGACAACATAAATAATTTAATTATATTTAATAGAAATATTTTGTTTATGACTTGCATTTAGATTATTATTTAAAACACTCAAATTGATGCTTTAGCACCTCGAACTTCAGCTGAATTGAACCGAATGTTATTTTTGAGAAAATCTGTTACCATAAAAATATCCACACCAGATATATAATCGAAATTGTCTTTTATGAACCCTTTGTCACACATTACTGAATTAAGTTAGTAACCAACAATATTTTTTGCACTAAACTTCAATAATTTTGACATTATATACACAGGTAAAAACCATTAACAGTACTTACGTGAAAACACTTCAGCATATTGACGTCACAAACATGGCAGCCAATCGTGGCGCTTTCGTAGCCACGTTATTTTATTTTAAATTTTATAAATTTTAATTCATTTATTACGAGGAAATGTAAAGGGAAATAATATACTTGTTTCTAGAATATTTTCAATACATCCTCCACTTACACTTTTCATACTTACAAGTTTTAATTATAATGCACACAAACATCGTTTAAATCTTAATTTTGAAGTCCAAACTACCGGAAACGATCGTACTTTGTAAATAAATTCATTTGGCAAAGAATATATTGATTAAACAAACAACGTATAAAATTTCGTTAAAAATAAATGAAACACAATTCTAAATTACATTTACGGAATTACGATTCTCAAGCTCTTTCACTGAGTTGTGCACTCAACATTTATTATTCATAAAAGCATTAAAATAATGCAAAGCCATTTAATGTAATAACGTAAAGTTTTTAGTTCTGTTTTTAACGTTTAATATCATAAGGCTCAGGTTCTGTGTTGTTGTTAGCCTTGCATGCCAACGATTGTTACCTTTTTTTTTAAAGCTAAAAAATATATAAAAACGGGTATGAAAGTAAATTAAAATGAAAGTATTTTATAATTAAAATTATGCACGGCATTGGGTGCGTGGTTATGAAACTTGCAAACAGAAAAATGAGTGGAAATACAAAGCATAAATAGCTATTCTATAAAATCATTGTATTTTTAAAATAAATACTTAATTGTAAAGAGTGATTTTTTAGTGTGTCCGAACATCCCAAAAAGGGTCGTTCTCAAACTAACTGCGATTTTGCACGCCTCTAGGGTCATTATAGTCTGGCAAATCTTCATGAAGCTTTTAGCATCAGAGCAACGCTTGTAAATTGTCGAAATTTATTATCAAAATCCGTGGTCTGTGTGTTAAACTTATAGAGCACTTTGTGAATTTTATAGTGCACATAATCGCGCATCCGAGCGATTTGTTCGTCAAATTATCAACAACTTCCGAACAGATTTCACGCTGCTCCATATTAAAACAAAAACAAGACAAAAACTGTGCGTTCCGAAGAAAATATACGTCGCTGTTGCCTTACAGTGTTGATGAAGATCCAAATTTGGGCTTTGTCGAGACCGGTTTCTGGCTTTAAGCCGTCATCAGTCGGGCTCGAGTTGAACGTTTGAAAGCAACTGAAGAATTGACCGCTTACCGCGTTTTCAACTTTGTTTTTGGGTTAGCCTTTGGCTCTTGCCCATCTAACACTAAACTGCCGGAAACGGGTTTGATTTTTCTTGGGGGATTCTCGGTATCCCTCGTAATGTCGGAATTTCCCTCTTTCTTTTGTGAGGCATGTCCGACTATTAAGAAACGTGTAAACAACAAAGTCCAGAGAAACTTTGTGAAGGTTATCTGGGGATGGGACCTTGTCTCCTTCGGAAAAGGGGACTTGGTCACGACCAATACCGGGCCGACAACCAGCGGTTGTCGACAGTCCGCCATTTGGATCGGGATCTGGGAGTTAGCGAGAGCGGTTTGCCTAGTGGAACTTATGAAAGCCGGAGACTCGAGATGCTCGAGCCCCATAGACTTTCTGCCACGGAATTAGGGGGTAATTATTTGGGGACACTTGCTCCTAAAGAACACGGGAGCATTTCGCTCAACTGAGCCTGTAATTGGCCTAGTATTAGAGCGACTATGTGCTCCTATGAGTTCCTTTGGGTCCCCCACACGAAGGTTGGTGGAGGTATTTTGGGATTAGGGAAGGATTTTGTTTTCTGGAACTGTGCAGTCCCAAGAGGTTTCCTCCGTAAAGACCTTTCGGTCCTCACAGTGGTACCTCGATTTGGTCTTGCCTCGCAACCTTGGAAATTCGCCGTGTGCGAACCTCCGCAGTTGCAGCAAGTTGGTGGTGTGTCCCGATCTTTCTTACACTCCCTGGAAGAGTGTCCACCGCCGCACTTCACGCAGACGGGATCGGCATCACACTTCTTGGCCGAATGTCCGAACTTTTGGCAGCGGAAGCACTGCACCGTTCGGCCATTCGATCGCTGAGTTTCTATCTTGACGTCCCGTTCAAAGAAATTTATTCAAGTTGAGGATTTCCCTATCACTTCTAGGGACAATCACCTGGACGATAGCAATAGGTTTGCTATCTAGTCCGGCAGTTCTCCACCGCTCTACGTGAACCGGGTGAAAACCCAGCCAGCGGAGTTCTTGAGTGATGTCGGCGACCGTTATGGTCTCCAACACCCCCCTGAATATTACGCGAAGATTGCGTTCATCAGGAGTCGTGAATGTGTGATACTTATAATCACCGTCATCGAGCAACTTAGTAATCGCTCGATAACCAGTTGGGGTCTGGGATTGTAACAACACCCCATCAGGCTTCGTGATTGCGCGAGAAAGCAAGATCCCGTGTTCCTTGCACATCTGCATAACGTGCATATACACGGACTTGTCTCTCAAAATGACTGGTGGGACTCTAGAAGAGGTCCTCAAAGGCTCAGAAGTTCCAGGCTCCTGATCCTCTTAAGTTGGTGGATCCTCTTTCGGAGGATCTGGCTTCCGACGCTGGTTTTTTGAGAGGAGGAATGTCCTCTCTCACCTGCTCGATTCCGCGCCTCTTTTTCCTTGATTTTCGGGAAACCGTTTGGTATCCTTCGGAATCGGAGGCCGAAGAAAGGCCTCCGTCGGTTTGCGCGACGATCACGGTGGCGGCGTCTTTCGCAGCGGCACACGCGTCGTCGTCGGACTCGAGTTCGTCCGTCTCGACTATCGCGACCGGTTCTTCATCCATCGCGACCGGCGAATTTCTTTTCTTTTCACGTCCGATCGGCGCTTTAACAAAAGCGTCGTCGAACTTCTTCTCCAGTCTCGCTGTGAGTCTTTGGTTTTCCGCATCTAGTCCCTTGAGATCGTTGATGAGGTCGATGAGCTTCTGACGAAGCTCATCGTTCTCATCCGCGGCGAGATTATTCATCTCCAGTGCGTATCTCAACTGACCCTCCAGGTCAGTGATGCGCTTATCTTTATCGTTTACTTCGCGGCGGAGAGCCTTCCAGGCCTCCTCCGTGATAGTGAACCCTTTTGGGTCCGCCATCACTACTTTTTCGCCCGCACTACTGTTCGCGACCACGTGTTCAGGGGCGCGTCCGAAGAAATGTTATGAACAATGAACTTGAAGAATTAACTAGGGTCCTGACCATATTAATCATCCAAATCGGATGAAAGCAGCATCGAAATGCAGCTCACGCCATCCAGTGGTTCGTAACAGTACTACTGTCTGAAACCGTTTGCATCCAAACCCAGGCTCTATATTCATGTACTAGATATGCATGAAAATACACAGTGGGAAAGTGGAGAATAATAAAAATATTCAAAAAACAAGGAAAAATGTTTCCTGTGCTCCACGTAAAATTCTCAATCCTTCAGTCGCCATCACATACCAACAAGCATCTCCCGAGACCGGTTTCTGGTCTTAAGCCATCATCAGTCGGGCTCGAGTTGAACGTTTGCAATACGTTTGAATTTAATATTTTCATATTAAATTAGAGTTTTTTACTGGCTATGTACCTAGCTAAGAATAGCTATAAAAAAGTCTATAGAAAGATACTACCTCTAGAATGAAGAACAGGAACATATACGAGTGTAGAGTTAAAAATCAGATACTTGAAATGATGAAAAAATTGATATTTTTCAATGTCATTTCCTTTTGGTTCATTACATTCCATCGATTTTCAAACTTTTCATGGTTTTCCAAAAAGTATTACCTGCCAAACTCTGTTAAATAATCTACTGATTCGGCGATGATTTCTTCAACATTATATATAAAAACATTAATTTATTATTTAATTATGTCATTATATACACAACTTAAATTATCAGTATCACTTCTGAAATTAATGGTATTATTTGTTTTTTGTTATATAAATAATTTCTGTTTTATTTCTTTTTTATATTATTTTTTAAAATCTAAAATTTGTATGTTATTAAAATTAAAGGCGTGTTAATAAAATAGTAAAAAAATAATATCAAATAATATTTGATTAATATAATTACATTTTGCTGAATTAGCATTTTATTGATTGTTTGACTAGGGACGGGTCCCACCCATCCCTTCCATTGGAGGGTACATGTTTCGTCTCTTGATGTTTATTTGACGCTCATTTAGGCGGAGATACTGGTTGTTGTGTGTTCCACATGAGATTGTGGAACCCAGCAGTTGGGTGTCTGACGACATCCAGCACTGTTGTCTCATTCGATGCAGTCCAAAGAATTCTAACACTGCATATATACGCCATCCGACGGGAAGTTAGCGAAAAGTATGAGTTGTTGACTGTGGATCGGTTCTTCCTGTTCTTGACGAGAGAGCACTTGTCGGTGCCCTGAAGACTCTAAACATCAAGAGACAAAACATGTGCCCTTTAATGGAAGGGATGGGTGGAACCCGTCCCTAGTCAAACAATCAATAAAATGATAATAATTAAAACACTTGGTATTTGTTTCACAATATATTCAAGATATTCTCTAACATGTTTCGGCCTCGCGACCATTCTCAAAGAGAGTTATGTATAAACTAAACTAAAGTTTCAAAGTGCTGTCTAATGGAAGTCGGTTTTTTCATCTCGTTAAATTTATTACACTATCAATAATTGGAGTATTTCCGAAGTCTAGCTGAGTGTTTGTTAGGTTTTTGCCGTCGTATATGGCTTTTTTAATTTCGAAAATTTCCAGGTAATTTAACAGCCTGCTTTTATTGCAGCTATGTATTAATTTGGTATTATTAATGTTAAAAAAATGGTTCTGGTCTATACAATGTTCGGCAAAGCCCGTCTTTCTCTGATTGTGTAAAATTGAATATTTATGTTCTTTTAGCCTATCATTGAGCGATCGGCCCGTTTGGCCTATATAAATAGCGTCACACATAATACATTTAATTTCGTATACTCCAGATTTGTCACAAAATTTTGCTCTTTCTTTGTTATTGTTTAACATCGATGTAAGATTATTCTTATTAACAGAGATAATATTAATATTTTCGTTCTTTAACTGATTTGTGATTCTTGAACTTAATTTGTGAATATAGTTTATAGCATGCCAATTTTTAGAATCTTTTTCGGGTGTTGCAGCATAAAAATGTTTGGTGTTGTTTTTCTTAATCTTGTTTTTTATCATTTTATCTATGATGCTTGGCTGATATCCATTATTCCTTGCGATATTTTTGATAATATTAAGTTCTTTTTCATAGTTGTCTTTTTTAAGTGGAATCGTTAGAAGTCTGTGGGTCATACTATGAAAAGTGGACATTTTTGTAATGTAATATGTGTGACGCTATTTATATAGGCCAAACGGGCCGATCGCTCAATGATAGGCTAAAAGAACATAAATATTCAATTTTACACAATCAGAGAAAGACGGGCTTTGCCGAACATTGTATAGACCAGAACCATTTTTTTAACATTAATAATACCAAATTAATACATAGCTGCAATAAAAGCAGGCTGTTAAATTACCTGGAAATTTTCGAAATTAAAAAAGCCATATACGACGGCAAAAACCTAACAAACACCCAGCTAGACTTCGGAAATACTCGAGATGAAAAAACCGACTTCCATTAGACAGCACTTTGAAACTTTAGTTTAGTTTATACATAACTCTCTTTGAGAATGGTCGCGAGGCCGAAACATGTTAGAGAATATCTTGAATATATTGTGAAACAAATACCAAGTGTTTTAATTATTATCATTGTTACTATGTTTCACCAAGAGCCAACCGCGAAATCAATCAAAACTATAATCAATAAAATGCTCATATATATATATATATATATATATATATATATATATATATATATATATATATATATATATATATATATATATATATATATATATATATATATATATATATATATATATATATATATATGAGCTTATTCGGCAGCTTTTTAGTAATAGTTATTCAAAGCTACGATGAAACTTTTCCAATCCTGACATAATTTGATTTACTTTGTAATACAGTTCTTTTCCGTTTGGGCAGATTTCATTTCGAATTGGAATCACAGTTTGATATTTGATCATGATCGGTAAACAAACTCGGGTCACCGCAACCCGATAATTTTCGGAAAACGTACAACACGCCAATATATGTATAGGTTACAAACAATTACGCGTCAATGGAAACGGATAAGGTCGGCATGAATATTGCTCCTTTAGAGCTTTGTGCCTGGCCAAAACAACCATTTACCAAAAGACCAATTAGGCAGCGTATAGCGGCAAACCTTCGCTCATTATTTGCTCGACAATATCTAAAATTGAGTAATTACAATAAACTAGAAACAACCAGATTGTAGCGAGCCCACTGGCTCTATCCAGAACCGGCTGTAGAAAATTCTAATACATGTTTCTATTAATAAGGTCGGTTTTTTTGAGCGATATTTCAGCATTAATTTCCATAACAAAATAAATTACCTTAATAATCAAAGTATTGGCTATTGTTAGCTATTACTTTTTCCCATCTTTTTGTCAAAGAATAGATTCCGTGCTAAAATAGTTTTTGGTTTTTGAGGCCAGCCATTCATCATGTCTCGTTTTCACTTCTTTATAAGAATATAAGTATTATTCTGAAAGTCCCAGCTGCATCGATCGAAATAAGTGGTAGTCCGAAGGGGCTAATTCCGGTGAATATGGCGGGTGGGATATTTAACGTTTTCTAAATGGGTTTTTGCACATTTTGCAACATGTGGGCGAGCATTGTCATGTTGAAAAATGACTTTATGGTGTTTTTGGGTGTATTCTGGTCGTTTTTTCCTTTAATGCTCTATTCAATGTTATCAACTGTTATCGGTATCAATCACCAGTAATCGTTTCACCAGGTTTCAGTAGTTTGTAATACACAGCTCCCCTATTATCTCGGCAAATACACAGCAAAGCCTCCTTTCCCCTTTTCATCACCTGTCACAACTTGACAGGTGATGAAACTTTTTCTTTTCTGTCTGGCAAGCAAAATTTCACCACTGGTTTTTCGCCTTTCAGTGTCTCTTTCCTTCAATTCATATGAAACTATTTTCCTTCCGAATCTTTCTCAATTCGTGTAGATGTTCGGAAATGGTGGATTGGGCAACATTCAATGCTTCTGCCAATTGTTTTAATGTATGAGTTGAATTTTCATCCAATGCAAATCTGCATTTTGCAAATTTGCATGTCTGCCCTGGATACTACTCATATCAAAATCATCAGTTTTAAAGCGTTAAAAACATCGTTCATACATTTTTTGGGTTGGAGCATCTTCATCATAAGCTTCAACCAACAATCGATCACTTTCAGCAGCCATTTTCTTCAAATGAAAGAAGGTTTCCCGCGTCTTTTTCTAGTACATAATTCGACATCTTCAAAGCTATGAAAAACTGTTTTTCGCAGAAAGACAGTTAATAACGAACTGACTTTTGATGTTCGTTGTGATGTTCGTTCATTGACTCTCCAAAACGTCGTAGACGTCATTAGTCTATACCAACAAATCTATTAGTAACGCGCTGTCTTAGCAAAATCGACATTCTTAACCGAAATTCCTGGTTTATATATATATATATATATATATATATATATATATATATATATATATATATATATATATATATAACAAATATTTGCCTTGTCAATCATCAATAAAATATTATATATAAAGTACATGAAAAAATTAGCTGGGTAGGATACTTTACCATTTATTCTATTTAGTAGAAAAAAGAAATATGATTTTGGAAAAGTATAAGGGATGAAGAAACCAAACCAGCTGTGCTGTAGTTGCAGAAGATATAGGAACGTGGAGACATTTGGAGGAGGCCTGTGTTCGTCATCAGATAATTTGTGACTAATTAATGATGATGAATGATAAGGAATTAATAGAGCGTTTAATTGCGACCTGTACAGAAAAGGAAGGCGAATCGTACCACCTAGCGTCATGAAAGAAAGAAGAACGGTGAAAGAAAGAATAAAAAATTATGATTTGCAAAGCTTGCCCTAGGTCCGAGACCAGATATGCGAAATCCAATGAGATTTACGGAGGAAACTATTTCGAACAGCGAAACTTTCACTGATAATGCACGTGGGGGTCCTGTCAATTCCATCAGCTACCATCAGAATGTCAACAATATCTCCCGACTGGTGGGGTTGAAAAGCATCTTCCGGCAACCATATGGAGTATGGGTGAAAATTATGTTATTGGGGATAAAAAATTAATGTGACACTTTCAAATATATTTTACTCAATTAATATAATAGTTTTTGTGTCCACCAGGATGTAGTGATTAAGATGTTAAGAAATTCCACTTATATTTGATACACATATACAACATTAGCAATAAATAACTCAATAATATGCTCAAAGTTGCAACACAAGCCTCGTGCAATTGACCAGGGTGATCCACGAATATTTTTGGAATGGTATGCAGAATGTGTTTATCTATCACTCTCCGTACGATGCTGTTTACTATCAATCATGATGGTGTAGCATCGTGAGCACTGTGTGCTTGTCTACGATACGCGATGCAAAAGTGGTAAATTCCATGATTAAGACACAACGACTCTTCAGGCATAATTTCAACATCGGACATCATGGCGAGATCCCAGCCAAAATACTATTTTCACAAGGATAGCTGTCCTTTGAACGAAGGGTTCACTCATGAAGACAAATGCACCTAATGATTCTCGATGTGTGTACACACACCGAAATATGGATATGGGCAATTCTGCCAAGGCCCTGATACTCTGCTGGGCGGCACGCTTCTGACATGGGAATGAGCAACAACGCTGTAAAGCGTATTTTGCTCGTATGAATTGATTATTTAATAGTTGAATAAAGGAGATTATCAACAGCGCCTCAGATTTGCCCAAATAATATTTGAAATGTACAAAGAAAAGAAGATTTTACATTCTGAGCGACCAGTGAATTAAACCAGATACCACTACACACAACAACTTTGGAATTGTGAAATCAGCAGGTGGAATCTGTTGTTCCAACCGTATGGTGACAATGCTTATACAGCCAGAGCTTTCATAAACAATGTTTGAACTGCATTTTCTAGCGATGTCTCCGTGGCCTCTCCGGTCACCAAACCTTCTCACGTGTGATTTTTATATTTGGAGGAAGTTGAAATTACGGGTATAGTAATATAAGCCTCATACTTTAGAAGTATTGAAGACCGCTGAAGAAAATCGATGAAGAAACGTTGGGAAGAGTGGAAGCAAACTTTTGAGAATGAGTCTGTTCGAGAATGACGTATGATAATTATTGCACTATTGTAAATGGCATTTTTTTAGAGAAAATTAAGTTATACATGTTAATCTCAATTTACGAAACATACGATTTTCTTTGCCAGTATACTTCCTAGTTCCTAGGAAATTTAACATATTTTTATGTTAAATGGTGTTGATTAAAAGGCATTTCTTAATTACTTAGGCATTTCTTGTTAGTCAAAGCACTCATATAATATATAATATTTTAAGAATTAAAACAAAAAATTATTAAAACAGCCTTAAAGTTGGTCCCTTTACAAAAACGTAGAAAACATCCGTGGTAGGATGAAGTTTGCGAGCAAGCAGTATTAAGCCGAAGTAAAGCATTCAAAGATTGGAACAGTCAAAAAACAGCAATAAACTATAACATCTTTTTGGAAATAAGAAAAGAAACATCGAAGCTAATTAGACAAACTAAAAGAAAATATGAAAACAATGAACCTAATGAAATAGAAAAATATTTCCAAAAAAATAACACCCGAAACTTTTACAAAACATTTAAAACTAAATTAACAGGCTATCAACCGCAGCGCCTATGCTTTCAAAAGGAAAACGGACAACTAGCTCTAAATAACCAAGACAATTGCAAAGAACTTGCGAAATATTTTGAACAAATACTAAACTGTCCTGAGCCCTTAAACAAATTACCAACACTAAACCCTAAACAAACAAACCCAGATTCATTACCACCGAATGAAGAGGAAATACTTAGGCAAATCAAGCGGCTTAAAAATAACAAAGCTTCTGGTGAAGATGGAATCACTGCTGAACTTTTGAAATCCGCTGGTCCAAGTACAATCAAGGGAATAACCAAAATTCTACAAGAAGTTTGGCGAACCGAACGGATTCCGGAAGACTGGAAAGATGCTCTAATCCATCCACTACATAAGAAAGGAGATAGAACGGATGTAAACAATTATAGAGGAATATCTCTTCTCCCAGTTTGTTACAAGATTCTATCTCAATGTCTACTAGACAGAGCACAGGGACAGTTAGAACCTAACATTTTTCGAACGGACAGATCCTGCCCTGAACAGATCCTGAATCTAAAGTTGATTCTAAGACATCAAAAACTGTACAATAAAAATCTCGTCTGTACATTTGTGGATTTTAGAAATTTTAGAAAAGGGTATGATTCTATTGACCGCGAATCTTTATTCCGAATCTTGAAAGAACAAGGACTAGATCTGAAAACGCTGGCAATTATTAAAGCAACGTTAACTAACACGAGGTCAAAAGTTAAATTCATGGGTGACATCTCAGAACCCTTCGAAATTAAAACTGGTGTGAGACAAGGGGATGGACTCTCGCCACTCTTATTTAACTGTGTTCTAGAAAAAGTAATACAGGAGTGGCGTGAAAAAAAGTCGGCACTGAATATTGACCAGCCCATTAAACTGGGGAGAACCAACATCAAAATTGATTGTCTGGCATTTGCTGATGATCTAGCAATTTTAGCTCAAGATGTATTAACGGCTCAAAAACAGATTGAAATCCTAAAAGAAACATATCAGAAAAGGTAGGACTCCAAATATCCTTTGAAAAGACACAATACATGACCTGCAACAGACTAAGAACACCATTTCTAAAAACAAAATATGGTAACATCAAACGAGTCTCTCAATTCAAATATTTGGGTGAAATAATCATGGAAAATGGGTTGGAAAAAGCGGCCAATAAGGGTAGATGTCAAAAAATGGAAACGGCATTGAGACTTACACAAAATATTTACAACAAAAATGCCTATCTAAAAACACAAAACTGAGACATTACAACACGGTTATTAAGCCAGAATGTCTATATGCTGCAGAAACGCTCATTTTGAATAGAAAGAGGGACATCGAGGACATTGAAAAGAAGGAAAGAAAAATCATAAGAAAAATCCTAGGCCCCAAACAAATAAATAGCACAACATACCGACTTCGAGAAAACCAAGAAATCAAACAATACACAGATATACATAGCGATATGAGAAAAAGAAGACTTAAGTTTTACGGACACATCAAACGGATGAATCCGGGTAGGCTAACTAGACAAATAGTCGAATTTTATGAAAATAGGAGTAGAGCTAAAGTAGAAATAATTAAATGGATTGCTGCAATTAAAGAGGACCTAAGATCAGCAAATATTACACAAAGTGAAATTCAGGATAGAGGCTGTTTCAGACACAAGGTTAACGTTTGGAAGGTTGGCCAGAGCGAAAAATGTAGGAAGACGGGAACAACTTGGTCTGACGAAAGGAAAAAAGCTCATAGCGAAAGAATGAAATTAGTATGGGCTCAAAGGAAGGCTAACAACAACAAACGCCTCTAATTGTACTTCGCGTGGTCCACCAGGGCCCATACGTGAATAATAATAATAATATAATATTTTAAATAATTAATTCTGAAATATAAAAATAGCAAAGCTGTTGTAATGAACAAAGACATTACGACTCTGGAAAACTTTTTTATGGGCACATTATCCAAACAGTAAAAAGTTTTCGTGTGTAAAATTATTCTATGACATTTTGCTTGAAGTCATATAATATGCTTTACATTATCTAGCTGAAATGTCATTAACAAAGTAGTTACCAAGTATTATTATAATATAATATAATATAAAGACCTAGCGCCATTATAATACATAATATAAAGTGATTTTTGTTTGTATTTTTTTTCTGATTGTATTATTTAGATCAATAATTTATTTAGCATACAGAGCAATATAGATTCAATCTAAGAGACTTCTTGTTGAACCAACTGCGGAATCCATGAATACTGAATATTCTAATAATGGTTAGAAAAAGTGGAGAGCTTGCTTTGCAAATTTGAAAAGAAATGACATGAAATTGTGGCACCAAAAATTTGAATGTTAGTTTATATCTCTAGCACATTATATAATCAAAAAAACATGGAAGAGCTGACCACATTGAAAGCGAAGAGAGGAAACGACAACTAAAAGCGCTACTAGAATTTAAAATTATTATTATTATTATTATTATTATTTGGAATTTTCGATCAATTATTAAATTATTTTTTTTTATAGTTTTGTTTACGTTGCAGTTTAATTACAAACCATCTTCAGAACAACTCTACAATACACATTATTTTATAATAAATACAAACGTATATCTAAAAACAATTTTTCTACTTTTATATGTTTTGTTTTTTATTATAACCACAACAATTTTAGATTTTTCACATGTAATGGTATTAGATGCAAAAATAAAAAAAATAATGAAAACTTATTATTTAATAATGTCACTATATATACAACTTAAATTATCTGTATCATTTCTGAAATTAATGGTATTATTTGTTTTTTTTTTATATAAATCATTTCCTTTATATTCCATTTTTTATTGTTTTTCAAAATCTAAAATTTTTATATCGTTAACATTAAAATTGTGTTCTTATCTATGGCATGTTTGAAAGATTTCTAATGTTTTTTTATGTTCATTTATTATGTTTTTTAAATATTGTTTAGTTTGACCAATATATGAGCTTGGGCAATTTAAACAATCGATTTTGTAAATTAAATTTGTTTGTTCTATTTTGTGGTTTTAATTTTGTAAATATTTGTTTAGTGTTATTATTGGATATTTCCGTTATGTTTATATTGGATGATTTAAGAACTTTTTTATTTTATTATTTATTTCTGGTATGTATGGTAAAGGTATGTAGTTTTCATTTTTAGGTTTATTTGTTATCCTATTATTGTTATATATTCTATGTTTTCTTTTGAATCACCGGTTCGTAGAATTTTTTTGGGTAGTTGTCTTATAGTGTTTTTTTTTATTTTATTTATATATTTTCGTCTATTTTTTGGATTAGTTAAAATAATAGCTCTATCAATTAAATAATTAATAACACTTTTTTATATTTATTTGGCGTATAAGATTTAAAATTGAGATATTTTCCAGACCATATTGGTTTTGTATACCAATTTGTTTTGATATTGTCATCCTTATCATACATAATATTAATATTAAAAAAAATGTATTGTTTTTTCTTCTTCATGAGTATATATTGAATTTTTTTTTAAATATGCATATGTTCTGAATAATGTTTGTAATTAAACTGAAATGTAAACACAGCAATAATAAATAATAATTGAATAATTGTCCGAAAATCCCAAAAAATTAAAAAATAATAATATTAAATGGCCACGAAAATATTTGTAATACATTTTCAAATTATTATTTAATAAGTATTATTTCAAACTGAAGGAAGCAATTGATAGAAGGTCTAGTAAGACCTACAGAAAGAGAAAAATGTCTTCCACCACGACAACATCAGACTACACTACCATGAAAAATGGTTAAAGAACGTGCCAACTTGACTGGGATATTTCAAAGAAAGCACCCTCCATTTAATGCGGACTTAGGATCCTTAAATTATTGAAGTTATGGAAAATCCTTTTAGTTGTGTAATTTGTTTTACTTTTATATAATTAAAATAAATACTTTAATAGTAATTTTAATACATATTACAAACAACAATTTAAATATACCTTATACGTACGTACTGCCTTATTTTAGTGTCGTCAACAAAGTCACTGTTGACCAGTGTAATTTATTAAACTTAATATTCTCTTTTAATTGTGATATAATTTTGTTTACAATCAGTTGTAGCTTGTATTGACATAACGTTTAAGAAATTAAAGGTGTTAAAAAAAAGGAAATTGAAAAAAATCAATTTGTTCAAATATATATTCCCTAACTTTTTTTTATATTATTGCATCTCGGAATTGGGCTTAACATAATCAATAAAAAAATATGAAATATATACATTCTAATAAAATAATAAATTAAAAAAGAATGTGTCATCAGATTTTTGTAAATGTCATCAGATTTTTGTAAATATTTACTTTTTTAATCCGAATACGGACCTGTTTAAGTCAATGTTTGCTCGTTCATTGCCGGCTCTGTCCTACAATTTATGGTCTAAATAATAGCCGTACCAGTTATCAGATATTGCTAATATTTGTACATAAAACGTATATGTGCACCGATTACCAACAAGAATTAAACCTCTTCCAAATTGCTTTTCAGCCGTTTGAAATATTTTACAGTGCACTTGCTGCATCGTGTTTAGAGGGGCCGGTAATCCTGTTGCGGCCTTCGAGACATGGGTGAGGGGTGAAGAGAAGGGGGAGGATGATTATTTTAATGATATATTTATTATATTTAGCTTGCATTTAGGCGAGTTGCTTCGTTGCTTTTATGGGAGATTTGCTAATTGGACGATGTCGGAATTGTGTTTTGTTTTTTATGTACAGGGTGATTCAGAAGAATTAGTGTATAATTCAGTTAGAGCGTCGTTTGAGAAGTTCTCGGCTTGGCACGGAGATGGTGCAAGTACGACAAGATGACTGATTTTATTCGTTAAATAGAGTTCTGTGAAATTTCAGTTGCCTATTTGTGGCGATCGAGTAAAGCAAATAAGTTTTGATATTTACTGAAAAATGGTATCCATTCAAGCTAATGTAAATTTAATCAAGTCAGAAAAAAACTTCCTTACAAGAAAGGTAAAAAAAACCTAAAAGGTTCTTTAAGTTCTTACTTCCTAAGGTTCCTAGAAAAAAATTGCAAAGTTATCAAACCACCAATCGAAAATCTGATGAGAATTAACATTTTAAGCAAATACGTGTAAAAATATATTTGCCAAATATTGCTTAACGAATAAACTACAAATAAACTACTGGACATTGTTAAAACTTTTTGTTTGTTAGCAATCAGACGCCACCAGCCATCAACGATGTGGCAACGTCACAATATCTCCACGGCACTGATATTTTACAATAACGACAAAACTTGAAGAGATTTACCAAATTACTTTTTTGAACTGCTCGACGCACGTTTCGCTAACCATGTTAGCATCATCAGGAGATCTAATTCTAATTAAATTGATATTATATCTCCTGATGATGCTAACATGGTTAGCGAAACGTGCGTCGAGCAGTTCAAAAAAGTGATTTGGTTTTTAGTGGTAAATTTCATCAAGTTTAGTATTTCACACCAAAGGTTCCAATAGAAGAATTAATAATGACAAAAATTAATTCAGTGTGTGTCAGTGCTTGCATTTGAGTCAAAAATATATTATGTACCCGAATATCCAGATATGTTTCGTCTTTACGGAGAAGCTCTCCATACTGTCAAAGGGGCTAGACGTATTTATCGGTAACGATACACAGAAAGACTACTTCCAGCTCTGCAAACGTTTGTTCAAGTTTGTTAAGGACCTTTGGATACGGATAGTAGGGTTCCAGAATATCAAAAATGAGGGTGCCAGCGAGATATTACTCCTAAAGTCGAAGAACAAAGTCATCGGCTTCCGAAAACCCTGGTCAGCACCTTTGGTTTTGTGCTTAACCATAACTGTCTCGAGAAGCCTTCCGACTGGCGAGTGACCAACATAGAAAAATTCTCAGAAGGCCTTATCCGGCCTCGAATTGGCCTGACTGATGGGTAATTCCTTGTCCGATTTTACACTCTGACTCAGAAACATTCATCAAAATTTTAGAAAAAGCCCTTGCCTAGTACAGGAATCGAACCCGCTCCACGCTAACAGCCGTATCGTCGGCGCCAACTTAAGGGCACGCACACAAAGAAAGCAGCGTCTATTTTCGGCGCCGAATACCGGTGCTAGTTGTCCCACTGATACGTACATTACCATTATTGCACCATTTCATTAAGGGGGTATTCTAGTGTAGAGGCATGAATTTGAGGTGTTTTTTCGGGTGCTATAAATAAAAAACAAAAAATATTTTTACTATCCATTTTTTTACCAGGTGTTTATTAATGTTTTAAGAATACAAAAAACAAAGTCAAAAAAAACAAAACTGAAAATGTTATATGTTGTTGAAGTGGATGGTACAAAAAAAATGGCGCGCCAAACTTGTCACGATTGCAAGCTTTCTAATGATCTGAAACAAAAAAATAAAAAAGATTATTAATTTAGATAAATGCTGCTATCGTACTAAGAAAAAGTGGAAAAAAAAATGTTTTTTTTTGCTAAATTACGACTGTCCGAAAAAATGATACATTTTTTCTATTTTTTTTGTACTTTTCTGAATTTTTTAAAAATAGTAAAAATTTTTATTTTGTTATAATAATAGTTAGTGCGATAGAGACATGTATTGAGAAGACTCATACCAAATTTCAAGTAAGTCAGTTCAGTAGAACTTGAGAAATCATGCCAAACGTTTTGAAAAATGTAGTTTCGAGAAAAACGCGTTTAAAGTTTCGGGTAAAATTACGCCCGGTGTCAACCATAAAATGACATTTTTTACTTACATTTCTTCAATCCGCGATTCCTGCTCCATACATGGGGCCTTCCTCTACTTCAAAAAAAAGCATTTTCCGCATTTCTTTCTTCTAAACGAGCAGTTCGGGCTTCCTTTGAGGCGTTAGAAGTTCGGATTTCTGAACGATTAATCCGGGCATTATCTCGTTTGGTGGCGAACGCGCGAGCTTCTGGACCAATGTACATCCCCATAAGAGACATCATTTTCAAAATAGGAATGAAGCCTTCATTAAATATGGAAACTGCAATAAAAGTTGAAATTTCTATTATGTGCGTGCCGGCATGTATATGTTTTGGCGCAAAAGTCCAAATTAATGAATTCAGAGACTCATTATTATTCTGGGTCTCAGAACCTAAGCATCGAACCAATAAATCCTCTGACGATAAACTCTCGTAGATCGGCTTTATAATTTCTAATACGTTGTCAGACAGAGGCGGGTTTTCGTGGTCAAACTCTTCAGATTTACCTTCATGTACAGCTTTTTGCCACTTACACCAGCTTTCTGGACCAGGTGGGCAATACAAATGTTGCGGATTTTCATTTGTAGAACTATTATGATAGAAGGTTGCCCAAATTGCATTTTTCATGTCCACTATGGAATCCGGATGCCGGCGAATCGCTAATCCATAATATAAATATATTTATCACTTTATCGGTTAATTTCCCTGGACCTTTTCCGCCAATTCCTTTGCCTTTATTTTCGTTTTTTGCTTTCCGTAATCTTGCACCCATTCTTTTTTGTACATAGTTTTTAAATTTCTACACTAGAATACCCCCTTAAAGAACGCTGGTTATCTGCGAGTAAAAAAGCAGATTTCATGAAGGCAAGATGTCCAGTTCATCCTCCGATGAAGAATTGGTGAAGATAAACATAAAAATATATACAAATACCGGCCTTAGACCTTCATAAACTTATTTCGAAATAATAAAGCCGCCACATTTATAATAATTTTTCTACTGAAAATCCACGTCTGACGCCGAAAATCAGCGACCAAGAATTAAAAATTCATTCCGGTAAAATTCTCGATGCCGGTTCACGTTTGTTTATAAGTTCCGACGGGCTGTGTTTATGTTCACGATCATTTAAAATCTAAGTAAATAATCGTCTTTTATAGGTGCCGACTACCAGTAAGCATGAAACCTGCTTTCTTTGTCTGTGCACCCTTATACACCACGGCTAACGTGGCTCACATACGATTATATACAGAATACTAAAAGAGGAATTATTCTATCTACGTTCTAATAATTTCAACTTTTGAATTAAACGATAATAATGTTCAGGTTTTTTTTTTCCGCGGAAACGGCTGCATTTTAAATACATATTATAAAGAAACTTTTTATTCAAAAAATGTTAAGAATTGTTGGTTAAATATACTAAAGTACTTTTCCTTACACCCTCTATAAGCGGACGGAAATACAAAATGATCCTTTGAAGAATCCCTGTACGTTGATCTTCGATGGTCAAAAGTGGATTGTTGAAGTTAAATGTGATCGTAGCAGATGATGGACGCTTGTGACACCTAAAAAGTGCTACAATCGACAAAATTGTCACACAATTCCAAAAGTTAGATTAAATAACCGCCGACTGAAGGTAAGCGAGCTTGCTGACCTTATAAACTTTTCCATAGATCGTATCCACTTCATTTTACATGATATTTTACGTATTAAAAAGTTATCCACCCTATGGGTGACACGTTTATTAAATATCGACCGCAGAATCATTCGAATGAACATTTCTAAAGGACCTTTAGGTGTCTTTACATATGATTTTGCTGAGGTTTTCATGGTTTTATAACAGTAATTAAAACATGGAGTCATCATTACACGGAAAGATGAACCAACAATTCAAACAGTCTGTGGAAAGAGGTGAAAGTGAAAACGATTTTACTGCCGAAAAAGTTATGAATACGATTTTATAGGATTCTTGTAGTGTGTTTATTGGCTACCGGACAAAAGGCAAAACCATCATGTAGGAGTAGTTTGAAAATGTGTAAAACAAAAAAAAAAATTGTGATTCGCTGGATTTGGATCCAAGTGATTAGTACCTTTTAAAAATGACTGACTATAATTTTGAATAACGGTTCATCCTCAAGTTTTGCCTGAAACGCGGGCACAGTGCAACAGAAACGTTTACAAAACTTGTAGCAAAACTTGAAACAAACACACTTGTAGAATCAGTGTTTTTTCAAGGGGCAGGTTTTCTGGTGGTTTAAGCGTTTCTGAGAAGGCCGAGACTCAATTGAAGAGGAACTTCGATCGGCTTTCACCTGCAAGAAGTGATGTCCACATAATTTTTTTGTATTCTTATCGTTGGTTGATGGTTAGAATGTTTGGAGAATAGTTGAATTTGATTTTCAAGCCGTTCATCAGATTTTGATTAGTGAATTAGAGATGAAAAGGACGACAGGAGGGAAACATGTCTTAACTTTTTGGGGCGGATCTGACCATAGTTTGAAGAAAAGCTAGAAGGAATAAAAATTTCAATTAAGGAATTTTTGCCCAGCAAAAACATCACTGCGACTCCTCATTCCCCTTCTTTACCAGGCCAAAGGACTCTCCCAAGATTGAAAATTCACTTCAAAAAACACCTTTTCAGGACACTGGAGAACATTGAAGATTCCGTAACTGAGAAGAAAAAACCTGTTCACGAAAAAAAAAATCAGCCGACCACCAAGTGCTTCTTTAAACTCGTATCAACGACGCATCAGATGTTGGCCCACATTCAGTTCAAATCAGAAACCAACAGTGTTGCCAGATCGAACGCTGCGCTACCAATCTCACTACTTAATTTGTACCCCTCGTAGATTCGTATTTTCTTTCGTTCAGTTTGGTAAATAAAATAAAAACAGAAAATAAATAAACTTCTATAAAAGGAATTGTCGGTGGCTTAGTGGAACATTAAGGACTATCGAGAACATCTGCCTCTTTTTATTAAGCTTTTGCTGAAGCAGCTGCCGGAAGATTTACCAGCCCATAAAGAAACTGAAAATATGTACAAGATATTGCCGTTCTGATTATATAGATTTTTTCCGTTCGTTCTGAATTCTTAACTTTATACAAAGAACGTCTCAAAAACCATTGAATATTGAGCAAGCAATATCAAAGATAGTTGCGTCACGTTTCATGAATCAATTCGAGAAATTTGAAATATGTAAATTGGATTTTCTACCTTTTCAATATTCATATTGCTTTCTATATCGGATCGTGCATGGATGCATCGTGATTTCTTTAAATTTCTTAAAGTTTTAAATATTATTTCTGTACAATCGATCTTGAATTTGTTGTAAATATTAAATTTTACACTTATGCGGGTTATAAAAACAAACTAAATTTTCTTATAACAAAAAAATCAGAAATAATGGGTTGCAAAAGTTCGTCCCGTTTTTCGCGTCAGACTGAATTGCAAAACCAAAATATTATCTAGCACACACCTGTAAAATTTCCTGAAAAAATTTGTTATTTGGTTCTTCTTTTTCTTCTTATTCTTTAAGGAGATCTAATGATCTGCTTAAACTTTGGAAGGCTATTTAATTTTGTTATCCTGAGATGTATAGGGTATTTTTTTTAACGCGGTAGAACTTTAAATTCAAATAAAACAACAACCAAATTAGATGTCTTTAAACTATTTATTTTATATGAAATAACATTCAATGGCATTAATGTTGGATAAATATCTGCCACGTTTACCTCTGACAAAGCGCATTGTCAAGCAATTGGGGCCTTATGTCTGCAATTGGCCGAGTTATTTTAGCTTCCTAAGACATCAATAGTTGCTGGTATATCGGCGTAGACCAAAGATTTAGCATAACCCCAAAGAAACTAATCTAAAGGCGTTAAATTACATGACCTTAGAGGTCAATTAACAAGTTCATTCCTTGAAGTAATTTTCTCGTCGAATTGTTCTCTCAATAAATCAACTATTGCCTCAATAAATCAACTACTGTTCTCTCAATAAATCAATTATTGGCGTTCCCTCAATAAATGGTTGATTATTGGATCAATAATCATTCATCATTCCTGTAACGATCCCCATTTACGAACTGATACATTTGGCTGCAACAGCGGCAATATTCTCTTCAGAACGCACAGTTTTTGTCTTGTTTTTGTTTCGTTATCGAGTTGAATTGGGCTGGGTTAGGTTAGGTTTCTCTCTCTCTCCACATGGTTTCGTTAATATCTATCTCAGTTTCTTTCTACCCTATCTCACTGTATCTTCTACTCTGCATGTTGCTCTTATATCGCTGTTTGTGACTCTATTTCTAAGCAGCTTTCTCGCTATTGTCGAATTGTTTTCATCTCTGTTGTTCGTGGAATGCTTTTGGTTTTGTTTGTGTCAGCTCGCGTCTCGATACCGATATCAGGTTAGGTCTTTCGCAAGTCTTAAGGATCAATATTTTACTGTCAATGCGTATTTGACTACTTCTTCAGATAACATCTCTTAAGTAACTTGATATTGACGAGGCTTTATTAACTTGTACTTTTAGGTAATAATGATAAACGATTCATTTCTTCCAAATGAGTAACATAACCATATTCGGAAGCAAACTGGCTTTTGTGCTAGTTGGAAGGACATGTCCGCACTGCTACACTGCGATCTGTTACTCCTAATATTATACAAAATCAAACAATACATATACGATAAAAATAAAGTAAAAAAAAACTTACAATGTCTAAAATGAAGTTAAAATGTTGAAAATATAAAGTAAATAAACAAAACAGAAAACACTCAATACGTAGGGACATAAATTTTGCAAAAAGAATATTTACCATTCAAAATTGTCACATTTTTCTTCCCCATCTATTCCCACCCATATAAATCCCTTCCGATATACAGAATTGATCGCCGAAATATCGAGATACGATATGCAAATGCAAAATATTGCATTAAATGACATTCAGCCCTTCTATATCAGACCTGGAATTAACAGTATTTATATCTTTGTGAATATGAATCACCTCTAGAAACAAACGTTTGTTAAGATAATTTTCAGTCTCTAGAATTTTAATTGAGTTGTAACTAAAATTATGACCAGCCTGGTGGCAATGATTGACCAGAGCATAAGATGTTTTACCAATATGCGTGTCACTCTTATGTTGGATTATACGCTGTCTCAAATTTTGTGACGTCTGACCTATATAACAATACTCACATTCACAACAAGGGAACCTATACATATCATTATATTTATTTAGAAGGGGAATTTTGTCCTTCGTTCGTGTAAACAAATATTCAGTTTTTAACACGCTGTTATTATCTTCACCTGTATCTATCTATATAACGGAATCTTTGAACGTCCTTTTCACCCGCTTCAAAACGTCAGATTAAATTGAAACTTTGCACACTTATCAAGGACGGATGACAATACAATAATTTAATAAGTTCATCCCATTATCCTGAACAAGATCGTCAGGATCAAGGATTTGCTTTCGGAAAGGGAGCCCGAGACACGGTTACAACACACGAACAGAAAATATACAAAAAAAATTATGCTCATAAATATTATATTATATAAGCTAAATTGTGGCAAAAAAAATTAAAAAATAAATAATAGTTTAAAAATCTAAAAAACACGCTTTCATAGCAGATCGAACTAAGTGATGAAAAATAAATTATATTAATAAATTAAAAAGTAAAAAATAATTTTTAGTATAAGAAGAAAGTAAAAAGTAAAGTAAATTTTTGGGGTTAGAGGCGCATCAGCAATTGAGAAGGCTATTTAGCGACTGGGTCTACAGCTTAACGTGGGTTCCGAACCACGGTCATCAGCTCCCAAAAACCCCGGTCAGCACCCCGTTCGGGCTATCAACCCTTGGTTTTGTGCTTAACCGAAAGTATCTCGAGTAGCCTATCAACTGGCGAGTGACCAATGTACTTTGTACCATATTTTCATACTAACGCTACTTAAAGAACCTGTACTGATGGAATATTTATAACAACTGACATCGAGCACCCCATCACTTTATTCTTATACTAAAATATATTTTTGACTTTTTGGTTCGGTTTACCATTTAAACGTATTTTTTAGTTTTTTTAAACTATAATATATTTTAAAGTTTTTAAGTTTTAAAGTTTTTTAAAGTTGTAGTTCGTTATCTTAATTAGAACTAGTAGTCTGCCTATCCTATCTGTGATTCCTTTTACGTATGGTAGCAGGACCTTTAGTGAATTTGGTTCATGATCCTCTATTGTTCTTCGTGTTTGGGTTTCTTGTTACCATACGTAAAAGGAATCACAGATAGGATAGGCAGACTACTAAGGAAACATAAGATCAGAACAGCCTACAAGCCACACAAAACTATTGCAAACATCCTAAAAAACCCCAAGGACAAAGTTAGACTGGAAAATCTTGGGGTGTATAGTATATCTTAGCAATAGAGCATACATAGTACAAGCAAACAGACGAATATCGGCCAGATTACAAGAACATAAAAACGACTTAAAAAACAAACAAACCACTTCCGCTCTGTTCCAACACCATCTACATACAGCACATAAAATCAATTTTGAAGGAGCCAAAGAAATAGTATATATATATGTATATATATATATATATATATATATATATATATATATATATATATATATATATATATATATATATTAGTCCAATGAGACAGTAGTAGCTTAGTGTCATCAGACACCCAACCGTTGGGTTCCACAATCTCATGTGGAACACACAACAACCTGCGTCTCCGCCTAAATGAACTCGATAGGACAAGGACGCCATCCGACGGGAGGTCGGCGAGAACATGGGTTGTTGGCTGTGGATAGGGACTCCCCATTCTTGATGGGATGGTATATGTCGGCGCCCTGAAGAGTCTCAACCTCGAGAGACGAAACATATGTCATCCAGTTGAAGGGATAGGTGGGCTCCCTCCCGGTCAAGCAACCAACAAAAGTGTTCATATATATATATATATATATATATATATATATATATATATATATATATATATATATATATATATATATATATATATATACCAGCTGTCCCATTAAGGATGGATCGCGGCCGTATCTTGAAAACTATTTATCCCACAGCTTTGGGGGAAAAAAATTGTAATGAAAATGATCATGAGAAATTCACCAAAAATATTTTTAAGCTTCTAAAACGACCGCAAGAGGGCGTGACGAGCTAAACATTTTTTAGAATCTTTTTTTTTGTGTATTTTCAAGTGTTAACCGAGTAAGAAAAATTCTCAGTTGTAATTAGCAAACTGTCTCCTACAACTTTGTTTTATGACATTTTGTCGTAACTTCGCGAATAAAGAAGTGGGGGGGAGTTTTACCTATTTAGATATAAAATCGTCTAATGTCCGTAAAACTCCCCCCCACCCCTCTATTCGTGAAATTACGACAAAATGTCATAAAACAAAGTTGTAGGAGACAGTTTGCTAATTATAACTGAGAATTTTTTCTTACTCGGTTAACACTTGAAAATACACACAAAAAATGATTTTTAAAAATGTTTGGCTCGTCACGCCCTCTTGCGGTCGTTTCAGAAGCTTAAAAATATTTTTGGGGAATTTCTCATGATCATTTTTAGTACAATTTTTTTTTCCCAAAGCTGTGGGATAAATAGTTTTCAAGATACGGCCGCGATCCATCCTTAATGGGACACCTGGTATATATATTTGTTAAATTATGTTAAATTTGTTATTTTTTTAATAAAAATTGTGACCATTAAAATGTTTGTTTAGAAATAATTGAGTTTTCATTAACAATTAATTAATAATCATAATAAATGCTACATGCTAACTAAAATGCTAACTAAAATGAACATATATATATATATATATATATATATATATATATATATATATATATATATATATATATATATATATATATATATATATATATTCACTTTTGAATTGAAAATCCACATATATAAATCAAAGCGTAAAAAATGTTTTAATTTATAGGCAGTTTATCGTCAAAGATGACGTTGTGGTGCCATTTTGATATTTATTTTTAAATGGCGACAATAACAACAAATAACTAATATTTATCTTTTACAGGAAGACCCTATTTAAATAAGTTTGATAACATGCTAATAAAAAATAATCGATTTTTTCAAAAATCAAATGACAGATGTCGAAATAAAAACAACGTTT